>JBBCBC010000001.1:17954674-18554674 GCA_037126765.1 Stenogyne calaminthoides
ATGTACATAAATTAGACACGGTATTTGTTAAGAAAATTATTTAATGTGGCCAAATTTTGTTAATATCCGATGAATGTGCCCAGTCTTAACGAACTGTGAGTCTGTGAGGTGTTAACTACTTCACAACATATCTGTCAAAAAATAAAAAACTACTTCACAACATAATTACTTTCTCAACAAACCCTTTTGGCATTGTTTGAATGAATAGATCAAAGGCCAACTCAGACTACTGAATTGTCTCAGTTGCCAGTGATTTCAGGGTGGGCAATTCTTGGATCACCAGGTACTCGAGTTCGATCCAGAAAATCGAAGAATTTGATCAAATGAGTAGTGATCAAGTTCAAGTTTAATAATATTAGGCTCGTCAAACTCGCTAGTCTAGTTGAATTTTAACCAAGCTCACATAATTTTACTTTTTTTGTCAATAATGCACACATTTTTTACAAATATGCTCTAGCTATAAATTATTTTAAAAAAAAATAATGTTATGTAACTTACAGAGTTCAACTTAAATTTTCTATCGAGCCGAGCTCGAATTTGAGTTGGCTTTGAGTTTTTAAATCGAGTCGAGTTTAAGCTTGACAGTTGACAATATTTGATTCAACAGAACTTATTTACAGTCCTAGATCAGACTTTATAATCGTTATTTTAATAAGGCACTCTAATCAGTTATTTTAAAATTTAATGAATGAATATTCTAAAAAGGGTTTACATTTTTGTAGCCCTGTAAATTTGCGTCGTTTTGAAATTGGTTTCGATTGTTTTGACTTTTTTATTTATATCCTGTAAGTTTTAAAAGTTTTTTAAATTGATATTTTAACCTGCTGCACTAGGTTACCAAGTAAGTAACCGTCACATGTGTAATTACTTTGCCTTTTACCTTAAATTTCGAAACACCGCTTGAACTTTTTTAATCGTAATAATTTTGATTGAGTTTTGAGCCCAGTTTAAAAACAATTTGTATATTAAAAAATAAAGTGAATCGAGTCGATTTACCGGGTCTAAACTGATCGAAAAATACAAAAATAAATCAAAATACATAGAAACCACTCTTCATCCCTAAAAGATTATGCCAAAAAAATCCCGATCCAAAATTATTAGGATTTAAAAAGTCTAGTTGACATTTCGAAATTAAAGAAAAAAATGAAATAATTACATATGAGGTGATTACTTGTTAGGAGACCTGCTGCAACAGGTTAAATGATCAATTTCAAAAATTTTGTTAACTTATATGACCACTACAAAAAATTGCCGATTTAGCGAGGGTATTTAAAGAGGGGAACGGAACCCTCTTAAATTGGCGAGGGTTTTAAAGAAGAGTTTTCAAGGGTTTTAACGAAGTTTTTGGGGGTTTAAACCCTAGCCAAAAGTCCATTTAGATTTAGCGAGGGTTTTTAACCCTCGCTGAGTCTCACGCGCATTTAGCGAAGGTTCAAAACCCTCGCCTATTTCAAAAAACCCTCGCTGACCTGTAACGGTCAAAACCACGATTCCCGGTGCCAGATGCCCTCGTTTAACGAGGGCAATTTCCCTCGCCAAAACCCTCGCCCCCCCACTATATATACGCCCAAATCGCCCATTTGTCCGGTTTCACGTTTTTGCTCCGCTGGGAGAGGAAAATGAGGCGATTCCAGGCGGATTTCAGGCGACTTCCAGGCGATTTAAGGTATATTTTCGATTTATTTAATCGTTTATAAGTATTAGTTGTTTTATTGTTTAGTATTAGTTGCATTATTGTTTAGTATTAGTTATTATATTATTTAGTATTAGTTGTTTTGTTGTTAAATTGATTAGTATTAGTTGTTATATTATTTAGTATAATTAGTTGTGTTGTTGTTTAATTAATTAGTATTAGTTGTTATATTATTTAGTATTAGTTGTTTTATTGTTTAATTAATTAGTATTAGTTGTTATATATATTGTTTAGTATGTATTTTAATTGTTAATTATACGTATTAGTTTGTTTTATTGTTTAGTATTAGTTGGTTCATTATTTAGTATTATTATTAGTATTTTAGCTTAATTTAGTATGTAGCTTGATACGTGTATGTTTAGTATATTATTTTGTATTAATTATTTAGGTAACATGTGTATATTAATTTAGTATAATTAACTCAATTTAGCTTATTTAATATAACTAGTTTTGGTGTTAAAGAATACATCTTAATTACGTTGGAGTGGAGGGATCGATGTTGGTGAATATTTGTTGGTTATTGGTTGTTGTAGAAGATGTGTGTTCCGACTTAATTAATTTTAATTGATTAAGTTGGAAATGGATGCACGTAGGATCAGGATTAACTGGGGAATACGATAAAATAAAACGAAACTCTGCAGAAATTTTTAGGAAATATTAATTATTAATTAGGCTTTTGAATTGAATATTAATTAATTCGTAAATGTGAAACATATTGATATGGATTATTCTGGTCGTTTACGTTGGATGTATGGTCCAAGATCGATTAATGTCATGATATCTTCTGAATTTTACAATGGACTAGAATCATTTATAGATTTTTCCACTAGTAATCCGAATTGGATGAATCAGGAAAAGATTAGGTGTCCCTGCAACAAATTTAGATGTCGGAACAAGGAATCGTTTCATTCACCTGATGACGTGAAAGGTCATTTGTATAGAAATGGGTTCATGCCCAATTATTGCAATTGGGTATTTCATGATGAGGAAATTTGGGGTCAACACAATGATCAACCATTTACGTCGACTTCACATGGGCCGGTTGACGTCACATCTAGATCTGCCTCGTATCACGATATGATGACAGACTTAACCTCTGGTCCCCACTTAAATGTGGATGATGAGCCCCCTAATGAGGAACCTCCTAATGAGCATGCTGCACATTTTTATAACATGCTTCGTGCAGCGAATCAGGATATAATGCCTGGTTGCGAATCGCACTCACAGTTGTCATACAATGCCCTATTGCTGAACATTAAAACTAAAAACAGACTGTCTGAAAGGGGATATAATCAAATGGTTGATGCGATTCGTGTTCTTTGTCCGAATAGTCTGGTGCCCAAGAAATTTTCTAATAGCAAACAACTGATGAGTGAGATGGGTCTTCCAGTGGAGAGGATCCATTGTTTTCCACATAACTGCATGTTATATTGGGGTGTAGACGGCGAACTTAAAAATTGTAAGTTTTGCCAACGGCCACAGTTCAAACCTGATAGACGTGACGTAAATGGTCGAGTGAAAAAGAGCCATCCTTTTAAGGAGATGTTCTATTTTCCTATCATTCCTTGACTGCAAAGATTGTATCAGTCAAATGTTACTGCGAAGGATATGACATAGCATGCACGTTGCTCTAATGACCACTCCGGTGTTATGCGTCACCCTGCAGACTCACAGGCTTGGAAACACTTGGACCAGTCGCATCCTAAATTTGCTTCAGAAATTCGGAACGTGAGGTTGGGATTGAGCACTGATGGTTTTCAACTGTTTGGGGCGCACGGGAAACAATATTCATCATGGCCAGCGATAGTGACACCGTACAATCTACCTCCATGGTTGTGCATGAAGGATCAGTTCATGTTTCTTACGATTCTGGTGCCTGGTCCAACAAATCCAAAGGATAAATTGGACGTATTTTTGCAATCACTGATCCGTGATTTGCAATTTTTATGGGAACAAGGAGTGGTAACGTATGATGTTGCTACAAAGCAGAATTTTTCGATGCGAGCTGCACTAATCTGAACCATCAGTGACTTTCCAGCCTACTCGATGTTGTCTGGATGGAGCACAGCTGGAAGGCTTGCTTGTCCACACTGTGCAGATTACACTGAGGCTTTCAGTCTGAGGCTCAATCGCAAGCAGTCGTGGTTTGACAACCATCGTAAGTTCTTAGATAGACGTCATCCATACCGAAGGAACAAGAATGCATTCAGAAAGAACCTAGTAGTTGATGATGATCCACCTCCCATCCTTACAGGTGATCAGCTCCTCTAGCAAATTGATTGGATTGGATTGATGAAAGTAACAGAGGTGGGTGTTGATGCTCACAACAAAGGTTTACAATGTGGTTGGAATAAGAAAAGTATTTTCTGGGATTTGCCGTATTGGAGCTCCTTGTTGATCAGACACAATTTGGATGTGATGCACATCGAAAAAAATGTGTTTGATAATCTATTCTACACGGTGATGAATGTCGAAGGGAAAACAAAGGACACAACTAAATCCAGGGATGAACTGAATGAATATTGTCGTCGACCCTCATTGCAGAAATGTCCACGTACAGGAAAGTACCTCAAAGCTTCTTATTCCCTTGATAAAAAACACAAAGATATGGTCTGCAAATGGGTAAATGAGTTGAAATTTCCCGATAACTATGTGTCCAACTTGTTTCGATGCATAGACTGGAAGAAATTGAAGATGTTTGGGATGAAGAGTCATGATTGTCACGTGTTTATGCAGAGACTACTCCCAATTGCTTTCCGTGAGATTCTGCCAGCTAAGGTTTGGCAAGCTATCACTGAAATTAGCTTGTTCTTCAGGGAGTTAACATCGAGGACCATTACTGTGGAAAACATGACTCGATTGGACAATGATATCCCAGTGATCTTGTGCAAGTTGGA
This sequence comes from Stenogyne calaminthoides, assembly GCA_037126765.1. NCBI lineage: Eukaryota > Viridiplantae > Streptophyta > Magnoliopsida > Lamiales > Lamiaceae > Stenogyne > Stenogyne calaminthoides. The sequence continues at coordinate 17,959,265 of JBBCBC010000001.1, forward strand.
ACGAATATTTCCACCCAGCTTCTTTAATTCGATGGAATCCATCTTGCATATGAAGCAAAAATTGATGGTCCAGTACAATATAGATGGATGTATCAATTTGAGAGGTAATCTATTTAACTCATTTTAACTATTTGATAATTTATTTAATTAGACAATTCAACTCACCCATTCAATCGAATTAGGTATCTTCACAACTTAAAGTTAAGTGTGGGTAACAAAGCCCATGTGGAAGTTTCAATTGCGAATGCTTATTTAACAAAAGAAGCATCAATGTTTTGTTCCCATTATTTTGAGGAGCATGTGCTGACGAGGCGACACAATGTACCTAGCAATGTACCTCGTGAAGTACCCCATCAGTGACAGGTAGTCTCTCGATATTTGTACCTCCTGGTAGTAAACTTGGAAAGAAGGGTAAAAGATCGATTGTTGACTTGGAGAAGCGAATAGCTCATACGTATGTTCTACTAAATTGCAACGAGGTGCAACCATATATTACGTAAGTTAATTAATTTGAAATTTACAATTGCAACGATATTAATTATTTATTGCAAGTTCTCATCGCAACAATTGTAGTCTGTTTTTCCAGCAGCTAAAGATTGTTCAACCAACTCTATCGAATGTTGAAAAAGATAATTTTCTTCAACGGGAATTGGTGTCGTGGTTTGATCTACTTGTAAGTGATATATATTAATCTGATAATACGTCAATTGTATAATATAAAACACTATATACATTAATCTGATAATACGTCAATTGTATATATATAGGTGAAGAACAATGATATTCAGAATCAGTTTATATGCAATCTTTCGGGCGGTCCTCTTAGTAGTGTCACCACGTACCAAGGATATTACGTGAATGGTTTCAAATTTCACACGCAAGCTTATGGCGCCTCTAAAGCCACTATGAACAATGGAGTTTGCATTAAGGGAACAAACTACGATTCAAATGAAAATGATTTCTACGGGATACTCGAGGAGGTTGTTGTATTGGAATATCCCGGACTTACTGAAAGAAAAGTAGTGTTGTTCAAGTGTGAGTGGTTTGATCCAACTGTGCCACGAGGAACAAGAGTACATCCTAATTATAAACTCGTGGACGTTAATCCGAGAGGACAATACGTCCGTTTTGATCCATTCGTGCTAGCAAGTCAAGCCAGTCAAGTTTATTATTGCAAGTACCTCGGATCTGTGCAGGGGCGAGATTGGTGGGTTGTTTGCACCACCAAGTCGAGATCGTTAGTGGAAATCGATAGAAATATAGAACAAGAGCTTTCCCCATTCCAAGAGGACGACATATCATCCCAAATGAATGTGCAAACAGATGATGATTCTGTCGTTTTGGTAGATTCGAACTCTGCACTAGTTGAGGAAGAAGAGGAAGATGATGATGATGATTAATTGATGAATTAATTATTATATATATCTTTGTGACATACACCAATATATGTTTTGATGATGTGTTGTGATACATACATATATATATATATATATATATATATATATATATATATATATATATATCGTGTGTTGTGAAATGAGTTATTTTAATTATATGATGATGTGCACTTGTTTGAATTATGCATTATTCTTATCCATCTTCGAATATTTAATTTATTTAACCAATGTTACAGATGGCTAGAGGTTTGCGAGGATTGCGCAACCGTATATTTGGCAGAGGTAATTCAAGTAGATCTAGTTCCACATCCCGTGACAATGAAGAAGATGAAGAGACTACTTTCGAACCATTAAGACCAAATCTGGTTCGGATGAATCGATGAACGAAGAGGCAGATGATGATACGAATGAGGAATCGATGAACGAGGAAGAAGCTGAGGCTGCGGAGTTGGCCAACCATGCTCCACAATCCACCCGACTAGTTATCTGGACGTGGCAGAGAGTGTATGTTAGACCAAATTTATTTCAATAATATATATTTAATTATATATATGTGTGTGTAACACTTTTTAAATTTTACAGGTTGATGCCCTCTAATAAAGTATCAAGAATAATTAGAAATATCATGTCCAGACACATGGAGTTGGGTGACTACACTTTCGCTAAGGTGTCCAATCAAAGGAAAGACGAGTGGTGGGAAGCCTTCCAGGTATTTTTATATGTTAACTAATCTCATATTTTTATATATTTCTAACTAGCTACTTAATTTAATATGAACAATTATATATTTTTTTGTTAGAGGGAAGTCGCGTGGGATGAGCAGGCTGAGGATAAAAATGACATCAAAGAAAAGTGGAAATCGAGGGCAAAAAAGCGATATTCTGATCTTCTCAATCGTTGGAAGAGGTTGAACGCTAATGATGAGACTGTTAAGCCCCCGTGGGATGAACGTGTATGGAATGCCTTTGAAGCAATCTTTGGGACCCCCAGAAAGTGAAGGCTAAGAGCGATCGTTAGGGCTAAATAGGTTGTCCAAGGGGTCAAGAATAGATATTCAAAGGAGCCGAGAATATGCATGGGAATACGTAAGTAGTTTTTGTGATATTTTAATTACTTAATTACAATAATAATTAATTATTAACAAACTGCATCTAAATTCAGTTTAAGACAAATGGAAGCCTCCCAACTGTATGGTATTAGGTTCGTGTAGGTGACATTAGATGTCACGGACTACTCGAGACATGTTGTAGTATACTTAAAAGCAGACTTTGAGTATAAGTGGGAGATTGTTGGGATTATACTGAAAAGTATGCTTTTTACTTTATATAATCGAAATCAATTTTCGGACTTATTTATTTGAAATAAATTGTTTATCATCGATGCTTTAAATATGATTGAATGTTATATATATTTCTTTGATAACTATTCAATAATTAAATGCGTGTTAATTTTAATTTAGTGATACGGATCACGAAGATTAAATTAACGCCTCCTTGTAACTAAAAAGTACGCCATTCACGACCTAGATGGAAATGAACAACCCATCACGAAAGGTTGAGGTGTAAGGCTCAGATTGGTTTGTCTTGACCAAGAGATTACACTAGTGCATGATCGATCTACTGAATAGGACCTCTGAATGAATTCTTCGTAAACAAGGAAGAATTAGACCTCAGTGGTTCGTTGTTTCTTAACCTTCGTCCCTTAAATAGGATCACGTGGGATTGGTAACTATTGTTTTGACTTATCATGGGTAGCGAATCGGAGAGATTCAATACTTTTTATCTTGGGAAATATTATTGGTCACACGTGATTGCTAAGATTTAATCTGAAGAATCGTGTGCAAATCTGACTTTGATTGATTTGCCCTTGGGAGGTTCATAAGCTTTATCATACCAAATCTTGCAAGTGAAATTTGTTTCCGTATGGATAATAATGTTGAACCGTTCATCGACCAAGTACAAAAGATATTAATTAACGGAAAAGCTATTTCAACTTGAATTAATTAATGGGCTAGATAATCTTAAACACGGGAAATAATGACCTTGAGCCATATTGACCGTAATATGGGTTAAGATGGATAGTCTTATTAATTATGTAGTGGAATTAATTAATATTTATGGGCTTGAATTATATTGTGGCTCAATATTAGATATTCAAGATCCATTAGAAGGTCCAAATCTTAATTCTCCTAAAGGCCCCCTTTAGCCCAACAAATAGTCCAATAACCTAAAAAAGGTGATTAAAATAAAATAAATATTGTTGCTTATTTTTTTCCATGCTATTTTCGAAATTATAGATATAGTAGGAGAAAGATTTTCTTTTGAATTTTGTTATGGAATGAAGATATGTATTCTTGGAATACAAGATTATCTCATTAAATTCAAGAAATCTCCCACTTTTATCTATATAGAATTTTCAAATTTTGGAAATATAATATAGCAAGAAAGATTTTCTTGATTTTCTTGAAAACATATTATGGAAGATATGTATTTCTTGAAATACAAGAATATCTCATAAATTCAAGAAGATCCAAATCTTGGATTCTTGTAACACTAATTTTCGAAAATCACCATATCTTGAGGAGGTGGGATTTTTGTGGAATATTTTAATTATGGGAAAAAGAATATAGGATATATATTCAAGATTTCTTGGTGACCAAGAAAAGTCTTTTCCCACATTGATTTTCTACATAAAATTCGACCACTCCCTCTCCAATAAATAGGGGATGATTAGTTCATTCCCAAGTACAATTCCATGTGCTGGAAAAATTAGCAAATCCACGAAAGTGGTGCAACAAAGTTTATTTTTTTCCATTTGTTAATTGTTCGCGAGTATCCTTCCACCGGATTGTCGAGCAAGGGCTAAGGGAATACTTGGGAAGTCCTTTTGGTTAGTCCGTCCAACCGAATTCACTGCCATCCCGAGAGGTACGTTCACGTAAACCCGTAGATTCCGCATGCGTAGGTTTTACGTGGCTTTTTATATGCATGATATGTTGTTGCAATTATTATTTGAATTAATATAGGATTAATTCATGCTAGTAATAATTAATGAATTAAATTTGTATTTAAATATTCACCCCGAATAGATCTGTGCAAGTCATTCCCCAACATATGGGACCTCGTGACACATTTCCACGAACAAGAAGGAAAGGCAGTCACGTACGACGACATGGACGCCACACTTGTAAGTGCTTGAATTTGTTTATTCACTATATGTACTACTTAATTAAGGAGTTAATAATATATTTAATTTTAAATATCAAAATATTTGTATGTTCGAGAGAGTGTGAGAGTCACTCGGCCGATTAATCGCGGTCACCACCAAACGAGAAGGAGAAAAAGAAAAAGTTGAGCCAGTTGTATACGGAACATGTGCCATACGCCCACGGAAAGCATAAAGGTCTCGGTCAAATGACGAACATGGGGCGCATTCAATATGGCCCAGGTGGGAGCTCAAGTGGCACTAGTATTGGCGGCTACTCGCAGATTGATATGGAACGTTTGCTGGTGCAAGAACGACAAGCACGACAGGAGATGGCTACGAAGTTTCAGGAGGAGATGGAGCGGCGGGAGCAGATTATGCGCCAGAAAATGGCTGCGTATTATCAGGGGTTCCAAGTAAAACCACCCAGTGGTCTTTACCCTCAGCATCAGCAGACGGGATTTATTCCCCAGCTGTTGGGAAATTAATTGTCCGGATCTATTCGGGATGAATATTTAAATACAAATTTAATTCTTACAATTATTACTATCATGAATTAATCATATATTAATTCAAATAATAATTCAACAACCAATCATGCATATAATCAGTTCACATAAATCCTACGCATGCGGAATTACTACGGGTTTACGTGAACTAACCTCTCTGAGTGACAACCGTTGAGAAGATGGATCTCGTTCACACGAATACACCAAAAGACCTTCTCAAGTATTCCCTTTATCCTTGTTCAACAATCCGGTGGTAGGAACTCGCGAACAATTTAACAAAAGGAAAAATAAAATTATGTTGCACCTCCTTTGTGGATTTCTAATTTTTCCAACACATGGAATTGCACTTGGGGATGAAATACTCATCCCCTATTTATAGGATGGAGGTGGTCGAAATTTTGGGTGAAAAAATAAGATGGGAAAATATTTTCTTGATCTCCAAGAAATCTTGAATATATCTCATATATTATTTTCTCCATAATTAAATATTTCACAAAAATTCCACCTCCTAATATTATGGTTATTTTCGAAAAAATAAGGATGAAGGAATCCAAGATTTGGATCTTCTTGAATTTATGAGATATTCTTGTATTCCAAAAATACATATCTTCCATAATATCTTTTCAAGAAAATCAAGAAAATCTTTCCTTCCTTATTTATTCAAAATTTTCAAAAATCTCAAGACAAATAACCAAGTGGGAGATTTCTTGAATTTAATGAGATAAACTTGTATTCCAAGAATACTTATTCTCATTCCATAACAAAATTCAAAGAAAATCTTTCTCCCTCTTTTATTCATCATTTTCGAAAAAAATAGGAAAATTAGGCAACAATAATTTATTTTATTTTAAACACTCTTTTTAGTTATTGGACATTATCTTTGGGCTACTTGAGGGGACTTTAGGAGAATTAAGATTGGACCTTCTAATGGATCTTGAATTTCCAATATTGAGCCACAATATTATTCAAGCCCATAAATATTAATTAATCCCACTACATAATTAATATTGCACTATCCATCTTAACCTATATTACTGTTAATATGGCTCCCGGTTATTATTTCCCGTGTTTAAGATTATCTAGTCCATTAATTAATTCAAGCCACTGAAATAGCTTTCCATTAATTAATATCTTTTGTCATTGGTCAAGGAACGGTTCAACATTATTATCCATACCGGAAACTAATTCCACTTGCAAGATTTGGTATGATAAATCTTATGAACCTCCCAAGGGGGCAAATCAAACAAGCGCATCAAGACACGATTCTTTGTATTAAATCTTAGCAATCGCGACGTGACCAAATAATATTGTCCAAGATATAAAGTATTGAATCTCATTGATTCTCTACCCGCATAAGTCAAAGCAATAATTACTAACCACACACGATCCTATTTAAGGGATCGAAGATTAAGAAATAACGAACCACCGAGGTCTAATTCTTCCTAATTCAAAGGTCAAGAATTTATCCTCCTCAGGTCCTATTCAAAGGCATTAGTCATGCACTAGTGTAATCTCTTGGTCAAGACAAGCCAACTGAGCCTTACACTTCAACTTTTCACGATGGTTTGTTCATTTCATCTAGGTCGTGAACAACATACTTTTAGTTACAAGGGACCGCTAATTTAATCTTCCGTGATCCGCATCACTAAATTAACTACAATGTAACACGTCATCGCTTATTGAACAGCTTATGCAAAGAAATATATGTAACATTCAATGATATTTAAAGCATCGGGATAAATAATTTATTTCAAAGAATAAGATAGAAATTCATTTGGTTATACAAAGTAAAAAGTATACTTTCCAAAGATAACCCCAATACCAAAGAAGAAGCAGACGGATTTATTCCCCAAAGAAAGAAGAAAGTGGATTTATTCCCCAACAGATCGGGGAAGTTCCCGCAAGAAGTTTCGGCGATAGTCCTCATCAACAGGAGGGACTCTTTACCCAAAGAGACCGGTGGTAGTCCGGCAAAGAAGTGGCGGTACCGAGGGTTAGGGGCCGTTCTACCATATTTCCCCTTATCCCCTTATCCCTCATATCCGAGTGTCTCTATTGGTGGGTATTCTACTATTCCCCCTGCTTAACCCTCCCGGTGGTTTTCTTCCTACCAATGTCCCAAAGGTTTTTGTTGTCTCGTGCTCGACGTCGTTCAGATAATGTTTCATTTAATGATCTTCTCGTTAATTCCAACAATGAATATCAGCCTCATGATGATGATGATGTAGATTTGAATGACTGATTGCTATCTTGATGATTTTATATTTCTGAATACTTTGTTATGTTTTTTTATTAGTTTTTGAATATTTGTCACATTTGTTTGTTATGATCATTATTAGTTATGAATATTATTGATGGATCTCTCTGATTAGTTTATGATAATTGGTCTATGAGATTTGATATATATATATATATATATATATGATATAGAACCAACTATCTGGTTTTTTATGGAACCAGATTAATGACGTGTCATGTCAACTATTCCCTAAAACATGAACCATAAACCCTAAATCATGAACCATTCGGATTGGGTGAACCATGAACCACTCGGGCCGGGTTTGGGTCCGGGCCGGGTAAAAAAAAAAATTGAATTGAACTCAAAAAAATAAAATCAATGAAAAAAAAAAATTACATTTTTTTTTTTACCTTACCGACCAAACTCGGCGAGAATCGGGCCCTAACCAAGTGGTTCATGGCTCACCCGACCCGAATGGTTCATGATTTAGGGTTTATGGTTCATGGTTTAGGGAATAGTTGGCATGACACGTTATTAATTTGGTTCCATAAAAAACCAGATAGTTGGTTCTATATCATTACCATATATATATATATATATATATATATATATATATATATATATATATATATGTGTGTGTGTGTGTGTGTGTGCGCACATGTAGGTTAATAGTGAAAAAAGAATATAAAAGTGATTATTTAACAATTTTATTAACAATAATTAACAAAAAGATATAGTACTAAACAATATAATTGACAATTATTTTTAAAATATTTTAATAAAAACGAGTGTACATATATATAGTGTTAGTTAATATAGTGTACATATATATAGAATATTAAAATATCATTTTTTTTAAAATTATTCATGTTAATAAATATATAAAAGAATATAAATTATATATTTTTAATTTTATTATAAATATTTTAATCAAATATATATAATAAATATATAAGAAATGACATATATAATATGTACATAACATAATACATACATATATAAGAAATAATACATAAATATACAATACATACATATATATAATATATACAATTAGAAAGACAATATTGACAAATAACAAGCCGTGCCCAAACGGTTTGGCGAAACACGCAAGGCCTCCACATACCGGGAGGTCGCGTGTTCGATACACCATGGGGGCGAAAAACACCCAAATAATGCTGCTACAGTAGCCTGGACCGCGTGTCCCAGTGGTTGTGTGGGTGCCTTAAAGGGCTTACAACGCGGGTTCGAATCCCCCCAGTTCCAATTTTGATATTTTCTTCCAAATAACGAGGGCCTTTTACCCTCGTTAAAATGCTCGTCTAATTGGACGAGGGCCCTAAACCCTCGCTAATTTTGCACGAAAAATTAGCAAGGGTTTTTCGGCCCTCGTTAAATGTGCGACGCTTTTGGCGAGTGTTTTTGTAGACGTCAATTTGGTGAGGGTAGTTGGCCCTCACCAATCTGACACGCGTCAATCCCTCGCCAAAGCCCTCTTTAATTTAACGAGGGTTTAAAAAATCCCTCGTTAAGCAGTTCCCGACGCACATTTTGGAGAGGGATATTTTCCCTCTTTAAAACCCTCTCTAAACAGTTATCCCTCTTTAAAACCCTCTCTAACACCCTCTTTAAAATCCTCTCTAACACCCTCTTTAAATTACACATATTTTGTGGTGGACAAAAATCAAATCAAAAAGTCAAAACAATTGAAACCAATTTCAAAACCAAGTAAAGTTACTGGATTACAAAAAATTTAATCCCTTCCAAAAATGTAAGTCATGGACCTTAAAAGGCTGCCATCTAGAAAACATTCAAATACTTCCCCTGTTTGGGATTTTGTATAAAATTAAGGAGCATAAAATTTTAATGATTTAGCTTCAAATACAAAGAAAATAGAGCAGAGAAAGTGTGTAAGAAAAAATATTTATGAAAAAGAGAATTTTAGTGGTATTTAAAAAGAATTATGAAAAATTGTAAAAATGACAATCATTTTGTAATTTTTTTTTTTTTGACAGTGATTTTACAATAAAATTTAAATTCAAAATCGATAGACAATATGAAAAGGAAGGAGTAGTCAATTAGGTGGTTCTGATGAATTTTGTTAGGGTTGGTCTCCCATGAACCATGTATATGTTATGAATTTCAATTATTTGACCTATTTTATCAATTCCAACACATTTCTTTAACCCACTAAATTTGACATGTATTATAACTTGTATAGGTTTAAATGTGCATGAATTAAAAACAAGATTCATAGCATAAACTATGTCTATACAATTTTGTCTTCTTTTTTTAAACTCAAGTATTCTTAAAATAGTACTTAGTTAATAATATTGTATTTGCTAAATGCTTATTTGCAACCTCGTCAAAATAGTATAGAAGCATTTTTTATAGAAATATGAGTCATTTAACTTTTTAAAAATAGAAGTACTTCTACACTTCGAATTGTGGTTGTAAATAAGCCATAAGGGTTTGTTTGCGATCATTACTTTATGAGTAAAAAATACTTCTATTTTAAAAAAATTATGTCACACCTACTTTTTAAATAAATAATTTTACGCTATTATACTGAAGTTGCAAACACCCCCTAAGTATGAATTAAAAGTAATTTTTATTTATAGAAATACGAAACATATTTTGATATATTCATAATATATATTTACATATATTTTGGTTTTAATTTTTCTTAGAAACTCTTTTCTTAGAGTAAGTATCTTGTTCACGTGATTTTATTTTTAAAATTTTAAATCCTTTTTTTATTACTCAAGGTGACTTGAATTCAAGATTACATTTGATCTAAGTGGTTGTGCTCTAATCATTTGAATTGTTTCATTTTATCAATTCATACACGATATCATTATTATGCACATGTGTAGTGGTATTGGAAGGTATTGGAAGGAAAAAGATTCATGTGGATATGTCTTTGTCTTTTGCTTATAAAATAAAAGTTGTCATTTCTTATTAAGGTCCACCCCCAATCAGTGACTGCCTCAAAAATCTTTTTTAAAATTTTAAATAAGATCTTGTCGTAAACTTTGTTTTGTGATGAACACTCCAACAATTTTTTATTTTTTTTAATTCAATCTCATCTTTTGCTTGTCATAAACTTTTAAATAAGATCTAATTATTTTTCTTCTATTATGAATTATATGAATGAATTTATAATGAACCCCACCACCACGTTCTAAGGAGTCTATTCGAACGTCTTTGCTAGAAATCAAATAATTATATATTTTTCTTCAAATATCCTTTGAGTTGGGTGATTACTAAATTATAACGACTCTACTAATTGCTAGTTTGTTTGCAGAACTAATTATGATTGTATTTACAGCCCGGAGTATTGTGCTCTCCCAGAATTTTTTAAAATTTTGATCTATTTTGCTATTAAAAGTAGCATTAATCTCGGATATTAGAGAATATGATGAATTGTTTAGAAAATAAATGAAGATAATCAAGAAATTGTAGAAATCTGATCTGGTCAACATGGATATTGGAGAACGAATTGAACCATGTCAATCGCGGTGAAAAAAGGATAATACGTATAACATCGATAATCCGTCATTAAGCTATATTAAGAAGAAATATGTGTATGTAACATCCATCGTCAATCTACTATATATTGTCGTGATATTTTTAACGTGCAATTTTAAAATAAAAAGTTACTCATAAGCTTTAGCACCTTATAAATTATTTTAAGAGCTCATAAGATATAGTAATTTTTAAATAGTATATAAGTTGTTAAAATGTTTGACTAATAAAATTTATAAATTTTTTAATAATTTTTAAAAAATATTTTTTAATTTTAAAATAATAGTATAATTTATATTTTTAAGATAATTTTTTTTTTGTAATAATTGTTTTTTTTTACGAAAATAGTGTTTTTTTTCTGAAAATAAATTTATTTTTTTTTTTGGAAAAATACCTGGCCAAATTTGGGTTTGGATAAAGTAGAACTTATATCATTTTTGTTTGAAGCTTATAAACTCTAAAGAACTTTTTCTAAGATCTTATAAAATATTAAATCTCTTCTTTGCCAAAAAAAATTAAGAAGCTTATATGTTCTTAAATAGTACTCTTTCCGTCCCCCACCAATATGCACATTTGCTTTTGCACACAAATTAAGAAAAAATAGTTTTTTAGTGTTTTGTTGACATTTCAAAGGGGTATATAAGATTGTGAGGGTGGAGATTGTAGGGTAGAAATTGTGAGATTTTTTGTCATTTTAAGGTGTGCAAGTTGGTAAGGGACGGACGGAAAAGGAAAGTATGCAAATTGCTAAGGGACGGATGGAGTATATAAGATGTTTTAAATAGCTTCACTATAATAAGGTAGGCAAAATATAGGGTGAACAAGTTTTACTGTGAAATTGGGGTATGAGTGTGATTTATATTATTAATGAGTGTGACTTGTTATTATAAAGGGTGTATCATTTTATTATAAAGAGTATTACTCATAAATATGAAGGGTGTGACTTATAATATAGCAAAGGGTATTGTAGTGATAATTAAAAGGTGTGACTTATATTACTAAAGAGTGTATCTATAAAAAAAATCAATTTCACGGTGAATAAATTTCACAGCATATCAACTCAATAAAGTATGTCAAACAAGCCCTAAATAAAAAGTCATCCCACGTGATGAAATCCCGTCACAATCTCATATAAAAAAAAAAATTCAAAAAATGTTACTATCTACTTATTTATTTCTTCAAGACGTGCTTTGGACAACAAAATTGAATTGATGGTGAAATTAATGGTCGGTATGTCCCTAGCTAGTAAGCTTCTGGACCATGCCCAAAATCCTGCGGGAGGACTCGTAGCTTTTAGGGTATATTCGTTTTGCGACTACTACAAACGAATTTTGAATATATAATTTTAAATACCTTTTTTTTTAATACTTAAACAAAGTATTTTGAAATCCTACAATATCCACCTCTAATACTATGATTGCACCCTACACCCTACACTCCCCTCACTTTTACACAATTTTCAAAACACCACATTCATTCAATCATTACAATAATAATATAATAATACAAATCAATCAATTTTTTCTTCATCCTACACAATCATATCCTATAAAATCTCCAATAAACATATACTCAACTTTTTGAATAGAATTTTGAAATCCAAGGATTTTGAAGTCAAGATTTTCCACGCCCACTATAAGCCCAAAACGAACATACCCTTAGGGATATTTTGATTTTCCGGAAGGATAAGTAACACGTGATATGCATTTTATGCCACGTCTAATCGAATTTTTGTTTCATCTTTGACCTAACAAACAACGTATCAGCATCAATTAATTTAAGATGCATATCCATTTTTGCCACTTCCAACTATTTCAAACTTTCACTTTCAGCTCCCTGTCGATTTAATGGAGATTAATTTTGACGGCTAACAAACTTCGTTTCGTATTTTGCCACACAACTAACAACACCCAACGGGCCACATCCGTCCAGCAAATAAAAGAACATTGGCTCAATTATAAGGAATAAAAGTATGTATTTTGATTGGAAAAAAAAAAATTCTCACAGTTTGAACCCAAGGATTTAAATATAAAAATTCGAATCTTAGAAACAAAAATATAAGGGTTAATTCTAAATAAATACACGACTTTTAGATCAAATATCAATTTAATCAAGATCTTCAAAATTATTGTATAAAAGTCCAACCTTTGATGTTGTTGCAAATTAATACACGTTTTTTTCCATCGACCGTGAAGAGACGTTGTGACTCACCGAAACTAGTATTTTTGTTATGTCAGACTACACATAAGATGAAATGTTTAAATCATAAATATAAAAAGTATTTAAAAAGTGAATTAAAAACAAAATAAAATAAATAAAATCTAAAAAAATAAAATAAATCATTTAAATCTAAATTCCAAACCTTAAAAACTAATTCTCGTCGTCAATGTTTTAAAATTAAATATATTCTCATGTTCTAAAATTAAATGCAATCTCTTAGTTTCTCTTCCCTCATTCAATTCATTCATTATCTATTGTCACTCCCTCAACCCCTCACTTGTTGTTCTTATTGCAGTCGACCTCCTTAAACTAAATTTGTGAATTATTTATTGAGATTCGATCAATTTTTTAAAATGAATATAAATTTTATTTTTTGTTTATATTTTAATTGTTTTTTTTTTAGATTTTAACTTCTTTTAATTATTTTTTTTAAATTTATTTAAAAAAATGTGTAATATTATGTGGAGTAATTTAAAAAATATCATTTAATATGTATCATTCTAACTGGTAAGTATATACATGCTTCGATGAGCCACGTCACCTTTTCCTGCCTGAGAAAAAAAAACGTGTATTAATTTGCAACAATATCAAAGGTTGGGCTTTAATACAAAAATTTTGAAGATCATGATTAAATTGATATTTAGCCAAAAGGACGTGTATTTATTTAGAATTAACCCAAAATATAAAGAAAAGTAAAAGAAATTTTAGTTGACAATGCTAACTCTAATGTACTACAAATGTTTTTTTTAAATATACACCACAAAATACATCTAATTTAAAGAGGGTTTTAAAGAGGGTTTTAACGAGGGAAATGGGTTTAGGGAGGGCTTTAACGAGGGGAAAAATTCCTCGTTAAAGTGCTTCTCGGTAACAATTTAACGAGGGGAAAAAAAATCCCTCGGCAAATAGCGAGGGTTTTGCCGAGGGACTGACACATGTAAGTTTACCGAGGGTAGGCTACCCTCGCCAACTTTCTGACACGCTGGCCCTTGCCAAGGCCCACGTCAAATTTAACGAGGGCCAGCTGGCCCTCGCCTTCTGATTCCACATCTTTACCGAGGGCGACGTGGCCCTCGCCTAATTGGCGAGCTGTTTGCCGAGGGAATATGCCCTCGCGAATATAAATGAGGTTTTAAAAATGTCACGTCCAGGTTTCGAGCCCGAGCTGCAAGGATCCGAGTGCACCCGCGGAACCACTGGGACACGCGAGCGATTGTACTGAGCAACATATATGGGCGAAATTCGCCCCCCATGTGATTCGAACACGCGACCTCTCGGTATATGGAGGTCTTGCGTGTACCGCCTAACCGTTTGGGCTAGGCGAGTTATTCGCTAGGAATGTATTTTTAATTGTGTAGGTATTATATATTGTGTTTTTACAAAAAAAATTCTTCTATCATTTATTTTAATTGTTTGTCATGCATATATATACTTTGATTTAATTAAAATATTTATAATAAATTGTGAAATAAATAATTTATATCCTTATGCATCATTTATTATTATGAGTACATTTTTATATATACTTTTATTAATTATTTTTATAAAAATATTATTAATAAAATTTTAAATAATTAATTTTATATTCTTTTTAACTATTTATTATTATGAATATACATTTATATATATATATATATATATATTTTATATTAATTACTTTTACTAAAATATTTTCAAATAATCATTTTCATACTCTTTTTCACAAAATGTAATCCTAATACGTTTGAATTAAACTATTTTTCATAAAAAAAAATTAAATAATCATCTTTATTTACTAACAAATGTACATATTGATCATTATTTTTTTAAATATTTTTAATAAAATTGCAAAATTATTACTTTTGTATTATTTTTCACTATTTACTAACACGTGTACATATACACCTATAATAATTTTTTTTAATGAAATTTTAAAGCATTCTCACAAACTAATAATATAGATTAATCAATAATATTCATAAAAAATAAACATAAAACATACATGTGGTGTTCGAATATTCTAAAATAAAACACAACAAAATATGTAGCGTTCGAAAGCAACATAAAATATAACAAAATATTCAGTCAAATGTTTAAATAACACACACACACAAAGTTTAATGCATCACATCATCATCATGATCATCATCATCTTCATTGTCATTTACTGTGGGAAATTGAATAGGAGGAAAAAAAGTGGGATCAAATGCACCCACGCTTTCCGATCAAGTCAGTGAGACCTTGAGTACTCCCGGAAGAGTCGATGGAACGACGTCGAACACGAGTGGTAGAACCAGTGGGACCTATAGGAGCATTAGGAGGAGCACGATACTGAGGGAATGGAGGAACAAAAAGACCAGGTTGAGCATAACCACCGGTCGGCTGGGAGTAACCCCACTGTTGGGAACCACCAATTCCCTGCAGCCCCTGCTGGGGAGTAACACCGGTCTGTGGTGCATCGATTTCCTGACACGTCTGCTGTGGGGCACCGGTTCCTTGCCACGACGGCTGCTGTGGACCAACGGTTGCCTGCCACATGGAGAAAAATTGGCTCATCTGGTTCATTTGACTCTGCATTTGTGTCATTTATCTAGCCATTTTCTCTCTTTGTTGTCTTTCATGCTCGAGAGCACGCTCCTGTGCCAAAAAGCTTTCTTGATCAAATTGGGAGTAGCCGCCGATAGAGGTGCCCCCAGATATTCTGGCTGGGCCAGATTGAATGCGCCCCAACTCCGACATTTGCCCCAAACCCCTGAATTTCCCATGGGAGTACGACACCTGCTACGTATAGAATTGGTTGGCTTGTCTATTGCGCTCGTACACATCTGCATCTGCGGGTACCTCAGCTTCGATCCGTGCCTCCACGACTTGCTGACATACAAATATTTTAAACAAAATTACTTGAAGCACTTACAAAGTTATATATTTGATAAACAAAGTTACTTGAAACACTTACAATTACGGATTGCATCTCCTCATACGTGGCACATTTTGAGTGAAAATGCTTCACGAGTTCCCATGCGGTTGGGAGACGTCCATGTTGCAGCCACTATATATTTTGTATAATTTTGTTAATTATCAATTATTATGTACTAAAATAATTTAAATATCGATTTTTTGTGGTGCAAAAACTACTTACAAATTCATACGCAAAATCTATCGCTCCTTTGGATCCTCCATGATGCGTGGATTGTTTGGATGCCCAATTTTTTCGGCACTGATCGCTCTTTGCCTTGACCTCAAGTCAGTCCCAATAAAGTTTCAAACTCTTCCATATTTCGTCGTCCCATGGTGGCACCTTTCCCTTTTTACGGTGTAGGGTCTTCCAGTTATTGAGAAGATCACTGTACCGCGTTGCAGCCCTCTTCAGAAAGAACTCTTTAATCCGTGCTTTATTTTCCTTTGTGTATCCCAGGTGACATCCCTCTAACAAAAAAAAAAATTAACGTTGATTAATTATAAGTAACAATATAATAAACGAGCTATTTAAATTAATCAAACGAATGCATACCTGGAATGGTTGCCACCATGTATTCTTTCGATCAGCAGTAACCGATGCCCAGTTGAATCCAATCAACTCCATGTGTCGAGACATTATGTTTCTTATGATCCTCGAACATTTATTCGAAGGATGCAACTTGTAAAATTAAAAGAGTGTTACACACGTATATATATGCATGATATATAAATAAAAGACAAAGTGGTATAACATACTTCCCGTTGAACACACGTATATGTAGTCGGATCTGTGGTGGATCATGATCAGCGAGTTCATCTGCGTCGATCTCCCGATTCCTAGAAGAATCATCATCACCTTCAGTTGATTCACGGTGATCATCATCAGTTCTCATCGTCTCATGATCATTGGGTATCAGTACCCGATTCGGCTGTTCATCTTCATCATTATCATGGGAATTCGACCCAGATCCACTGGATCTCCCGAATAAAGCTCTGCTCAGGGTCTTTCGTATACCTCTACCGGTCATCTGTAACAATATTGGTTAAATACATTAATTAAAATAACACATTTCACAACATATATATATCATGAATACATTAATTAAAACAACTCATTTCACTACTCATATATCATCTTCATCAATAATTAAATACAAGTAGTCATAACAAAGATATCTATAGATACTAATTAGTTTCATCAATTATCTTCTGAATCATAATTATGATATCTATCTTCATCTTCATCTTCATCTTCATCTTCGTCCTCTTCCGCTTCCTCTTCCTCGTCTCCTGCCTCTTCTTCTTCATCTTCATCTTCCTCTTCTTCTTCTTCTTCTTCCTCAACTACTCCACCGTTTAAATCTGCCAAAACGACAGGATCATCATCTATTTGCACATTCATTTGGGATGATATGTCGTCCTCTTGGAGTGGGGCAAGCTCTGGTGCGGTATTTCTATCAATTTCCACTAAGGATCTCGGTTTTGTGGTGCAAACAAATTTCACACAATCTCGCCCCGCACACAGATCCGGGGTACTTGTAATAATAAACTTGACTGGCTTGACTTGCTAGCACAAATGGATCAAAACGACTGTATCGTCCTCTCAGATTAACGTCCACGAGCTTATAATTGGGAAGTATTCTTGTTCCCACAGGCACAGTTGGATCAAACCACTCACATTTGAACTAAACTACTTTTTTTTTCAGTAAGTCCGGGATATTCCAACACCATTACCTCCTCGAGTATCCCATAGAAATCATTTTCATTTGAATCATAGTTTGTTCCCTTTATACAAACTCCACTGTTCATAGTGGCTTTGGATGCGCCATAAGCTCGTGTGTGAAATTTGAATCCATTCACGTAATATCCAGGGTACGTGGTGACACTACTAAGAGGACCGCCAGAAAGATTCGCGTATAGACTCATCCCAAACATGATTTCTCCTCACATATATATTATTGACGAGATACTTTATTATTAGAATGCGATTATATTTTTTATACTATACTATATATATAGGTCACTTACAAGTTCATCCAACCATGATGCGAATTGTTGTTGAAGAAATTCATCTTATTGAGCATTCGATAGATTCGGTTGAACCGTATGTAGTTGCTCGAAAAATACACTACAATTATAAATTTTGATGAGAAATAACTCGTGTAATTAATATCAATTAATTAATATCTAATTAATTAGTTACTTACTTAATATACGGTTGCACCTCGGGGCAATTTAGTAGCACGTACGTATGAGTTGTTTGCTTCTCCAAATCTACAATTGGTCTTCTACCCTTCTTCCCAAGTGTACTACCAGGAGGCACAAATATCGAGAGTGTACCTCCAACTGATCGTGGTACTTCACGAGGTATATTGCGAGGTCTATTGTGTCACCTCGTCAGCACGTGTTCCTCAAAGTAATGGGAACAAAACATTGATGCTTCTTTTGTTAAATAGGCATTTGCAATTGAAGCTTTCACATGTGCCTTGTTACCCACACTTAACTTTAAATTGTGAAGATACCTAATTCAATCGAATGGGTAAGTGTAAATTGTAATTTTTTTTTATCAAATTATTAAATGAGTTAATAGATTACGTATCTCTCAAATGGATACATCCATCTATATTGTACAGGACCAGCAATTTTTGCTTCATATGCAAGATGGACATGTAGATGCTCCATCGAATTAAAGAAGCTGGTGGAAATATACGTTCCAACTTGCATAAGATCATTGCGATATCGTTGTCCAACCGAGTCATGTTTTCTACAGTAATGGTCCTCGATGTTAACTCCTTGAAGAACAAACTGATCTCAGTGATGGCTTGCCAAACCTTAGACGACAGAATCTCACGGAAAGCAATTGGGAGTAGTCTCCGCATAAATACGTGACAATCATGACTCTTCATCCCAAACATCTTCAATTTTTTCCAGTCTACGCACCGAGAGAAGTTGGACACATAGTCATCGGGAAATTTCAACTCATCTACCCATTTGCAAACTATATCTTTGTGCTTCTTATCAAGGGAATAACTAGCTTTGGGGTACTTTCATGTGTGTGGACATTTCTGCAGCTATGGTCGATGACAGTATTCATTAAGTTCATCCCTCGATTTAGTTGTGTCCTTTGTTTTCCCTTCAACATCCATCACCTTGTAGAACAAATTATCAAACACATTTTTTTCGATGTGCATCACATCCAAATTGTGTCGGATCAACAGCGAGCTCCAATACGGCAAATCCCAGAAAATACTTTTCTTCTTCCAACCACATTGTAAACCTTTGTTTTGAGCATCAACACCGAACTCTGTTATTTTCTTCAAGCCAATCCAATCAATTTGCTGGAGGATCTGATCACCTGTCAAGATGGGAGGTGGATCGTCATCAACTACTACATTCTTTTTTAATGCAATCTTGTTCCTTCGGTACGGATGACATCTATCTAAAACTTACGATGGTTGTCAAACCACGACTGCTTGCGACTATGCCTCAGACTGAAAGCCTCAGTGTAATCTGCACAGTGTGGACAAGCAAGTCTTCCAGCTGTGCTCCATCCAGACAACATCGAGTAAGCTGGAAAGTCGTTGATGGTCCAGATTAGTGCAGCCCGCATCATAAAATTCTGCTTTGTAGCAACATCGTATGTTACCACTCCCTGTTCCCATAAAAACATCAAATCACGGATCAGTGGTTGCAAAAATACATCCAATTTATCTTTTGGATTATTTGGACCGGGTACTAGAACCGTAAGAAACATGAATTGATCCTTCATGCACAACCACAGGGGTAGATTGTACAGTGTCACTATCACTGGCCATGATGAATATTATTTCCCATGCGCCCCAAACGGTTGAAAACCGTCAGTGCTCAAGCCCAACCTCACGTTCCGAATTTCTGAAGCAAAATCAGGATGCAACTGATCCAAGTGTTTCCAAGCATGTGAGTCTGCAAGGTGACGCATGACACCAGAGTGGTCGTTCGAGCAACGTGCATGCCATGTCATATCCTTCGCAGTAGCATTAGACTGATACAACATTTGCAGACGAGGGATGATGGGAAAATAGAACATCTACTTAAAAGGACGGTTCTTTTTCAATCGCCCATTTACGTCACGTCTAGCAGGTTTGAACCGTGGCCGACTGCAAAACTTACAGTTTTCAAGTTCGCCGTCTGCACCCCAATATAACATACAATTCTGTGCACAACAATGAATCCTCTCCACTGGAAGACCCATCTCACTCATCAGTTGTTTGCTATCAGAACATCTCTTGGGCACGAGGCTATTCGGACAAAGAACACGAATCGCATCAACCATTTGATTATAGCCCCTTTCAGACAGTCTATTTTCAGTTTTAATGTTCGGCAATAGGGCATTGTATGACAACTGTGAGTGCGATTCGCAACCAGGCATTATATCCTGATTCGCTACTCGAAGCATGTTATAAAAATGTGCAGCATGCTCATTAGGAGGTTCCTCATTAGGGGCCTCATCATCCACATTTAAGTGGGGACCAGAGGTTAAGTCCGTCATCATATCGTGGTACGAGCTAGATGCAAAAGTCTCGTCAACCGGCCCGTGTGAAGTCGAAGCAGACGGAAAATCGTATTCATGACCCCACATTTCCTCACCGTGAAAAATCTAATTGCAATAATTGGGCATGAACCCATTTCTATACAAATGCGCTCTCACCTCATCAGGGTCATGATACGTATTATTGTTCCGATATCGAAATTTATTGCAAGGACACCTAATCTTTCCCTGAATCATCCCATTACTAGTGGCGAAATCTATAAACGATTTGAGTCCATTATAGAATTCCGGATATATATTGTCATTAATCGATCTAGGACCATACATCCAACGTAAACGGATGGAATAATCCATATCAATTACCTGTTTAAAATATTTACGAATTAATTAGTATTCAAAAGCCTAATTAATAATTAATATTTCATAAAAATTTCGGCAGAGTTTCGTCTTATTTTATCGTATTCCCCAATTAATTAATCAAGATCCTACGTGCATCCATTTCCGACTTAATCAATTAAAATCAATCAAGTCGGAACGCACATGTTCTACAACAAGCAATAACCAACATTCATCAATATCAATCCCTCCACTCCAACACAATTAATATATTAAATAATACTAAATAATTAAACAACTAATTATTATTATATACACAAAAATAAGATAAATTAAACTAATACTAAATTAAGCTAAACAATACTAATATACACATATATATTAGCTAGAAATTATGCTAAATATTATCAAGTAAAATTAAGCTAAAATATACACTACAATAATATTACACTAAACAACTACACAATTAAGCTAAAAATATACTTAATTAAAATATAAAATTATCAATTATCAACCAAATTTAAAATATTACACTAAACAACTACACAATTACCAACCAAATTTAATTAAGCTAAATTAAATTTAAATTTAACCTAATACAACTAACACTAGATACATAAACAAATAATACGTACTAATTAAATTAAAACACAATATACTAATACTAAATAATTAAATAACTAATACTTACCTCAAATTGACGAAGTGGACTGCTTCAATCTCCTCTTCTCTCCACTAAAACAATTAAATACTAATTAATACTAAATAATATTAAAATAATTATATAATACTAAACAATTAAACAACTAAAACAACTAATACAATATTAAAATAATTAAACAACTAAAAATTAAAATTAAAAAAACTTACCTCTCCTCTCCAAATTTTCGAGACACTGGATCTCCTCCCTCTGTCCAAACCGAACGCGAAATGGGGGAAAATGGGAGTTGGGGGATATATACAATCAACCGAGGGCATTTAAGAGGGTAGTTGACATCGGTATGCGCACCTCGGGCAGTGGTGTCGCAGGGAGTCAGGTTTCACGGTTGCCGAGGGCGGTCAGCGCTCATTAAGGCCCTTGGCAAATTTTGGAAGGGCTTTGCCAAGGGCGAGGGCCCTCGTTGACTTTGTTGACTGTTTTACAAAGGGCGGCCGGCCCTCGTTGAGTGTGTCGAGGGTGCTTTCCTCGTGAATGCCCTCATTAATTGTATCCTCGTTAAAACCCTTGTTAAATACCGAGGGTTCTTTTTCCCTTTTTAATTCCCCTCGTTAAATTAATATTTTTTTGTAGTGATACTACAAATGTCAAATAGACCACTTTTTCCATTGTGGAATTATTATTTATTTTTAAAAAGTTTTGCATGAAACTATCTCATATTTAGGACGAAGTTACACTTAAATTGATGACTTGAATTCATAACTTTTTGAACGTATATAAGTAGTGATGTTTTAACCACTTAAACTGAAAAATAACAATAATTCAACCTCTTAAATATTTTTAGGCCAATAAACAAAGTATAATACGAAATATAATATGGTATTTAACTAAAAGTTCACATTGATAGCAACAAGTTTAAAATGGAAAAATAAATTTATAAACATACTCTTAATATTTATATTTTTCCAATTGAAAACTTAGTTTTATGTTAAATACATAAAAATGTACTCCCTCCGTCTCAGGATAACGTGCATCCCTATTCGATCACATAAACTAAGAAAACTTGTTTTATTAGTATTATTTAAATAAATTATAATGATATTGTAAGGTGTAAATTTTGAGTGTTTTGTCATTTTAGAAAATATACACATTATTGTAGAACGAATTAAAAAAGAAATTGTGCACGTTGTTGTGGAACATATTCAAGTTACATCCCTATCTTTTAGGCTGCGTTTGTTTTGGGACTCACACTGATGGACTTAGGACTTTGCGCTCTCTGTCTCATATGAGTTTGGAATTTATAGTCTGATTTTTAAATCCCACATTCCATCCACACCTACAAATACCTATAAAGTATCCCAAGATTACTTGAACACTTATCTTTTTGCTCGTGTTTTAGCGAGCAAATTATTTATTAGTATTTGAAAAAATAAAGTGACTTTTAAGGTGGGGTATGATAGTCTTACCATTCCTCTATCATACGCATTTCTTAAAATTATTTTATCATTTCGTATATTAATAAAAAACTCGTTCGCTAAAACACGAGCGAAACAATAATTGTTCAAGTCATCCTAGGACGGAGAGAGTATTACTTTTCTCAATACATCACACTTTATACACTTTATTATTATTCTCAATATAATATAATAATACAATATCAATCATTATTAAACATTGATTTGACATAAAGTTAAATCTCACTCTACTCAAATTCTAAAACAAACATATACATTTACTATTCATCAAGGATTTTAAATCCCTGAATTTTAAAATTTTGACTTGGTTCGCACACTTAAATCCCAAAACAAACGCAGCTTTAATTAGTTCAGAAAATGGGGTGGACATCTTCAAGTTATGTACAAGAAAGTTTTGAATATTGCGTAAAATGGACAATTAATCACCAAGAATATTGCGTAAAGGCAACAATACAATTTAGAGTCTGGTTTTTAGCAGCTTTGAATATTGCGTAAAATGGACAATTAATCACCAAGAAAGTTGAGCCGCCCGATTATTAAATATTGAGGTCAATGTACAAGAAAGTAAAAGTTGCCCAAAAGTATGCAATCAAATTGTATTGTTGCCAAAAACTTGTTTCCTTTTTGTGGGCAATATTAAACATTTTTATTTTCAGTAAGCTATGTAATATGTACACTGTATCAGGGTATACCTTACACCCTTTTTTTTATTCACTATCAATGAATTTTCCTTATCTAAACAAATAAATTAAACATTTTTTTATATACCTCTATTTTATTATATTCTACTACTTTCGCCCCAAAGTTATTTACCCTTTTAATTTTTGATTGAGACGGAGGGAGAATATTTAAAGTGATAAAGTGATTTTTAATTGAGGGTATTGTAGTTCTATATATGTTATTACTAAAACATATGATATTTTTGAGTAAAAGAAATAACATGAGATGTAATTTTAAAATGTTGTGACAGATCATTTTTTTAAAAAGGTAAATAACTTTGGGATGGAGGTAGTATAATACAACATACTTCCTATTTCCTGGTGTAATTATTTCGTTTCTTTTTGTTATTTTATTTAAGGAATAATAATAAAATAATAAAAATGAAGAGTAGTTTTGGGTATTGGGAGAGAGGAAAAAAGTATGTGGAGTAATGAGTGAAGAAGTAAGTGACATTTTTTATAATATTATGTGAAAAGTGAGGATAAAAATTATGGATAATAGAGTTAATTTTTCTTTTTGTGGAATGAAAAAATTATAGTGGAACGTTCATAAAAAAAAAAAAGAGACAATTATAGTGGGACGAAGGGAGTATTAAATATCAATCATACCACACGTTCAAGTTTTGCTGGGCAGCGTCCACCATGGGGTGTTTGTAAAAACTTATGATTTTAAATAAGTTATTAAAATTAGTGATTACGAGAAAAACGATTAATAGTAGAAGTTGATAATGTTTGTAAAAAAAATTAAAAGAAAAGTTGATAATGTTTGCAAAAAAAATTGAAAGTTTTTAAAAAAGACTAATAAGCTACTAAAAACACCATTTTTGAAATTTTTAGTTTATAATTTATGAGAGCTTATTTAAAATATACACTACTAAAAAAAACACTTCAAATTATTTTTATACACAATTCTAGATGACTATAATTACTCATAAATGTTTGAAAAAACCGCTAATATCACTGGAAAATTATAGAAAAAGTAAAGATTCATAAGTGTCTCGACGGCGGATGCGTGGAGAAGGAATATAAGTGTAATTAAATAAGCTACACCTGTCCTCATAAATAAATCAAGGGGCACCACGCCACCCTATTGCCTTATTCAGTTATTCCCTACAGCTGTATTTTCACCTTTTTTTTTTGGGCAATATTAAATATTTTTTATCTGTTTCAAGTACAATAAAATCTATATAAATTAATAATATTGGGATTGGGGAAATTTATTATTTAAAGAAGGTATAATTTCTTTATAAATTAATAATTTATTAATTTAAAGAGTTTCTCGTATGATGAATGTCACCAAGATAAGATAGTAAATTATTTCTTACATTGCAAAATTCGCTAGAGCATTGAAAGATCGAAGAATTTTAGTGATCTCAATATTGAAGAAGATATTTTAAAACTAGAGATAATGATAATGATTTTGGTACTCCATGCAACAAAATGAATATTAATAGCAAATTTGATTATAGGGGTAAAAATGATACATGTTATGAAGTTCGGAGGTTAGAAAAAATTGTAGCAACCATCATATTGAATAATTTGGAGGATGGCGACGAGGATGATACAATACAATATCCTTTGAACAAATTACGAGAACGAAAACACTTTTAGCTTTTAGAATGCTTCACAATTACCGATAAAAACAAAAGAATGCTTCACAATTTTTTGGTCACCTGAATTATTGTATTTGATAAGAAAAGTTAGAGATGATCTTTAACTAAATTTGAATTTTAACAAGAAACAATCAACAATATAATTTTATTTTACTAAACTATCCTAGTTATTTTAATAATTTGAAGAAATTATTAATTTATGATATTGATGGGACCACTAATTTGTATAGAGGTTTTTTTTTTAAAAAAATTATTTTATTATATTATCAAAATTGGTGAATTTTTTAAACGGCCTAAATGGAGATTGAATAAAATTATTATTTTAGAGAATTTATTAATTATAAAATTTTTACTGTATAATAAAAAAGGGTTCAACCATTTTTTAAAGAAACAACAAAAATTCCTAATATGGAATGACTTAACTCTTTTCTACCCTATGTTTGTAAAAAAAGAAAAAAAACAAACTCATTTATCATTATTAAAAAAGAGTTATGTATGGACAGCGCATGAATATCTAGTAGAAGAGATATTAATTAATTTAGTAAAAATAAATATGACATAAAAAAAGATAAAAACGAGTGTTTTACAAATATTGGATAAAATAGAGCTAGCTCATTCCATTTTGAAAGAAAAAAAGAGGTTTGTCCCATCATTTTTTTTTCATTTCTAAAAACAAACAAATTGTTTATTTCTTTTCTCTTATATATATGGGTCATATTATGTTAGTCTTCACAAAGCTCACATCAATAAGTTTAGGCATTCATTGAACTGATAAGAGTTGCTTTTCCATGGAGTTGAATTTATTTCCCCAAGTCCCTGATACCACCGTCTATGAAGGAGAAGGCGGCGGATACTACGCCTGGACGCCGGCTAAATCGCCGGTGCTTTCCACCGCGGAGGCCGCCGCCGGAAAATTCGTTTTGCACCCCCGTGGCTTCGCTTTCCCTCACTATACAAATGCTTACAAGATTGGTTACGTTGCTCAAGGTATTTTATTACTACCACATATATATATATATCCATGTAGAATTTATGGACGAGTTTGAATCACAATTGGTCTCATAAATTTGACTTCAAATAAATTTAGTCTTATAAGTTTTGTTTTTGTTGATTTAGTCAATGTTCAATTTTAGTCTCAATTTCGTTCGAAAAACTCAAAATAACGTCGTTTTGTCGTTTTAATTTGGGGCTTTTTGCGGATGGTGTGATTGGACTATTATGTGTTTTGTTTTTTAACAGCTGAAATTTTAAGTATATAATTTTTTTTTTAAATTAAAAATTAAAGCAGAATTGACGCAAAAATTAGACAAACACACTAAAAAATACACGTAGCAGTACACTGGTAGTCCAGTCACAATATCCGTCGGAAAACCCCAAATTAAAAAGGCAAAACAACATTGTTTTGAGTTTTTCGATCGATTTGAAATTAAAATTGGACATTGTCAAAGTTATTAGGACTAAATCGACGATAAAAAAATTTATGAGAGTAAATCTATTTTAGGCTAAAATTATAGGACCATTTATAATTATAAATTCAAACTCATTAGAGGTATGTTCCCGACTATTCCGGCCGGACTTTAGACTTTACAATCTCAAATCCCCATTTGTTTTGAAATTTAAAGTAAGGATTTTGAAATCCTATTAATTCTACTATATTTCATCATCTACTACTATTTTACTTTATATTTTTTTAATACACTCACATCATCTACTTTTTTATTCTCTCAATACACTTAAAATAATATAATAATATCACATCAATCAAATTTAGCATCATCCTACCTAATAAATTCTCACAACAAACATACATTTTAATTATTCATCAAAATTTTGAAATTCTAAGACTTCAAAATCGGGGATTTTTCATGGCTATAGTAGTCCCAAAAAACATACCTTAGTGGACTTTACTATGCTACGTAAAGTATTTTCTGCCAAATAAGGTGTCTCTCTATTTCTCTCCATAGGCGAATGCACGGTGGGATTAGTATTACCAAACAGCCCAGAAGAGCAAGTCCTGATAGTAAAGAAAGGAGACGCCATTCCGTTGGTAATGGGAACCATCTCATGGTGGTTCAACGGCGGAGACTCCGACCTCACAATAATATTCCTGGGCGAAAGCAGCCGCTCCGAATTCGACTACTTCTTCCTCACCGGTGCCATCGGCGGCTTCCACTGCATTCACTTCAAAAATATACGGCCTCAAAGTTGACCAAAAGTCAACCCTATCCAGTCATAGTTACCGTTGGCGCCCAAATAAACATGCCTAGCGCGCCAAACTGTAAAACGGAAGTATGTTTTTAATCTCGATACGCTGATTACTAACTCGTGTACATCTGCAAAAATGACGGCGGAGAATTTTCCGTTGCTGGACCAAGTTGGCCTCAGCGCGGGCCGGGTTCGGTGACGGACCCGTCTTATACCACGGATGGGTCCCACCGAGTTATTTATGTGTTGGTACGGTCCAGATTGTTGGGCTGAATGGGGCTCGAGATCTGGATGGTGAAGTGAATTAAAGAGGGGCAACTGTTTGTTGTGCCAAGATATTTTGTTGTTGCGCAATTGGCTGCTGATGACGGGATGGACTTCTTCTATGTTTCCACATCTGCAAGGTCTTTTTTTTTTTTAATTATACTTTGATGGGATTATTTCAAGGCAAAGTGTACTATTTGAAACGTTCAGCTTTTTAAGTGAATATATAGTGAATACAAATTGAACATTTCAAATATATATTTAAATTATACTATGCACATGAATCACATGAGACCTATATCTATTTCTATTTATGAAAGGCGATGGAATGGAACAAAAGTCAACATGAATAATATACATGGTTTAAAAACTAGTATGTTTTTCGGTAAGATTAGCTGACTAATAAAAAAGAGTGATCTTTATGTAGGCCAATTTAGCTTGGTCTCAATCAAGATTTAAAAAAAAAGCTCAATTCAATGCTCCATGATTTTCTTTTTTCAATTCAATGCTACATGATTTAATTTTTTATTTTTTTTAAATATATGCTCTGTGCTAAGGAAAAAATAAAATAAGCATTTTGTCCAAATCAAAACATTTATAAAATTGAAAATTTAAATTGAAAGTCTTATTTGTTACAGGCCTGTAGTGGAGCAATTAGCTGGGAATGCATCACCGTTCAAGGCTTTATCATCATCAGTTTTGCAGTCGGCACTGAATGTTTCTTCTGAGTTTGTTGAACTTTTCAAGGGAAAACTTGATTTATAAAATGAATTCTTTTCAAGAATTTTACTAGCAATCAATGTCAGTGAGATATTGCTCTGGAAACTGGAATTTTATCACCTCTTGGCAGGTTTCTTGGGATGGAGTTTCAAAATAAAATGTATTGTTTTTAATATTTATTGTAACATGTATTTTGTGATTTTCTAATAATTGCAAAGTTGGATTGTTGGGATGTATTGCTTCAATGTTTTGTATACTAAATACCGTCCAAAAAAAATGATGTTCCGTATACTAATGGTACCTAAATTTCAACAAGAAATGTTATATGTTGAAATTAATATTATTATTTTTATAAGTTAATATTTATAATATTGTTTTAATTGATAAGTATTATGATATTAATATGTAAATATAATTATATGAACAAGTTCTATAAAAAATTTGCTCTAAAATTAATATTTAATCTTAATTGATTGACCATAATTGAATTTATTTAATTTAAATTTGTGACTAATTTTTTTTTTTAAGTTAGAAAATTTAAAATAAAATAAAAAGCTCGGGGTAGCCTTGGATGATAAAAAAGAGTATTCTCGTGGTTCCATGTAAGATTGTACTATTAAACCACAGATGCAAGGCAACATCTCATCTGCCAAATTACTACGATCAAGTCTTGCGATAATGATATTTAATATTTTGAAAGGAATTAGTTTTAATTTTTCCTAATTTATAAATCGTCTCACGATGAGACGGTCTCATACAAGTTTTTACTTAATACTTTCTCCATTCTGAATTCGTTTGAACATTTATTGTTTGCACGAAATTTAATGTGAGATTATAGTAGATAAAGTTAATTTTTTTATGGGGTTGAATGGTAGAGTAATGACGTTTGGTGTAAATAAAATGAGATAAAATTGACTTTTGTGCAGAATAAGTAATGACATGTGGTGTAATATTGAGATGTTAGGAGGGTATAGTTTAAACACAAACTCTCTTATGAAACTTGTTCATAGTATGAAATTCATACTATTACACTTATAAACTGATGTTCACTACTTTTATAAACTAATACATATAGTATTTAATGTTATGATCCCGGTTTATAAATATAATGGTATCAATTGTTAAGTATAGTGATATTAATTTGTAAGTGTAGTAGTATAAATTTTATATTATGAACAAGTTTTATTGGAGAACAACTCTAATTTAAATTGAAAAAGTTATTTTATTGTTATTTACAAAAACATTCAATTTAATTTGGGACGGAATTTTTTGACAAATGTTCAATTGAATTCGGAATGGATGGAGTATTTGATATGGTTTGTGGAATGTCCGAGTGTGCAGATATTTTTCACCTCAAGGCCCACTTATTTGGGGATGGCCCATTAAACTCATCAGCCCATCAACCGTTGAGGCGTCGGCCCATATTGTAGTCTTCTCCCTGATATCCTCATGGCGGGAAAACCTAACCCCTGCGAACACAGTTGAATCCTCTCAAATTCTGAGATACAGCACACCCTTTTCCAGAAATTCATGTGAAAACAAGCTTTAAAACTAGAAGACGCGGCCGTCTTGTCGCCAATTTGAGAAGAATGTCCAAGTATGAGTACCCAAAGCTGTCACGGGACCATATCATTGTGGTACTCGCTGAATCGCAAATCGCCACCGTGTCGGACGCCGACCTCCGCCGCCCCGACCACGAGTTTATATGCAACATCTACGCTCGCATTCTGTTCCACATGAATGTTCTTCAGTAACCACGAATTTTACCCTAATTCCAGAATCGTCCTTTTTTTTCTTTTTTCTTTTTTATTTTCCTTTGAAAACTTGTCTGCTTTCTCTATTCAGGGATGAACAGGGGCAAATGGAGTTCGGAGCGCTAGAGCAGCTTGAGAATCCGGATTCTCACTCACACTCTATTCAGATCATGAATTTGTTCAACAAAATTAGACAACTTTTGGCCGTCATCAGTTGCCCAAAACCCTTCACTCCTAAAGACTTGATAAAGCCCGAGCCTGAACGCACTGAGCTCTTCCTTGGTGCCCTTCTCAATTTTCATCTCCACAAGTGAGATTTGTATATGCATTATTCGTTTATTTGGCCGAATTAGAATGATGTTGGATAGAGTACGTGATTCGTACTTTTTTTGTGGTTTTTCAGAGAAATGAAATTGGATCTACTGAGGCCTGTTATGGATGATATAAATCTTTTGGAGGATCAGAAAATAGATGCTGAAGCTAGAATTTCTCAGGTACAATATAGTTTTCCCTGATATATATGAAGGATTTTTATTGTTTTTACTTCGTCCAAATGTTAATACCTCAGCATTTCAGTTGAATGCAGAGATAGCAGAGTATGATGAGCTGAGAGAGAGGGAGTTGCCGCAAGTCAAGGAATTAAACTCTAAAGTCGAGGAATTGAGTCAAACTGTTGCAGGTCTTAACAAGCATCAACTGAACTTGAGATCTTCTAGGAATCAATTGAAGGAGAAAGTCAAAGAAATGGATGAAAAGGTTCAGCATTTGACTCGTCTCTTCTCTCTACTAAGTCGAGATTTTCCTTAGACATGGGCTATTCCATTCTGATTCTACATTTATTATGAAAGTTTGCCTCATCCTATAACAATAAATCAATTTTCTTTATGTTTGTCATGTTCTCAACAAAATCCTACTTGCCTTACAGCAGATATATAGATTTTGGCGTCATCCACATCTAATGATACATTGATATGCACACACTATTGTTTCTAAACACAGTTCTTCTGATCCTATACTTTTCTTATAGATATCTAATGCAGAGTTTGCATTAGTTCAAAGTGTCCAGGAAAATGCCAGCTTGCGTTCTAAAATCGTACAGTCACCAGACAAGCTTCAGGTAATATCTATCCCAATTGTTGACTAATTCTGTGGAATTTTACTTAGAGATGGAAATAACATCAATATAAGTGGAAAACACTTGTCGTTATATATTTCTAATGGTGTCAAAATAATTTTCGCAATAAAAGTGCTGCTATGTCTATCTGACTGTTAAGACTTAAGATGTGATGCTTTTGTTGCAAGCTGGCATGCATGAATTACATTCTTGCTGGTTTATCTTTGAGTGCTCGAATTTCCCTGTTCCAGACATGTTTTACAGGATTCATCATGTAATAACAAACTGATGTACTTTATCCTCACTTTGACTTCATGCTAGTGTTTGTGTTATTTTTTCCATTTATATGGTTGATTGGCGTATCAGAACCACCATGTTTCATCATGAACTGTTTAATTAGAATCAACTCAGCTTTTGCATGGATGATTGTAGAGATTTCCTTCTGTGGTCTGTTCACTGTGAAGTTTGCTAATAATCTGAGGGATGACTTGTAGTGGGGACCCGGATGCATAAGAATTAAAATGCATCTTTTTTAGGCGTGTGGCCTTAATCTGTTAAATTCTCTTTTTTCTTAGTCATATAAAGGAAAAACTTATTCATAGAAAATTCTTTTCTGCTGTCTCCCATAGTTGGCTGGTGTTTTATGGGAACTAGGTGGTCTTGTCTGTCTTTGTTTATGACTAAACAATGCTTATTTTATCTTCCTGTTTTAAGAGGCTCTCTCCAATTCTCTCAGTTTTATCTCTTTAGTTGTTATATGTGTGTTTGTTGGGTAGGTGATCAGTGATCTTCTCGTACTCCAAAACAGGTAGAAATTCTAAATTACCCATCTTTCTAAGAAATTTTTGTTTGCACTTTCTACGTTTACCTGATTGGAATCCTGCTTACTGGGTTAACTGAAGTTTGATGGAAAAGACTGCACATTGAAAACTTTACAGAATGCTGTAAATTGTAATGGTGTGCCAGTTCCTTGAATATTATATTTTATTATAATTAATTTTTTATTTCCAAATCTTTCAGAGGACCTTAGAGGAGAGGAAATTGGCCCAGAATCAGGGAAAAATTGCTGAAAGAGCTGCAATGCAATCTTTTCAGGATAAGTCTGCGACACTTGAGGCCTATGCTAAGGTGTTCTGTTTTATGTATATTGTTATACAAATTCGACCACACGAATTATTTATATCTTTGATGTCTGAAATTGTTAAGAAAAGAAAAAAAGAAGGTTTCCTTTTGTTACTTTTAAGAGTTTTGATTCACTCCTGTTACTTTCATTTATGAAAATATTATTCATGTACATGTTTACTCGATGATATCTACTCTTTTGTCCCTCAGGCTTGCAAGAAAGTAACAAAACACTATGCTCAGATGCAAGAAGTACAAGAGCAGGTCTTTGAATAGAAAATACTTATGCTCCATATTTTGTTTTGTGCATCAATTATATATACTACTGTTTTATGATGAAATAAATCTTTCATGGATTGCATCACTTTCCATTTCTATCGCTCAACATATCCCGTATTATGTCTTTGAGAAACCTTTTTCCTGTTTTTTAGTGTTGACATGTAATAAACTTTTTAGTTTAAAAATAATGAATGATGGACTCCATATTTCACCTATGGCAATTTGACCGTGTGACAACAAGAATCCACGTGGCTAATCAATTCTTCATT
The DNA here is from genome assembly GCA_037126765.1 of Stenogyne calaminthoides. Taxonomy (NCBI): domain Eukaryota; kingdom Viridiplantae; phylum Streptophyta; class Magnoliopsida; order Lamiales; family Lamiaceae; genus Stenogyne; species Stenogyne calaminthoides. The sequence continues at coordinate 17,992,352 of JBBCBC010000001.1, forward strand.
TTCATTTAAATGTTTGACACGTGATAGTTGAGATTTTCTGGCCATTTCTAATAGGTGACTTCTGCAAAGTCGGTTGAGAAAGATGTGAAGGTCCTTAAAAGTAAGATTAGCAATGAAGGAGTTATGATCAAGTCACACGAAGTAAAACTTGTGGAATTGCAATCAAAAGGTGGGCATAGCGTGCGTAACCTTGTGTTGAATAAGTATTGTTGCCACTTTACCCTTGTACTTAAGTTAGATGTGTTATTCAGGGGACCAGTTAAAGGAGCTCAAAAGGCAGGTGGAGAAAGAGAGAGCTATCCTCCATGTGGAGGCGGATAGGGAGTTAAACAATGTGAAATTAGAAGTGGAGTCAAAGAAGCATGCATTAGAATTAAGGCAGAGACAGGTGGAATCTGAAGTTGCAGAGGTACTGCTGTTGATAATTCCTTTGCTGGTTTATGTTGTGTCTTGTTGGACAATTCCTTAGTTTGATATTTAATATGTACGAACATCTTTCAGGCGGAAGCTTTAACTTCAAAGATAAAAACTGTACGGGAGGACGCAGGAGCTAAAATGCAAGAATTAGAACGCAAAAGTGAAGAAGTTGTGGCGGCGGTACACATTTTAATTTCAACATTTAATCTTAACTCTATATGTTTCTATTACAAGTAAAGTTCACTCTTTTTTACAACCATTGAGTGTTTAATTTCATGAGAATATTATCCCAGACAATTTGTCATTGGAATTAGGTTGTAAATTTGGAGGATAGAGTTGAAATTCATGAAAATCCATTAATATGAAATCATAAATGTGTGTGCAGTATGAGAAGCATACAAGAGAGATGAGCAACGTGCTTGCAGCAATGGGACCGGACAACTACAATGAAGGTGTTGATGGAAGGAAGTAAATATGTAACATGTATGAATGCAACTGGTACTGTTGGATCATCTGTTTGAGAGATAAGATAGAGTGTGATGGAGGGAGGGGAGAGATTGTTGCAGGAAAATTAAGGGTATTTTACGAAAATAGGCTTGCATTTTGTATTGGGTTGTAATGCAAAAAATATATTAGATTGTAAGGCCTCGTTTACTGTGAAGGTATGAGTTAACTCAAAAAATGAGATGGATAGTTAGGAGCTCTGTAGCTGTGTTGCATGCAGGGTGCAGATGCTTTACAATATCAAAAAATTTACAATAATTATATATAACAACTATAATAATAATAAGAGTGGTTAAAATATATGTACATATCAAGAGTAGTTATTTGATTAGTTCATTTAATTGATTTCTAATTGTTAATTTATTAATTATTTACTTATTTAATATTAATTTATTAAGAGTTATTTTTAAATTATAATATTTTCTAATTAATGAGTAGTACGTAGTACTATTTTTGAGTTTGCGTAAGTTTTGACCTTTTGGGGTTGTTATTTAGTTTATTAAATTATTAATAAATTTTAAAATATTACAAAAAAAAACCCCAAAATATAACTCTTTCCGACTCAATTTTGATTGGCAAAATATTGTAGACATGAAAATTAAAAAAAAATAGGAGATAATAGTATTAAATGGTGTAAAGTGGATAAAGTGGGATTGGTGGAGGGAAATAATAGTATTAAATGGTGTAAAGTGGGTTTGGTGGAGGAAAATAATAGTATTAAATAGTATTGAAAGTTGTTTTATTTCCTTTTTAGGAAATGACCAAATAAAATTAGAACCACTATTTACAGAAAGTGGTCAATCAAAATTAGGACAGAGGGGGTAAATTTTACAATAATACCCCAATACGTATCCGATACGCGTATTCAATTAAAAAAAAATTTGGGATACTCCACGTGGTGTATCAGTTGTGAATTCGAGGTGAATCCCACCCGCACCTAAACTCTCGGCGTATCCGATACTGCATACTGTTAATTTTTTAAGAATTTATACTTTAGAGGTTTTTTTTTTGAAAGGTTTAAGAGGTTAGTAGTAGGGGTGAAAACGGATCGAATACGAACGGATAGTGCTTATACCGTATTCTAAACCATATTTTTTTCTCGAATTCGGAGTCGGATACGGAAAAGCCGGATTCGGATCTGAATTCGAATATTCGATATCTGGATCTGGGGATTTGATATCTACGAATCCGGGCGAATTCGAATAACTATAATCGGATAATATGAAAACTAAAAGTTATATCATTCCTAACCATCACCACTCCAGCACAACATAACGCCTAAGAAGACATATAATATTATACCCAAGCATGAATAAAGCAATCAACAAACTACTCCTAAGCCAAAGAATTATCCACTCATGAAAATATTAAACCATACGCAACATACATACATTTCTTTTAACTAATGCTAATGAAGAATAAAGCACACCATCAAACACAAGTTTAAAACATAATTCCTTAATAAAAAACAAAGCAGGGAACATAAATTGGTTGAATGAAAACTTAAGAGGGACAGGGGGGAAACATAGTTATTGAACATCCATGGAGGCCTCAACTCTCGGATCCTCATCAATCCTCATCACTGTCAATTTCTTCTTCAACCTACATTTTTTTTTGTATAAGCAGTTAGTATTTCAAGTTTGCAACTAACTTGGAAACCAATTATAATTTAAGAAGTAATAATGATAAACCTCATCTCCCATATTTGCAACAAGTGTTTCCAAAACTTCAAGATCAGCAACAATGGATGCAATATTGTTTTGAGAACCTGAAATTTATATAAGAAAATGCATAAGAGGATTATAGATACATAATTATAATATAAAATGACAAGAAGTTAAAAAAATAACCTTGTTTGGATGCAGCTATCCAATCCTTAGTACAAACTAGTGCTTCTACCATATCAGGATCCAAACGACTACGAAATGGATCTATAACACGACCACCGCACTGAATGCAGATTCGGAAGCAACGGATGACACTTGTATGGCTAACAACATCACACGAGCAAGTCGTGAGAGAATAGGGTATTCTTGTTGATGACCCTTCCACCAAGACAAAATATCAAAAATTTCAGATTTAGGCACCTTTAACGGAGGTTCTACCATGTATTTCTCCAAGTCATTAGTTGTTGCACCAAATTTCATTTGTCATATAAGTAACTCTCAAGTTCATCGTTGTCTTTTTCCATAAATATAGAACTTGCTTCACAAGTTTCACCATGACTAGCAACAATAACAGAGCTCTTTGTGACATCCGATGCATCACAAGCATACTGTTGATATACTTGTCTCACAATCTTCATTATCTTTTCCGTTTCAGCTTGATATGCGAGCTCACCATGGAACTTCCTCATGAAATATTCTATGATTTTTTTCTTCAATCTAGGATCAAGAAAACTAGCCACAGCAAGAACAACATTTGACTTCTTCCAATACTTATCAACCTTGACAGACATGGGCATTGCCATTGTCTTAATGATATCATCTCTAACAAGCCACTCTCCTAACAAAAGCTTAATCTCACAAAAGTTCCGATAAAACAGATTTGCAGTTGGATACAACGTGCCAGACAAAAGCTCAGTAATATCATTGAATTTCTTCAAGCATTTGCAAAAAGATAAAGCTTTATCCCATTCTTCATTTGATGGTGCAATCTTTTCATACCTGTGGCGCTCCAAGACAAGAAGCCTATGAAAAGCATTCTTGTAATATAAAGCATCCATCAACATGAGATAGGTGGAGTTCCACCTTGTAGCTAAATCTAGTGCAACACCTTTCTTTGTATCCAATTGACATTCGGTTGCACACTTCATAAACTCCTCCCACTGTAATGGAGAGCTCTTTATAGCTACAACAAAAGCACGGATATTCTTGATTGCACTTGCAATTACAGCAAGACCATCTCTAGCAACAAGATTGAGTATGAGATTTGCACATCTCACATGAAAGAACATACCATCACAAATGAGGGGGCATATTTTTCCAAGCCCAGAAATAACATCTTTAACACAAACGTCATTTGCAGATGCGTTATCAAGAGTTAGAGAAAACAACTTCTTCTCAATAAACCATCTCACAACACTAGCAACGAATGCTTCCAACAACTTAGCACCTGTATGTCGTCCTCCTACATGCATGAATTTGATGATTCTCTTCTGAATGTGCCAATCTTCATCAATCCAGTGTACAGTGACACACATATAGTCTTTGTTTTGATTTGATGTCCACATGTCCATAGTTGTGCTAAAGCGACATTTCACGGTTTTGAAATATTCATAGAGCTTTTCCTTTTCTTGTGTAAAGATCTCCATTAGTTCTTTCCCTAATCGGTGATCGCGGCTCTTCATTGGAAAACTTGGACGCAAAGACTTGATGAACTCAACAAAGTATTCATGTTCAACTATATTGAAAGGATACTCATGCATGATTATTGCTATATAAAATTTTCTCAAGCTAGCTTCTTGATCGTACCTATAAGGTTCAACAATTGACACCGCTCTTTCTTTTTCCACTTTCGGTTTTGTTGACCCGACAAAATATTGTGTTTGTTCTTCAAGTGGTTCCATAATCTTTGTTGTTCCATTTGTACTCTCACCTCTAGCTTTGTGTTTTGCATCTAGTGCGATGTGCCCAAACTATCTCGATCTTTCTTGCCATCCTCCTCTTTGATTTCCTTGGCCCCAAGCAAAGTGCTTCCAAACCTCCGATGTAGTCTTCTTTTGTTTTTTTTTTTTGAGGCTCGTCATGCATTTCTTTATCACATGCATCAACATCAATAGGATTTTCTGATGTAGATGATACATCCACACTTTTTGCGCTTTCCCTACATAAACAATTTTCAAAGAATATTCTTGAATTAATGGTAAATAATATGAAACAAAGTGAAAAAATAATGAGTTCTTGAATTAATTTAGATTAAATTAAAGTGGAGATCTAACCTAATTTCTTGGATGGATGTGCTAGGTTTGGGAAGGACATTCAGAGGCTGTGAAGAGGCAGCGTCGGACATCTCGCCGACGGCAAGGTTGATCAACGGTGGTGGATCTCCTTCCATTTGTCCACGATTTTTATTTTTCCTACATTAACAAAAAAATTATACGTCTTTAAATATATCACATTTGCAAGTAAAATATATCACATGATTTCATATGCTTTTTGATCTCATGTCACTAAATAAACGAGCATACATAATGTCATTATTGCACAAACATACTACCAATGTTTATGTGTAACGTGTTACTATTTAAAAATCAAGCATTTTTTAATAACAATATTTTATATGCACAACAATTACACTCGAAAAGAGAATTTACATTCATGTAAACTCAAATTCACAAGCACATACCCTATTTTTAATTGAGTTTGAAAATAGTTAAAACATGACATGTACAAAAGAGGAGGAAATACAAGATTACTTTAATTTTCTATCAAAAAAAGAGAAAATGAAAAGAAGAAAAAAATAGTTAAAAGTAGACATTAGAAAAAGAACAAATTACTCTTATTTCCAATTGTTCATTTGAATGAAAAAAAACTGATAGCGTGATTGTTGGTTGTCGAGAGCTTTATCTTTGAAGATTGATGCCGGTTATGAGAAATGCTCGGTTCCCCTTAAAGAACTAATTGTTGAGGTCCCGCAATTAATCAAAAACAATAAAAGTTTGACAAATTGCACCTTTTAAACCATGTTAATTACTAATATTAGCAGAAAACAAGTTCTAAAGCAAACAAACGATTAAAAAGCAAAGATTGATTAACTCTTATACCAAGAACAAAATCTTCAGAAATTGATAAACACTTCCACATTCAGCTGAAAACACACTAATAACTTCCTTCTTTTTTATCAACAAAACCCAACATTCTAAAGAACAAAACCGCAGCAATTCGCATGTTTAATCAAAATCATATAGAAGCATGTTCAATTCGCAGATAAAGCTCAGTAGTCAGTACACAGAAATCATATAGAAGCATGTTCAAACCGCAACATTCTAAATTGACAAACGTAAAGATCAGTACTATAAAACAGATAAAGCACAAGCACACAGAAATCAATTAATACATACGGGCTGAAGATCCTCTCTCTAAAAGTGAGACAGAGAAAGAAGAGTAAAAGAGATTTACCACAGCTGCTTTGGTCTTTAACAGGGACAACGACACCTTTCTCTCTCCAATTAATTGAATCCGGGGACAATCGCCGACTTTCTATACCGGGCTCCAATCAAAAACCTTGAATCCGGGCAAGCTATCGCCGGTGCGGGAAGGGAGAAGGAGAGGGCCCGATTGACGACGGGGCTAGCCACCGGGGTGTAGTGGCCGGTGAAAAGTGAAAACGAAGCGGAGAAGGAGAGTGGTCACGATCGACGACGGGCTAAATTTACTAAAGTGCGGCCCCAAGAAAAGTGAAAACGAAAAGGGAGAAGGAGAGGGCGGCCGATTGACGACGGGCTATTTACCGGGCCTGGGGTGCAAAGGGGCCTAAGAAAAGTGAAAACGAAAGGGAGAAGGAGAGTGGCGGCGTAGGAGTCTAGGAGAGTAGAAGGCCAGGTAGGGTTTCGTGAAATTAATCAAATTATCAATTCAAATGTTGAAATGTCAAATGTCTAATAAATTAATAATTAATGTCTTAATAAAATTAATATTAAAAAATAAAAAATAAAAAATCCGGATATCCGGATAATATCCGATAAAATATGGTAAAACTCGAATACAGTCGGATATTATGTATTCCGAATCCGAATCCGAATTCGAAGTCAACTATCCGTATCCGAATCCGTATCCGCCCGGATACCAATTTTTTATACCGAATTCGATACCGACCGGATTCGGCTCCAGATCGGTCGGGAAATATCCGATCCGTTTTCACCCCTAGTTAGTAGTAGGGTAATCTTACTTGGCAAGTTGAGGATAAATATGTAAAATGCAATAGTTATTACTCCCCCAAGAATTATTTTTCTTTTAATTTCTTCCATACTCCTTTTTCACTGTTCATTCATCATCATCACCACCTCTTCTTTCTTTTTTCCATTTCCCCAAATTTATTTCTTCTCTCTTCTCCTCAGTTTACCCCCTTCTTTTTCCTTCTCACTTTGATTCATTGTCTCACAAAAATACTTTCGTTCTATAATATTGTTCTCATTACATTCTTTCTTTTTTGAGGACCGAAGAAATATCCGGCGGCAATGGTCAGAATCCGGCTAGGGAAAGAAGAAATTTCTTGAAAATTGGAGAATTTTTTATTTGTAATTGTAATTTATTTTATGTTTATGAATTCTTTGAGCGAAATTTGTGGTAAGTGAATTTCCTGTAAAATTCTTATCTCCCCTATTTTCTTTCTTTTTTTTCGGCAGATTCCTTATCTCTACATATCTTTTCTTTGTTATAGTAATTTAGTCTGACTCTTTGATGAAGAAACTGGATTTCATTGTTCGAATTGACGAAGAAAGAGGAATTATTTTAAGGATGAAATGGTAATTTCCTCCTAAACCCGAGTAATCGTGTTTAAACTAGTAGGTTTATTAAACCTGTCAAATTGCCTTGAAACCAGTGTGAGTACCTGGGTTTAACCTGCTTTTTGAATATGAAAATTGAAAAGTAAACAGGCGATACACCTGAATCGTAAACTAAGGTATGTTAAGTTAATTGACATTTTGTCTTCATTTCTCTAAGAGAATACGTAAAAATCTCTAATTGTTAGAAGAGATTTTGGAGAGTGAAATCTATTTATATTTTTAAAAGATAATCATAAAAAATTCATAGAGTATTAAAATCCATAGATTATTGAATACTTAAAGATTTTTTAAGACTTTTTAAAATCCATATTAAATACCTCAGAATTTTTAAAAACTTTTTAAAATTCGAATTGAATACCCCCAAACTTTGAAAATCTAAAAAAATCCTATAAACTCCACAACTAATACACCCCCAAATAGGTGAAGTGTGTTGGGCTGTAATTATTCCAAAATTCGATTAAGAATTTAGGGCGATTGCTCTTTATTTTGTGGAATTCATAAATTAGGTTGAATAAGGCACTTGACTTGATCGATATTGAAATATTAAATCAAACATCGTTAACGCCACCTCACTTGATTGACAATAGCATTAATTCAATATTCTTATAAAAAAAACTATTAAGGAAATATTTGAAATGATTACAAAATAATTTAAATAAAAAGGATGTTGATTTAAAAAAATTAATTGTAAATAATTATCACGCTGCAACAAAACAAGGGGTAGATGTTAGATAAACTAGTATGAGATGTACAAATCCTGGAGCATTTTCATTCATTCACGGCGAATATAGTTTGATTTCACACAATTGCATTACAAACAGATTATCCAACACCAGTTGCATTCATACATTAATTTACCTCCTTCCATCAACACCTTCTTTGTAGTTGTCTGGTCCCATCCCCGCGAGCACGTTGCCCATCTCTCTTGTATACTTCTCATACTGCACACACAATACGATTTCGAATTAATGGATTTTTATGAATTTTTAGCCAAATGTACAACCTAAACTATCAGCAAAAGACAAATTTTAGGGATACTATTCTCATGAAATTAAACATTCAATTGCTGTTAAAAAAAAAGTGATTGTAATAGAAACATATAGAGTTGAGATTAAATGTTGAAATTAAAATGTATACCGCCTCCACAACTTCTTCACTTTTGCGTTCTAATTCTTGCATTTTAGCTCCTGCGTCCTCCCGTACAGTTTTTATCTTTGAAGTTAAAGCTTCCGCCTAACCGATGTTCGCACAAATTAGGAGTAAATATCAAACTAAGGAATTGTCCAACAAGACACAACATAAACTAGCAAAGGAATTATCAACAGCAGTACCTCTGCAACTTTAGATTCCACCTGTCTCTACCTTAATTCTAATGCGTGCTTCTTTGATTCCACTTCTAATTTCACATTGTTTAACTCCCTATCCGCCTCCACGTGGAGGATAGCTCTCTCTTTCTCCACCTGTCTTTTGAGCTCCTTTAACTGGTTCCTTGAATAACTCATCTAACTTAAGGACAAGGGTAAAGTAGTAATAATACTTATAAAACGCAGGTTACACTATGCCCACCTTTTGATTGCAATTCCACAACTTTTGCTTCATGAGACTTAATCATAACTCCTTCACTGTTAATCTGACTTCTACGGGCCTTCACATCTTTCTCAACCGACTTCGCAGAAGTCACTTATTGGAAATGGCCAGAAAAAACTCAACTATCAAGTATCAAACATTTAAACGAAAAAGAAGAATTGATTAGCAACATGGATTCTTGTTGTCACACGGTCAAATTGCCATAGGTGAAATATGGAGTCCATCATTCATTATTTTTAAAATTAAAAGTATATGGCATGTCAACACTTAGAAAACACTGGAAAAAGATCCCTCAAAGACATATTAAGGGACATGTTGAGAGAGAGAAATGAAAAGTGATGCAATCCATAAAAGATTTATTTCATCATAAAACAGTACTATAATATAATTGATGCAAAAAACAAAATATGGAGCACAAGTTCTGTTGAAAAACCTGTTCTTGTACTTCTTGCATCTGAGCATAGTGCTTTGTTACTTTCTTGCAAGCCTGAGGGACAAAAGAGTAATTATCATCGAACTCATTGTGTCTCATAAACACCAGCATAAGTAAACATGTACATGAATTGTATTTTCATAAATGAAAGCACAGGAGTGAATCTAAAGTAACAAAAGGACAACTCTTTTTTTTACAAATTCAGCCATCAAAGATATAAACAATTCTGAAGGTCGAATTTGTAAATCAATATTCATAAAATAGAATACCTTAGCATAGGCCTCAAGTGTTGCAGACTTATCCTGAAAAGATTGCATTGCAGCTCTTTCAGCATTTTTTCCCTCACTCTGGACCAACTTCCTCTCCTCTAAAGCCCTCTGAAAGATTTGGAAATAAAAAAAACAATTATAATAAAATATAATATTCAAGGAACTGGACGCATTTCCAACTTACAGACATACTGTAAAGTCTTCAATATGCAGTCTTTTCCATCTAATATCAGTCAACCCACTAAGCAGGATTCGAATCCAGTAAAACGTACTAAGCGCAAAAAAAAAAAATTGTTATAAAGATGGGGTAATTTAGAACTTCTTCCTGTTACGGAGTATGAGAAGACAACATATACACACACAATTACACCATATAATGAATCAAGATAAAAGTGGACAGATAGAAAATTGGAGAGAGCACCTAAAAGGGGAAGAAAGAATAAGCATTGTGTTTAGTCATAAACTCTGACAGACTAGATCACATAGTTTTCCTTAAACACCAAACAACTATGGGGAAACAAGAAAACAGAAATGACTTTCCTATGAATAAGTTTATCCTTGAAATGACAAAGAAAAAAAAGAATTCAACAAATTAAGGTCACACACCTAAGAAAGATGCATTGTAATTCTTAAACATCCTGAACCCCACTACAAGTCTTCCCTCAAATTATTATCAAACTTCACAGTAAACAGCCACAGAAGGAAATTTCCAGTATATCGTGCAAAAGCTGAATTGATTCCAATTAAATAGTTCAATATGAACCATGGTGGTTATGATCTGCCAATTGACCATATAAATGAAAATGAAAAAGAGACAAATATTTGCCATCAATGCTAGGGTAAAGTACATGACCATCAGTTTGTTATCGCGCACTCAAAGAGACGCCAGCAAGCATGTAAATTCATGCATGTCAGCTTGCAACAAAAGCATCACATCTTAAGTCTTAACAGCCACATAGACATAGAAGCACTTTTATTGGGAAAAATATTTGACACCATTAGAAACATATAACAATATGTGTGTTAAATTTCATTGATGCTATTTCCATCTCTAAGCAAAACTCAACAGAATTAGTCAACAATTGGACTAGATATTACCTGAAGCTTGACTGGTGACTGTTCGATTTTAGAAAGCAAACTGGCATTTTCCTGGACACTTTGAACTAATGCAAACTCTGCATTAGAGATCTGAGAAGAAAAGTACGAATCAGAAGAACTATGTTTAGAAACATGAGTGTGTGCATATACGATATAACATCATGTGTGTGGATGACACCGAAACCTATATATCGGCTACAAAAGGCAAGTAGGATTTTTTTTAGAACATGACAAACATAAAGAAACTTGGTTTATTGTTAACGGACGAGGCAAATTTTCATAATGACTGTAGAATCGGAATAGAAATAACCAGCATCTAAGGAAAATCTTGACTGGACAAAGAGAAGAGATAAGCCAATTGCTGAACCTTTTCCTCCATTTCTTTGACTTTCTCCTTCAATTGATTCCTAGAGGACTTCAAGTTCAGTTGATGCTTGTTAAGACCTGCAACAGTTTGACTCAATTCCCCGACTTGAGAATTTACTTCTTTGACTTGCGGCAACTCCTTCTCTCTCAGCTCTTCAAACTCTTCTATCTCTGCATTCAACTGAAATGTTGAAGTATTAACATTTAATTGATGTAAAAACCAAAACAAATAGTACATCATATATATCATCAAAAAACTATTTTGTACCTGAGAAATTCTAGCTTCAGCATCTATTTTCTCCTCCTCAAAAAGATTTATATCATCGACAATAGGCTTAAGTAGATCCAATTTAGTTTCCCTAAAAAACCATAGAAAATACGAATCACGCAGTTTATCCAACTTCATCCTATTCGGCCAAACAAACGAATAATGCATATACAAATCTCACCTGTGGATATGAAAATTGAGAAGAGCACCAAGGAAGAGCTCGGTGCGTTCAGGCTCGGGCTTTATCAAGTCTTTAGGAGTGAAGGGTTTTGGGTAACTGACGGCGACCAAAAGTTGTCGAATTTTGTTGAACAAATTCATGATCTGAATCGAGTGCGCGTGAGAATCCGGGTTTTCAAGCTGCTCCAGCGCCCCGAACTCCATTTGCCCCTGGTCATCCCTGAAGATTCAAATTAGGGCACGTTTTTCAAAGGAAAAATGGAGATAAAAAAGGACGATTCTGAAATTAGGGTAAAATTCGTGGTTACTGAAGAATATTCATGTGGAACAGAATGTGGGCGTAGATGTTGCATATAAAGTCGTGTTCGGGGAGGCGGAGGTCGTCGTCCGACACGGTGGCGATTTGCGATTCGGCGAGTACCAAGATGATATCGTTCCGGGAGAGCTTTGGGTACTCATACTTGGACATTCTCCTCAAATCGGCGATTCAATGTTACCGATAGGCGGGTACCGCGAGGTAGGAGTCGGTCACGTGTTCAGAGTGTGCGTCCTTAATTACTGGAGTTGGGCCGCACAACCTGTTGGGTTTTATTTTTCTTTTGGGCCCAATTAGACTTGGGCCCATTTCATTGTAAGTCTTGAACCCGTCTTGTAGTGTCAGATTTGGATGAAATAAAACTCTGGTTTTCTTTGGCTTCTCTCTCCCTCTCTAACTGTCGTAACCGTTTTCTTCGAACAACACAAACACCACGCACGGTGTTTCAGTGGCCTCAGAGCCGTTCATTCCTTGTTTCCTTGGCTGCGCAATACAGTGTACTAGACATGGTTACCAACACGGATCGTATCGCGTCGTTAGAAGCTCAGCTCGAAGCTCAGGAAGCTAAAATGGCAGAGTTGCTCGCTGCAAGTAAGGAAGAGGTGATGCAGAGGCTTGACACGCAAGTTGAAGTAATGAAACAACAGTTGTTTGAAGCGATCAAGCAACTAACCGTTAATTCTTCCGATGGCGGCAAGGAGAAGGCGTCGGAAGTTACAGAGCAACACCAAATGACATCGGATAGTAAGGAGGATGCGTTCAAAGGCCCGACGACTCATGCGACCGGTAGATCGGAGGCAGGAATCCTGTCTACCCCGTCGCCACATGTGAAGTTTGCTTCACATCAGAGTCCTCCGGTTTTGGGTTGTTATAAAGCATCGAAGGATGACTATGGATACTCCACTGGCGAATCCAGCTCCGGAGCAATTCATTTGCAACGAAATGCACATTATCAGCCTTTCGCTGGAGGCTATCATGCTCCGAGGGCTCCAAATGGTTACTCACAGGGAAGATTTGGAGCCGAGTTCCATCACACCTACACCAATCGTGCGGAACCACACCAATACGGTAAGGTTCATGAGTTTCATCCTTCGCATCCGATCAAACCACGTATTGACTTTCCTAAATTCAATGGTGAACAACCGAGGTTGTGGATTAGGAAGTGTGTCAAGTTTTTTAACTTCCTTAGCATGAGTGATCATGATAAGTTGATGCTTGCGGCCATTAATATGGAAGGAGAGGCAGATAATTGGTTCCTAGACTACGTAGATGGAGTGGAGAATCTAAGTTGGAATCAGTTTGCAGAAATGGTTGTGGAAAGGTTTACTAATGTTGAAGATGAAAATATCATAGGAAAGTTCAATAAGCTGAGACAAGTAGGTTCTGTGAAGGCTTATGTGAAAGAGTTTGGGGAGCTGAAATCGTTTATGGCCACTATTAATCCCTATTTCACTGAGTTCTACTTTATTGAAAGTTTCATCAGTGGTTTAAAGAGTGAGATAGGGAATATGCTTCAGATCATGAAGCCTCAACAGCTTTCTGAAGCTATTCAACTTGCATTCAAGCAGGAGCATGCAATGAATGACAGCAGTAGGTCCATTAAGACAACGAACAAGTCTAACTGGATTCCATCTGCTAATCCTTTCAAGCACCAGTATCCTTACACTTTAACAGACTCTAAGGATGGGGGTAAACCTTCCACATCATCAGATAAAGCTGATAAGGGAATGAGTAGCAAACTTCCACCCCCTAGGAGACTTACTCCATCTGAAATGGAGGTGAGAAGAAAGCAAAATATGTGCTTTAATTGTGATGAAGTATACCACATTGGGCACAAGTGTAAGAAGGTGTTTGTGATTTTAGTGGAGGATTCACTTGAAGAGGACAGTGAGCTGGTGTTTGATGAGCTTCAAGAGGAAGAGCAGGACATTAGAGTTTCATTGAATGCTCTATTTGGTGTGCAAACTCCTGATACTGTGAAAATTGCTGGCCAAATGGGAAAACAATATCTAACTATTCTCTGGGATTCAGGAAGTACTCATAGTTTTCTGGATTACAAAACAACAAAGAAGTTGGGATGTGTTATAGAATGTACTACCCCACTATCTGTGACTATAGCTGATGGTAGTAAAATGGAGTGCAACTCTAGGTGTCCTAAGTTTGAGTGGCAGGTGGGAGATCACAGATTATGTTGCTCAATTAGGATATTGAATTTGGGGGGTTGTGACATGGTGTTGGGAGTTGACTTGATGAGTCAACTTGGTCCCATTACTTTTGATTTCAGACAGCATAAAGTGGAATTTCAGAAGGATGGTAAAACTATATGTTTACAAGGACTTACTGAGGAAAAGTTGCAACTCAGTATGATCAGTGGGAAGCAGTTGAAGAAGATGGTCAAAAGAGGGCAGTGTGAGGAGCAGGCCTTCTTATGCTGTATTAAGACAGATTCTGAGATCACTAAATGCAAGGCTAATGCTGAATTAGAACCCTTACTGGCAGAATATGGTGAGATATTTCAGATGCCTACTATACTACCTCCTCACAGGGGACTAGATCACCCTATCCCACTGAAAGAGGGAGTTAAACCTATTAAACAACAGCCCTATAGGTATCCCTGCTTGCAGAGACAGGAAATTGAAAAAATGGTGAGAGAGATGCTTAAGGAAGGGGTTATTCAGCCTAGCAATAGTCCATTTTCCTCTCCAGTGTTGCTGGTGAAGAAGAAAGATGGGACATGGAGGTTTTGTGTTGACTACAGGAAATTGAATGCCATCACCATCAAGGATAGCTATCCAACTCCTCTCATTGATGAACTTTTGGATGAGCTGGGCAGTGCAAAGTTATTTTCAAAGATAGACCTGAGGGCAGGTTATCATCAGATTCGAATGTGTCCTGAAGATGTCCCTAAGACAGCTTTTGCTACTATCTCTGGTCTTTATGAGTTTCTAGTGATGCCATTTGGGCTCACTAATGCACCTGCAACTTTTCAAGCTTTAATGAACAAAGTGTTTTCTGCTTATCTCAGGGACTTTGTGCTTGTTTTCTTTGATGACATCCTGATTTATAGCAAGGATATGGCTACACACAAAGATCATCTCAGAAAAGTTTTTGAGATTATGGCTAGTAATCAACTACTTGCTAAGGCTTCTAAGTGTGAGTTTGGATTCTCTCAAGTAGAATACTTGGGACACATTATCTCAAACAATGGTGTCCAAGCTGATCCAAGAAAACTAAATGTGATGAAGGATTGGCCTGTTCCAAACTCAGTAAAATCACTACGAGGCTTCCTAGGATTGACTGGTTACTATAGGAAGTTCATAAGGGCTTATGGCATCATTGCCAAGCCTTTGACTTCCTTAACCAAGAAGGGTCAATTTATTTGGACAGAAGAGGCTCAACAAGCATTTCTCACATTGAAAAATGCTATGGTTAACTCTCATATTCTGAGGCTACCTGATTTCAGCAAGCCATTCATTGTTGAAACTGATGCTAGCTATGGAGGATTAGGAGCAGTTCTTATTCAGGAAAATCAACCTTTGGCTTTCTTGAGTAAAGCTCTGGGAGTTAAGAATTTGGGTCTGTCAGTTTATGAGAAGGAGTTTCTGGCTATCATTCTTGCAGTAGACAAATGGAGAAGTTATTTACTCCATTCCACTTTCACTATAAAGACAGACCACCAGAGTTTAAAGTATCTTCTTGAGCAGAAAATTTCTACACCACTACAACACAAATATCTTACCAAGCTACTGGGTTTTGATTATGTCATTGAGTACAGACAAGGAAAGGAGAATGTAGTGGCTGATGCTTTATCAAGAAGGGAGCCTGTGGAGGGTGAGAGCTATGCAATCACCTCTCTCAAACCTGCTTGGGTAGAGGAATTGCAAGATAGCTATGTGGGAGATCAGATGGTTTCACAAGTAATTACTGAGAAACTCACTTGTCCCTATAATCTGTCTTTGTGGGACTATCACTTAGGGCTGGTGAAATTTAAAGGTAAGCTCTATGTGGGACCTGATGAGGGGTTAAGGCAGAAGATAGTGAATTATATGCATGCTTCTTCTGCTGGTGGACACTCAGGGATTGAGGTTACTCTGCACAGGGTTATGGGAGTTTTCTGGTGGCCTACTGTTAAGGCAGATGTGCATAAGTTTGTTGCTGAATGCCATGTGTGTCAACTCAGCAAGCATGAGCTGTTGAAGTCCCCTGGGTTACTTCAACCTCTCCCTATACCAGAGAGGGCCTGGACTGATATTTCTATGGATTTCATAGAGCAACTTCCAAAATCTAAGGGCTTTGACACTATATGGGTCATAGTGGACAGATTTACCAAGTATAGTCACTTCATTGGCCTGACACATCCTTATAATGCTTCTACTCTAGCTACAATCTTTCTGGATTCCATCTATAAGCTCCATGGTTTGCCAGCAACCATTGTATCTGATAGAGACAAGATTTTTACAAGCCATTTCTGGAAGCAGTTGTTCCATTTGCTGGGTGTACAGCAGCTTCTCAGTACTGCATACCACCCTCAAACTGATGGGCAGACTGAGAGAGTGAATCAATGTTTGGAACACTATTTGAGAAGTATGTGTGGACAGAATCCTAAGGGGTGGGCTCATTGGCTTCCATTAGCTGAGTTTTGGTATAACACTAATCACCATACATCCCTTAAGATGTCACCATTTGAGGCTCTATATGGCTACAAGCCACACCTATTGAATATGGGACCTTATCTACAAAGCTCAGTTCAGGGTGTTGATGATCTTATTCAAGATAAACAGCAAGCAATACAGAAATTAAAGCAGGTACTATACCAAGCCCGAGAGCGCATGCTTACTAGTGCAAATAGAAACCGAACGGAGAGGGAATTTCAGGTGGGGGACTGGGTATACCTGAAATTGAGGCCTTATAGACAGCTGTCTATCCATTGCAGCCACATTTGGAAGCTTAGCCCCAAGTTTGCTGGGCCTTTTCAGATTGTCCGTCGAGTGGGGAAGGTTGCTTACACTTTGGCTCTTCCTCCAACAGCTAAGATTCATCCCACTTTCCACGTTTCGTTGCTTAAACGCCGCGTGGGTCAATCGGATTCTGTGAATACTGAGTTGCCGGAATTCGATGAGGATGGTAAAGTCATCCTGACACCAACTCGCATCCTGGCCAAAAGAATGGTGAAGCGGGGTAATGTTGCAGCTACGGAATTGCTTATTCAGTGATCCCATTTGCCGGAGGCAACATGGGAGGACTATGAGTTTGTGCGCCGGAAATATCCTCAATTGCAAGCTTGAGGACAAGCTTCAGAAGGAGGGGGCAATGTTACCGTTAGGCGGGTACCGCGAGGTAGGAGTCGGTCACGTGTTCAGAGTGTGTGTCCTTAATTGCTGGAGTTGGGCCGCACAACCTGTTGGGCTTTATTTTTCTTTTGGGCCCAATTAGACTTGGGCCCATTTCATTGTAAGTCTTGGGCTGGGGTATTATAAATACCCCTGAACCCGTCTTGTAGTGTCAGATTTGGATGAAATAAAACTCTGATTTTCTTTGGCTTCTCTCTCCCTCTCTAACGGTCGTAACTGTTTTCTTCGAACAACACAAACACCACGCACGGTGTTTCATTCAACGGCCGCGTCTTCTATATTAAAGCTTGTGTTTTAACATGAAATTTTGAAAAAGGGTGGTCTTGCTCAGAATTTGAGAGGATTCAAGTGTGCGCAGGGGTGGGGATTTTCCCGCCATGAGGATATTAGAGAGAAAACTAGGATATGGGCCTTGAGAACATGGGCCGAAGCCTCAGCCGATGAGTTTTATGGTGTGTTTTAAAACACTTAGTGGGTGTTTTGAAACTCACCTCAATAGTAAATAAGCACTTATTTTTAAAGTTGGTGTGACTCAACTTTTGGCTTAAAGAAGTGCTTCTTAGGCTCCACTTGTGTTTGAAAACACACACTTAAAACAACTTTCAGAAGCACTTATTTTCAAAAACTGTGAGAGAAAGCTTTAAAAATAACTGCATCTGGAAGTTGTTTTAAGTGTTTCAAAATAAACCTTAGTAGAGTAATTAGTAAGTACACCATCCTAGAATATTTTTAAAAAAATATTACACATGAAAAGACTATGTTACCCTTTTATTAATTTAAACAAATGTAATTTATTCAAACTCTAAATTATACATTCCATGAATCAAAAATAAAATAAAATTATACACTCCATCATTCGTCGATTTGCCGCCGAGTTAACCACAAGGTTGCTGCCGAGTCAACCTCCGAGTAACCACCGAGTTGGGAACAAGGATTTTTTACAAATCTATTAAAAAATATAGAAAAAGAATCAAATATTTCGATATTTTTTTTGAAAAAGTCAAATAAAATCGAAAAACTAGGTTCGAAAAAATGCTAATATTTCGGATTTATTTTCGAAAAAAAAAATATCAGAATTCTTTTTTGTAAAAGAGCAGATTTTTCGGAAAAAAATGTGGAAAAATGTAGATCGAAAAAAAAATGAATAAATTAGAACAATATAGAAAATTCCATTGAAAAAAAAAAGTGAAGTTAGATTTGTCAAGAAGGAAAATAGAAAAGGAAGGAGAAATTAAAAAGAAAAAAGGAGAAGAACCTGGTTCGTACGAATTGGGGTTGGCAGGATGAGTCGCCGAGGCTACGTGCGACGGTGCCGATAGTGGCATGCACAGACGGAACTGTCGCGGTGAGGGAGAAAAAGAATAGGTGAGGAAGGCGTTGCAGGTAGGTAGGGCTGGGAGGGGTGATGATGTTTTTTTTGCAAATGGGGGATGGAATGGGAGAAGACCAACACATAGAGGAAGAGCGAAGGCGACACAAAAATATAATAAGATTTTTCAGGGTAAAACGGGATTTTTGGGGGAGGGTGTACTAATTCTTGGAGTGGTGTGGTGTTCTAATATAAGTGGTGTACTTACCAATTATGGCGGTGTATATAACCGTGGCCTTAGTAGGCCATTCCGAAATAAGTGGGCCTTAACACTGTGGAGTCAAAACGACATTTAAATCGCAAATAAAGGGAAAAATCAAAACGTTATTTAAATGGCAAATAAAGTGAAAAGTCAAAACTACATATAAATTGAATAGTAGTGAGTACAAAAATAAAAATAAAAATTGTGTCAAATACCCACTTTCAACACTAAACTATTTATTTTATCCACTTTCAATTATAAATCTATCCATTTTTACTTTTGAGACATAAACACCCTTTGGATAGAATAAATTAAAAGTGTAAAAAGTGGGTCACACTACCCACTAGCCTCTCCACCCCCCACCCCCACCCCCACCCCAATCAATGTTAATGCGTGTGAATTGGTATAATGAAAATAGTGAAAATTCATACTATTAATTCCACTAACATACATGCTATTAATTCCTCTAACATTAAACTTTTATTTTTTAAAAAAATTATTACATTTTTCAAACAAAATTAAATCCTTCGATTCCTTTTTATAAAGTAACACCCCCTCCCTCATCAAATTTAATTTTCACCAACCAACATTAATTATCCAACTCCCCCTCTCCCTTTTCAAGAAAACTACCACAATTAACATTAATTTACCTTTCAAAATTAATATGTCCACTCCACTCCTTCTCTTTTCTCCTCTCTGTAAAAAAAATCAAATGTATGTATGTATGCCCACTCTACTCTCTTCCTTTTTCTCCTCTCCCCTTTTCTATCCTCTTGTCAAAATTTATTTTCCTTTCTCCTCTATGTAAAAAAAACAAAACGTATGTATGTAAAATTTAGTCTTTAAAATAAATCTTTTAATTTTTATTTTTATTTCATTTTCACTCTATCTTTATCTAACCTTACCTTTTTTTTTTTTTACAAAGAATATAACTTGCAATTTAGCTCGACCATGGATTGGAAAGAATATACTTGACAATGAAAAGAAAGTTTGGACTACATATCATATTCTCCATTGGAATACATTGTATGTCTAAAAACCTCTATATAAATAATTTCTAGTTTGAATTTTTGTTTGTTCATTTGAAGGTATATTATAGTGTAAATTTGAATTGAAATTTAATATCATGGTAGGAAATTTAATGTAATTTTGAATTTATAATGTTTTACAATCAGAAATTTTTTAAAATTAAAAAGATTAATGTGATTTATCTATCAATTTTAGGAAATAGGAAAAAAAATATTTATTATGTGACTATGCATTTTTTAACCTGATTAGGTACCAATTTGGGAGTAGTACCAAAAATATGTATCGAAAAATAGGGAAAAATTTAGTATGTAGCTCTACATTTAAACTAGGAAAAAAAAAGGTACTGAGTGGTACCGGTACTGAATCATGATTTGGTACCAATTTGAGTTTCGGTACCGAAAAATATATACCGAGCTTTCATTGTGTGCCGAAATAGGCGATTTGGTACTAATTTGAATTTCGGTACCAAAAAATATGTACCGAGCTTTCATTGTGTACCGAAATAGGTGATTCGATACCAATTAGGAATTCGGTACCAAAAAATATGTACCGAGTTGTCATTGTGTACCGAAAAGAAAGAATTCGGTACATTCGGTACCAATTTAAATAAAAATTATAAATAATGTAAAAAATAACTTAACAATTAGGGATAAAATTAATTATTGTATTATTAAATTTGTCAATAACTTAACAAAAATAAGATAATCACCCAATAAATACTTAATAATTGTTAAAATAATTATCTAAAAATAAGAGTAAAATAAATAAGTGAAGTGTCAAATTAAATTAAATGGCGTATACTATGTGGTTTGAATGTTTGCACACTTTTTGCATGTAATCATATTTTTTGTTTAAAATGCAGATTTAATATAATAAAATTAAGTTAAAAAATGCTACATCATAACTTATTAATATAACAACATGACTTATCAAATATTCATTACTAGAAATTGCATGTAATTAACACCACGACTGATGATTGATTAAATTATTTGAATTAATTTTATTGCTAATTAATTATTCATTATTACTTATAGGATGATGATAAGTGGGTATGGAAGAGCAAACTTTACAAGGCACTAGAATTACCATAAGTCAGGATGTGCAGTTGAATATACTAGATGACATATCTAAGATGTTGGGTGAACTTGATGGAGAGTACTATTCTGTGTTCCAAAATTCTTGTTTTGGCAGATTATTAGGGATACAACGCACAAATTATACTTGTCAAACGTGTCTATGGGAGTTACTCTCACAGGGAGTGATTATTGTTGAGAAATACGGGGTTCCCGAATCTATTTGAGGTGTATTTAAATACATATTTAAATTATTCAATTAATTACTAACATGAATCAATCATAAATTCATTCAACATAATAATTAAATAAGCAACAACAACATGCGTACACGTAATCCACATAAATCCTAAGCATGCGGAATCTAGGAGTTACGAGATTTCATACCTCTTGTACAGACAACCGTTGAGACGATTGATCAACCCAAAGTGCCTTCTCAAATATGTCCCACGTCCACGAACGTAATCCGGTGGAAGGATTCTCACGACGATTTTAATAAAGGAGAAAACCAAAAATATATGCCACCACCTTTGTGGATTTCTAATTTTTCCAACACATGGAATTACGTTGGGGATGAAAAAATTCATCCCCTATTTATAACATAAGGGGTGGTCTAAATTTTGCCCTAGAAAAGATATGGGAAGATCTTTAATTCTTGTACAAGAAGTAATCTTGAATATATCCAATATATTCTCTTTCCCATAAATATATTTTCCACAAAATCTCCTCCCTTATTTATAGGTAATTTTCGAAAATTACCTATTAATGGGGAAGGAAAAAGATCTTTGACTTATCTTAAATTTATGGGATAAACTTGTATCTCAAAAATACTTATTCCATATAATTCTTTCCAAGAAAATCAAGAAAATATTTTCTCCCTCCTTCTTAATATTTTCGAAAATATTGGGAAAAATAGGGCAATAATATTTTCTTCTCCTTTTCATTAATTGGACTTTAATTGGGCTATTTGAGGGACCTTTAGGAGAATTAAGATTGGACCTCCAATGGGCTATGAAATTTTAATATTAAGCCAAAATATTATTCAAGCTCATTAATATTAATTTACTCCACTATAAAATTAATATTGAACTATCCATCTTAATCCATATTACGATGCTACAATAATATGGATCCCGGTTATTATTTCCCGTGTTTAAGATTATCTAGTCCACTAATTAATTAAGCCACTGAAAAAGCTTTATATTAATTAATATCTTTATCATTGGAGTAAAGATAGCTCAACATTATTATCCATACCGGAAATAAATTTCCACTTGCAAGATTTGGTATGATAAATCTTCTGAGCCCACCAAGGGGACAAATCAAGCAAGACGTGCTTGCACACGATTCTCCGTATTAAATCTTAGCAATCGTCGTCTAACTAATAATATTGCCCAAGATATAAGGTATCGAATCACGTTGATTCTTTTCCCATCATAAGTCAAAGCAATAGTTATTAATTTCACACGATCCTATTTAAGGAACGGAGATTAAGAAATAACGAACCACTGATGTTTAATTCTTCTATGTTCTGAAGAATTTATCTTCATGTAGGTCCTATTCAGCGTCATAATGCACTAGTGTAATCTCTTGGTCAAGACAAGTCAATATGAGCCTTACACTTCAACCTTTCACGATGGATTGTTCATTTCCATCTAGGTTGTGAATTTGTACTTAGTTACGAAGAACTTTTAATTTGATCTTCCGTGATCTGGTATCACCAAATTAACTACAATGTAACACGTACTATTTATTGAACAGATATGCAGTAAATATATATAACATTCAATCATATTTAATGCAACAGTGATAAATAATTTATTTCAGTAAATAAATAAGAAATTCAGTTTGGTTATACAAAGTAAAAAATATATTTTCCAGTATAACCCCAACAATTATATCTACAGGTGCTCCAGATGAGAGATGGTTTAGGATTGGAGATCAATTTATTCGGTTCTCCAAGTATGAGTTTGTCCTTATCATGGAGCTTCAGTTTAGAGATTTGATCTCGTGCAGCGGCGCTCTCCTTGTTGGGGATTATACTGAAAAGTATGCTTTTTACTTTGTATAATCGAAACTAATTTCCGGATGTATTTATCAAATAAATTATTCATCATCGAGTCCCTTATGATCGTTATATATATTTATCAGAGACCACATTGATTCGATGATATGGAGCCCAATTATTTAGTGATACCCCACATTATAGTCATCTATCCATCGATCCATCCCAAGTTTTCATGTTACCCGAGATGATATGGAAACATATTTGGTTGGAGGTGTCAAGGCCCAAACTTGACCAAGAATTACACTAAAGTGTATGAGATGATCTTCATAGGACCCATCTTTTTGATAAATTCTTCGAATCAACAAAGAATTTGTTCATGGGCTTTTCGTTGTTTCCTTCGGGAGGAAATAGATCACGAAAATATTGCTTTGACTTATCACGGGTAGCTAATCGCGAGATTCAATACGATTTTATCTTCGGGCAATATTATTGACATGTGATTGCTAAGATTTAAAATATAAAAATCGTGGTTATCGCTTGCTTGATTTATACCCCCTGGGAGGTTCATAAATTTTATCATACCAAATCTTGCAAGGGAATTTGTTTCCTGGTATGGATAATAATGTTGAACCGCTATCGACCAAGGACAAAAGATATTAATTAATGGAAAGCTATCTCAAAGGGCTTGAATTAATTAATGGGCTAGATAATCTTAAACACTAGAAATAATGACCGGAGCCATATTGATCTATAATATGGGTTAAGATGGATAGTGCAATATTATTAATTAGGGGATTAATTAATATTTATGGGCTTGAATTATATTGTGGCTCAATATTAGATATTCAAGATCCATTAGAAGGTCCAATCTTAATTCTCCTAAAGGCCCCCCTAGTAGCTACAATATATAGTCCAATAACCTGAAAAGGTGATTAAAATAAAATAAATATTGTTGCTTATATTTCCTCATTAAATTAAAATTATGAATAAAAAGAGGAGAAAGATTTTCTTTGAATTTTGTTATGGAATGAAGATATGTATTCTTGGAATACAAGATTATCTCATTAAATTCAAGAAATCTCCCACTTGGTTATTCATTAAGAGATTTTTGAAATTTTTGGAAAATAGAGGGCAAAAAAGATTTTCTTGATTTTCTTGAAAAGATATTATGGAAGATGTGTATTTCTTGAAATACAAGAATATCTCATAAATTCAAGAAGATCCAAATCTTGGATTCTTGCACCTTAGATTTTTTTAAAATTCTCCATAATAAATCCATTTTGTGAATTTTTTTTAATTATGGGAAAAGAGAATATACAATATATTCAAGATTTCTTACAAAAGTCTTATCCCACATTGAAAAACCACCAAAATTTCGTGGCCCTCCTCTCCTATAAATAGGGGATGATTAGTTCATTCCCAAGTACAATTCCATGTCTTTGGAAATATTACCAAATCCACATACGTTCAACAAAGTTTATTTTTTCTTTTTGTAATTGTTCATGAGTATCCTTCAACCGATTGTCGAGCAAGGGCTAAGGAATACTTGGGAAGTCCTTTTGGTTAGTCCGTCCGAAAAAAGCCATCCAACAAGTCGTTCACTTAAACCCGTAGATTCTTGTAGGTTTTAAAAAACTTTTTATATTCATGATATGTTGTTGCAATTATTATTTGAATTAATATAGGATTAATTCATGCTAGTAATAATTAATGAATTAAATTTGTATTTAAATATTCACCCCAATAGATCTGTCGCTTCGAATCATTCCCCAACACTCCTAAAGATTGATTGGCCTTCCATATTTTGCGACCCGAGGTTCATCCGAGTCCCTTCATCCCCCCCCTAGCCAATTGAGATATGGAGCCCAATTATTTCGAACACTATAGTCATCTATCCATCGATCCATCCCAAGTTTATGTTACCCGAGATGATATGGAGACATATTTGTTGTCACCCAAACTCAGAACTTGTTGAATGACTTTTCACGATCTTCATATCGGCCATCTTTTTTGGCATGACCTTTAAAAGAATTTGTTCATGGGCTTTTTTTGCATCTAGGGGAGGAAATATCGAAAATACTTGATAAAATATTTCACTGCATCGAAAATATTGATTTTAAAATTTTCGATGTGATAACAATATGAAAATATAGAAAATTTCTAGATAATCGAAATATTTGAGTTAAAATATATCATTTCATAATAAACATTAAATTTTTGATATTCTCTGAAATAATTGCTCATATATTGAAATTTGATTCATCCTCCACAAAATTTCCTCCTCATTTAGATCATCATCATCATTGTTGGAGTTCATGTCGAAAAATTTCGTCTTGACATTTTCATGGCGAGAAAATTTTCGGTATGTCCATCTTCCACCCTAAAATCATCACGGGAACCATTCGAGAATTAATCTCGCACATTCGAAAGGAGATACAACCGGGAGCATAAGAAAGAAATTTTTTGTTCCAACTTTAGGGACATTAGATGTTCTTTCATAGGAATCTCAAACACGTTCCCATCTTTTTAGGATCCGTTGTTTTAGCTTTTTCATCAATTTTGATCCATCTGCTGTAATGTCTCCACCGATCTACATAGAAACATAATATTACATAACAAATCACATACACAAAAATAAAAAGATTAACAATAATACATATTGTACATCCAACATTAAAATACCTATTGTAGTCAGACACTCGATAAAAGCGTATGCAATCTTCAAAATAGTTCGAACACATCGTTTTCCAAAGGAAACATAAGAGTTTCAAGTGATAGTAACATAGATCGCTCATAAAGGATACACTTTGCGAACCGCATAGATGATACTCGGATGTTGATAAAAAACGAACAACAAGTCTTTCGAAAAACCATAGGCTTCTTGTAAGCAACAAAGAAACCATGTCCATGATTCATTACTCTCAACATCACCAATACAGACCTTGCGATGTCCATTATCATCATGGGTACTTGAAATAAAAAGTAGTCCCAATAATTTCTCTTTTCCATCTCTGAACAATCAAAATGATTGGCCTTCCATATTTTTAAACCCAAGAATGGATGCTCCCAAAAACAAAGAATGCATATTTAAATTTTATTATCATCCACTACCAAGTTGGTGTAGGAGTCTTTCTTTTTAATTTTCATAATGAAACTTGTTGAATGACTCTTCACCCACTCCGTATAACATGGCTATAGCATGACCTTTAGACACACTTGCATGATTGTACTTTATCGAGAGGCCACATGTTACATCTGCTGAAAAATATTGTGTCGATTGATTAAAATTAGATGTGGGAAGCTACCACGTCATCTCAAATTGGTACCAAATTGAGTTGAGTACATCATTTCATAATAAACATTAAAATTTTGATATTCTCTAGTTAAAAAATGTAGGATTTGATTCATCCTTTTTCCTCCTTTTCATCATCATCATCATCATCATTTTGGAGTTCATACAAATTAACATTTTCATTCAAATAAAAATATGACCATCTTCACCGAATCGGGAACATAATAACTAAAATAAGGTTCGGGAGCATAAGAGTTGGGCAATCGTATTTGATACACATTCTTTAACATATTCTAAATTCCAATGGAGAATAAATTAAAGACATATTCATTGTTTTTAATGTGTAATAATACCACCGGCCTAAAAGTGTCACAAAAATTTTGAAACAACTTGATCCTTGTACAAATCTAAATAGTCCACCACGTCATATCTAATCTTCAATCGAATAAGAATCAATAAGAGTTTGTATCGATAACCTCGTTCGCTCATATCCGCTGTCTATCATGTATACTTTCCAACAAAAAATGTAATGGTGGGTTGATCGAAAAAAGATTTGTTATTTAAATGAATGGTTTTGAAGACCTTACTAATGACCTCCGTAAAAATAATCTATTCTCTTTCCATCTAATACAACAAAATAGAATGATTATTATTAAAAAAACAAGATTAATAAAAAACAACTAATGTTTATAATTTTTATTTAAATTGGTATCGAATGTACCAAATTCTTTCTTTTCGGTACATAATGAAAACTCGGTACATATTTTGGTACCGCTTCCAAATTGGTACCGAATCACCTATTTCGGTCCACAATGAAATTCAGTACTTATTTTTGGTACCACTCTCAAATTGGTACCAAATTAGGTGATTTGGTATCATTCGGTACCTTTGTTTTTCCTAGTTAAAAATGCATAGGCACATACGAATTTTTTTTTCCTATTTTCTAACATTGAATTACATTTATATACAAATTAAATATCAGTTCAAATAATGTTTCATTTCATCAATTAACGTAAATTACCAACTAAAATGAAACATATGAAAAGACATAATTTTTCTATTTGATACACATCACACATTAACAAATTTAAATTAAATTAAGAATAAGAATTAAGACATCACTTTTTCAATTTAAATCCCAATAATATTCTCCTAAAATGTACCAACATTTTGAAACAACATAATAAAAATAAAATATATAATTCATGAATAAGAACAAAAAGAAAATAGAAATGTACCTTGTTAATTGATGTCTCATACGTCAAGAACAAAAAAAAATACTAGAGAGAAAAATTTGTGTTAACAAATGAATGGTTTGAGAGTGAGAAGAATAATGTAAAATTTAACTACTCTCAATTTCATTAATACAATAGTACTATCAAGTACAAATGGTAGGTGAACATAAAGAAGGGAAGTAATAACATTCTTCCAACAACCTTGTACAGAACAAATAATTAGTACGAAATTAGTAATTAAGCTAAAGAACAAAATTAGTAATTTAAGCTAAGCTCGAAATGGTAGTTAAAATTTAAGCTAAGCTCGAAATTAGTAATTAAAGTTTGCAAGTTAAAATTTAAGCTAAGCTCGAAATTTAAGTTTGTAAGATTTTAAAAAATAAATTATTAAAGAAATACCAAGCTCCAAATTAGTAGTTTAAGTCCATATTTGTAAGTAAGTATCGTTTATATATATTTAAGATTTTTTACCAATTAAGTGGGATGGAGTGATGTGGGGGTGTTTTGGGGGTGGGGGTCTTTATTAAGGAGGTGGGTTTAATTTTTATTTTTTTTTATGGGCCAAATGGGTAAAATAATTTTTTGTAATAAGTTTAATATGGTCTTTTTATACAATAATAGGTATAATAAATTTTTTATACTTCATGTGGGTAGAATAAATTTTAGATGTGTGAAAGTGGGTATTTTGAATTTTCTCCCAAAATAAAATCTTGGTATTTAGAATCTAGAAAACGATATATAAACATTAGCTTCAACATAATTTCGTACGATGTGATAAATTGACAATAAACTAGACTACTCAATAGGAGTCTATAAATTATATTTTTAAATAAATAATTGGACTTGAGTCTACTAAAAAATCTATTATAGATAACATGTTAAGCTTGAGTTTAACAATTATGTACAAGTTCTAAGCTTTTCAATCTCCTCAGCCTATTTAATATTTGGTTCTCTTAAATTAGTCGGTGTTTTGTATACATATAGATCGTGCAATTCAAGTGCATTTTAAAAATATGTAAATTATTTTTCTTATAGATGAACTGTTACTTTATAATGTATTTTAGAATTTTGTAATTTATTACGCTAACATGTATATTTTTTGTTCGTAAAATATAATTGCATTTTCCAATATAATATGTTGCAAATTTCAATATAAAAAATTACAAATTTCGAAAATAGATTATAAAGTCACGATTCCTCTGGTGCATACAAGTAGGAGTGGACGGTACGGCATACCGAAAATTTTCTCGCCATACCGTTACTGTACCGAAATTTTCGATACCGAAAAATGTCATACCTAGGGATGACAACGGGGCGGGTTTAGCCAAACCCGTAACCCGCCCCGCCAATTTTTTTGCCAACCCGTAACCCGCCCCGCCCCGCCGGGTTTTTGAACCCGCTCTACCCCGCCCCGCCCCGTGAACCCGGCGGGTTTAACCCGCCCCGCGTCCAATTTCATTTTTCCCTACATTTTTTAATTCATACTCCTAACTTCATACATATCATTCCTAAAAAATAACACATTAACTAGAATCATTCAAATTATAACAAACAAAATACCTAATTTCATAATCAATCTCACATCATAGAGCACAAAATTCAAAAGTTTTAATCAATCTCACATCAAAGAAGATTATTTAATGGGACAGTCACTGAATTAACTCTAGTTGGGACAGTCAATGAATTAAAAAATATAGATATGTTAGTATTTTAGAAAAATAAATAAAGATGAAAATAAATAAATAAATAAATAAGCAAAAAAAAAATTATCTCTACCTCCAATTCATACAATTATTTTGCAGTCCTCCAATTCATACAATTAATACTTGAATTTGTATTATTTGGGTGAATTAATTGAAATTTGTTTTGAATTATGTACATTAGATATCTACTCATTCTAATTGGGAGCGAATCAGGTCCTGTACAGGACCGTCCTGTCCTCCCAAACGCTGCGTTTCAGCCTCATTTTGTTCAGTCTTGTTTTTTGGTTTTTTTGTTTTTAATTTTTTAAAATATTTGTATAGAACCCAGTACCCCCTCGCCTCCACTTTCTTTTTACTGCATTTAAGTTAAAAACCGCCACCATTTTCTTTTTATTTTTATTTTTCTTTAAAATTGTGTTTTGCTTTTCATTCTAAATTGTTAGGAATTAAACAAGCAATTATAGGATAAAATAATGGAACAACGAATTAAGGAACAACAATTTGGTTACCGAGTTCATTAGGAATGACTACGTCTGGGGGCACTACCAAGCCAGGAGATTCACTATTTTCGTGTGTTTTTTGTACAAGAGGCAAATACAATGAGTCAAAAGTATTTAAATGAAGACATGGGCCGAAGCCCTAATTCTGCGAACTGGCTGCGGAACCCGCTCGACCACGGGCCTTGGTCGAGTGGTTCCGCTCGATCACATTGCCTGCTCGGGCGCCTGCTCGGCTCTGGAAATCGAGGTGCTCGATCGAGCAGATGTGCTCGACCACAATGCTTGGTTGAGCACCTCCCGTCCTCTGACTTCCCCGTTCACTCAGGCTCCAACAATCCCAACAATCTCCCACCTAGAAACCTTCGACTCAATCAGAACTTGTCTCCCCCGTTCCAACGGTTTCTCTCACTGGTAGTAGTGTCGGTCTTATGCTCAGTTTCCAAGGCCAGTTGAAGTCATGCATAACTTCAACTTCTCTAAGGTCACAACCTTAGTCAACATGTCAGCAGGATTCTCACTTCCCCGGATCTTCATCAGCTGTAAGATCTTGTTCTCAATGAGGTAACGAATGTAATGATACCTCAACTCGATGTGCTTCGTCCTCGAGTGAAAGGCCGAATTCTTTGCCAAGTGAATAGCACTCTGATCCTTACTATACGTATTACTATCCTTTTGCTCCTTCCCCAACTCACACGATTACCAGATTCGCAACCAAACCATTTCTTTACTAGTCTCGGATGGCGCAACGTACTCTGTGCGGTGGGATCGAAGCCACGATCTTTTTTGCAACTTAGAAGCCCAAGATATTGTTGTACCACCAAAAGTAAACACATACCCTGTAGTACTCCTCCTTTTGTCGAGATCATTTGATGCCAAGTCTGCATCAACATATCCTGCCAACCCAACGCTTTTGCCCTCAAAGCACAAAGCTTGTTCAGTAGTATCTCTCAAGTATCTAAGGATCCACTTCACTGCCTCCCAATCTTGCCATCTCGGATTGCCCATAAACCGGCTAACAACTCCCACCGCTTGTGCAATATATCGGGTCTTGTACACACCATTGCATACATCAAACTTCCAATTCTTTGAAGCATACGGAGTGTTTTGCATGTAGGTCCGCTCCTCTTCGCTACTAGGTGAGTCCTTGTTGGATAGCTTGAACTGACTTCCCAAACAGGACCCGAACTGGCTTTGCATCTTCCATACTAAATCTCTCCAAGACTTTCTTTATGTATTCAGCCTGTGAAAGATACAACTTTCCTGCCACCTTATCACGATCGATTCACATTCCTAAGATTTGATTGGCCTCTTCAAGGTCCTTCATAGCAAACCTTTCAGACAATTTTTCCTTCAACTTGCTCACCTCCCGAGCACTAGAGCATGCTATCAATATGTCATCAACATATAATAGCAAGATGATATAACCATCATCATACCTCTTGAAGTAACAACAATGGTCAGCCTCACACCTATTGATCTCAACTCGTGCATGAACCCATCAAACTTCTTGTACCACTGTAATGGAGCTTGTTTCAGACCATACAAGCTCTTCTTCAATTTGCAAACTAGCTCACTATTCCCCTTAGACAAGTATCCATCTGGTTGCTTCATGTAGATGTCCTCATCTAAATCACCATGAAGAAAGGCAGTTTTCACATCCATCTGTTCTAACACCAAATTTTCTGCAGCCACCAGACTCAGAACTAATCGAATGGTAGTTAGCTTCACCACTGGAGTAAAAACATCAGTATAGTCAATACCATGTTTTCAAAACCCCTTCACAACCAATCTTGTCTTGTAGCGTTTGCTTCCATCAGCCTCCTCTTTTATTATGTAAACCCACTTGTTATGCAGTGCTTTCTTGCCCTTAGGAAGCTCAACTACCTCCCAAGTTCCGTTGGTCATCAATGAATTCATCTCATCATCCATTGCAAGTTTCCACTTGTCAACCTGTTCACTCTGTGTGGCCTCTGCATAACATTCAGGTTCACCACCATCAGTTAACAATAAATAATGAAGGGAGGGTGAATACCTATCAGGAGATCTCCGCAGCAGAATTGTTGGCGGTGGTGTACTTGGTTCTTCCTCAATAATCACCTGATCATCTAGAACCACCTTGCTCCCACCCGAGTTCGAAATGTCTAACTCCACAACCTGAGAATCAGAACCACCTTTTTTTGGATATCCCCAAACTGTCTTTGTACATCACCTGTTCATTAAATATGACATCTCGACTACGAATAATCTTTCGGTTTTCCTCATCCCAAAATCGATAGCCAAACTCATCACCGCCATATCCAACAAACGTACACTTAACAGATTTAGCATCTAATTTACTTCTATTCACAGCATCAACATGAACATTTGTTGGGGAATGAGTTGCACAGATCTATTCGGGGTGAATATTTAAATACAAATTTAATTCATTAATTATTACTAGCATGAATTAATCCTATATTAATTCAAATAATAATTGCAACAACAAATCATGCATATAAAAAAGCCACGTAAAACCTACGCATGAAATCTACGGGTTTTACGTGAGCGTACCTCTCGGGATGGCGGTGGGCTTTGGTCGGACGGACTAACCAAAAGGACTTCCCAAGTATTCCCTTAGCCCTTGCTCGACAATCCCAAGTGTGGAAGGATACTCGCGAACAATTAACAAAAGGAAAAAATAAACTTTGTTGCACCAACTTATGGATTTGCTAATATTTCCAAAGACATGGAATTGTACTTGAGAATGAACTAATCATCCCCTATTTATAAGAGGAGATGGTTGAATTTTTCAATGAAAATCAATGTGGGAAAAGACTTTTCTTGATCACCAAGAAATCTTGAATATATCTCATATATTCTTTTTTTCCATAATTAAAATATTCCACAAAATTCCACCTCCTCTATAATATGGCATTATTTTTGAAAAATACGGTGTGCAAGAATCCAAGATTTGGATCTTCTTGAATTTATGAGATATTCTTGTATTTCAAGAAATACATATCTTCCATAATATCTTTTCAAGAAAATCTTTTTTTTGCCTCTATTTTCAAAAATTTGAAATATCACTATGAATAACCAAGTGGGAGATTTATTGAATTTAATTAGATAATCTTGTCAAATTTCAATATGGCCATCAAATTATCTAGCCCATTAATTAATTCGCACTAAATATTTTCCGTTAATTAATATCTTGGTCCTTGGTCGAGAATCCGTCAACATTATTATCCATACCTAAACTAATTCCACTTGCAAGATTTGGTAAGATGAAAAACCTATGAACCTCCCAACTGGCAAATCAAGCAAGCGTGATTAAGACACGATTTTTCAGATAAATCTTAAGAATCACATGTGACCAATAATATTGCCCAAGATAAAAAGTATTGAATCTCTGATTCGCTACCCATGATAAGTCAAAGAATAGTTACCAATCCCACGGATCCTATTTAAGGGACGAAGGTTAAGAAACAACGAACCACCGAGGTCTAATTCTTGTTCAGGCTTGAAGAATTTATCCTCCTGTAGGTCCTATTCAGCGCATCACCATGCACTAGTGTAATCTCTGGTCAAGACAAACCAATCTGAGCCTTTGCACCCTCAACCTTTCGCGATGGTTGTTCATTTCATCTAGGTCGTGAATGGCGTACTTTAGTTACAAGGGACTGTTAATTTAATCTTCGTGGACCTGGTATCACTAAATTAACTTGGTAATGACGATTTAATTATCAACAAATAAGAAATATAATATTCACATGACTAAGATAAACAGATCAGAAGTTTTAAACCCAATTCAGGCTGACAGGTGAATGATACAAGATAATCCAATACCCAAGTCTGGTTAAGATATTGATAACACGCTTTGGAGTCTGTAATATCTATTAATCACTGAGATCACCACAACGGCATTCCACTCCAGAGAACGGACTGCTTAGCTCATCTCTCATTCTTGTCAAGATATATCTCCCTAACTACGATGAATGCCCTTTGACTGAATTTGCAAACTATCCACTAAGAAGATTTGTTCAACCTGGGTTTTTTCACTATCCATGTCGAGTCAATGATGCATTAATTAATGGAGAGTAATTTAAATCGTAAGATTCATCGGGAAACCAGTCCAAAATTTTAACAGACGAAAATCAATCATAAATCAAGATTCATCTGAGTTCTTTTCGTACACTTTGTATCGTTTTTAACCCACGCTCCAAATGAAGCTTCAAGGTTTTGATATCTGTGAGAGATCCAGTCTGATGATCAGATATATATCAACTTTTCATCTGTTTTGGCGGAGATTGATATACGGATTCAACTGCATTAAACCTTTCTTGAATCTTCAAGGACAAGACAAGATGAAACTCTTATTCATACCCAAAGACTGACCAGATGATCATTGTCGATTGACTCACATCGGTTCTTTGATGATCACATTCACTAAGATTACATCACGCGCCCGATGACGCTTTTTTATAATATTAAACCATATTATCCGGTTCGGAAGCTCGACGTTTATCCTAACGACCTTGAGCGTTCTATTCATTTAATGAAACTGCAAGGTTGACATGATCTTTGACGCATCACATGAAATGATCTATCATGATTTCACACTTATAATTGATTTTGATGACCAAGACACTCTCATAATCGATCCCTTCTTCCTTTGAAAAGATAACCTTCTACTACTACTCTCATTGGAAGAACTAGAACCTTTCCCATTCCCATCCTTTCCTCTGATACCCACCAAGATCTAATGGACCACAAGGTCTCGACTAGCCCCACACCTTCATTTTAGAAGACAGAATCACTTCAGTCATTGATGTTCGCCAAGAATCAGATTCTTATCTGACCATGGTCCTGATTCTGAACGTTCCTATTCAATCTCTTTAATAATTAACAACCCTCCCTTTGTTATGGTATCAAGGCCCCAATAGAAATTTATCGTTTGGGTATATCATCTTGATAAATTTTGATCTGGTGCCATTCTCTAAGTTTTATCATGATCCAAGTTTTCGGTTCATATATTCTTTCTCTTCCAAAATCTACCTTTTCAATTTGAATTATGATGACACCCCTTTGTTCCTTCTGGATCCAAAATTTGACCCTGACGAGGATCCAATTTAATGCGCTTGTCCAACACGAGATTTGGCACCCAAAGTTCTATCCATCAGGAACCATCTTCGATATAATTAAGTTCAATGTCAAGATGACCTGTAACCACTATGGGAAGATCTGAGAACTTTCAATGATTCAACCATTTCAAAAAGAATTTTATTACTTCAAACTGTTATAACCCAATGAAATGCATATATAACCTTCATCCTGAGGGTGGGCTCAAAAACTTATCATTTTAGAGATCATGATTTTGTTTTAAATTTTAACTTTATTCATTCATGCGTTGAATCACTAAAACATCGATAACTCCTCTGCTGTTAATATCAATCCACGACATCATCTCTAATATCTAATACCCTGAGATTCACATCTGAATAATTATATTCCCAGAATAACCATCTCACAACCGGATCCTCTTCGATTTATAATCAATCATATATACAAATATATTCTTTTTTCTCAAATATATATATTTTAAGAGACAATTTATCAAAGAAGAACCAATAAAAATCATTCATCATAAAAAGAACTGGACTTTTAAAACCAGCAGCAATTATCAAAATATATACCGTCAAAGACAGCTACTTTTCCTTGATCATTACCTCAGAAGATTTCAGATGACGTAAGCACCCCAATCATTTATCCGCCAACTCTATAACATGACAGAACTAGATCCAATTCAATCAGAGGCATACGTTTTCAGATCAGAATAGCCGGACTTGAATTCTCCGTTTTCTACATTTGATCCTCTATTAACCTTTCTTCTTTTCATCCTTTACTACCATCGATCTAGATTTACGTTCTCGACCAATTTCAACTAAAGCTGATTTATAAGATCCACTTGTCTTGATCATTATATCAAGATAACTTTGATTATAGCCAGACGAGAAATTGAATCAACCCAGATTAACAGATTCAAATTAAGACGATAACTCCAAAGATGTCAGCCAGCCATCCTCTTTCCACTCAATCAGACTGATCATGATACGGTTCCAATATCGCTCGACTTTAATGATCGCAACATTTCACGGCTACCAACGTGATCCAATATACGCATTAATCACCCCATCTGTTCATCCTTATATCTGATCCTTAGTCATTTTTAACGATTTTGAAGAAAATCTTTATCAAGGTCATGTATACGATTGAACTCCAAAATAATATACGATATCATGGAAGTTTGATCACGACTATTAAAATCCTAAAAATACGATCACCATTTAAAGAATAAACCCCTTACATCCATTGACAATGGGCCCATTTAAAATTAGATACACCTCATAATAAGATTACTATATTTCTGATTACCACTAGAATAACCCACACCATTTCGCTTCGAATTCATCCAATAAACCATTCTTTAATTCATAATCAAATGAAATTGTTGTTCTAACTAATTCCACGTATCCTGAATAAACAATTAATCATTTTAAAACATACTTAAGAATTTTTTGGTTAGATTAATTAAAACTTACGCAAATAGTTTCAATTAAATAAAAGATAAGATAAATCACAAAACAAAATAAATTGATATCAAATCATCCAATCTGATTTTTTTTCACGACTAAACACGCCCGACCCCACCTCTTTCAAAAGTACCGGACGCATCAGATCCCACTGACCGGATCATATTCGGTTTTTGACGCTGATTCATCCGCCACCGAGCAAGGGCGATCATCGCGCTACGCTTCATTCCCCACATTTATCAGTTCGATTATTCAATTTCTGTTGCCCTGATTCACAACCCAGATTTGTATCATATTATACTATCAAACAAATAAATCCGTAATGATTTTCACGAGGCAAAAAACAAACCTAAATGAATTTGAATTGAAAAACTTACTAAATGATTAAAATCCATAATGACCTTTAATAGCCTAATTTTATCCAATTCTAAACTTTAACGGCACAAATTATATTTAGTATTCTGATAATGATGTTCACACAGATTCATTCGAGAATATCAATCATTATTTGATATTGACAATTTAACTGATATTAATTCAAATAATAAATCTATACAGGGTGTCATCAAAACTTGATTCATAACGATTTTGATTAACGATTTTGACTAACCAAAGGATTTCTACATTCTCAAATTTCTATTTCTATAATCCGGAAGGATACCAAAATAATTAACAAAAAGCAAAATAAATTTTACCGCATCAATTTATGGATTTGCTATATTTCCGCATATGAATTTATTGGAATTAATCTAATTCATCCTATTTGTATATAGACACTAAAATTTTTTCAGTAGAAATCAATGTAAAATACTTTTGATCACCAAGAAATTCTAATATATCTCATATTCTTTTTCCTATAATTAAAATATTCCACAAATTCACCTCCTCATGTCAATATATTTATTTTAAAAATATAAGAATCAAAGATCGATCTTAATTTTATGAGGATATTCCTGTATCGCAATACATATCTTCCATAATATATTTTCAAAACTCATAAATCTTCACCCCATTGTAATTAAACTAATGGATTTTAAATCAATGAGATAATCTTGCATTTCAAGAATAATCATTCAAACAAAATTCAAAGAAAAATCTTTCCCTTTATCCATAATTTTGCAATGATGAAATATGTTATTTACTATTTGGTTTTAATCACATTTTCATTATTTACCATATACAATGCGCTATAATTTCAAGATCGGGACTTAACGGATTCAATATCTGATAATGAGCCATAAATATAATTCAAGTCCATAAATACTAATTAATCCCACTACATAATTATTATCAAGACCATCCATCTTAAACTATTGAAATAATATTCATTCTGCATATGATTATTTTAAAACACACTTAATCTTGCCACCAGTAGCTTCACACTAATATTCTTTGTTCTATTTATAAACGCTCAAATATTATTATCCATACTTAAATTCAATCACCTCGTAAGATTTGCATGACAATCCTATTAACCTCCTGCTATAAATCAAGATTACATAATATTCTTCAGATAAATAACTGATGTATAATATCAAGATATATGATTTAATCTCTCCTCACTGCTACTCATGATAATAATCCCATGATCCTATTTATGGATTTATGAACAATCTAAATCACCAGTTCCACCTTCACCATTCTCCAAGAGATCCATTCAATGTTTCCATTACTAAATCTCTTTGTCTTAAGATAAACTAACTGAAAGCCACCAAATCATGAAGTATGTTCATTTCATCAGTTTTTAATGCAGTACTTAAATATAAGTGACCCATAATTTAATCTCTGTGGATCTGCATTACTAATGAACTTGTAATGACGAATTTATCAATAAATAAAGAAATATATATAATATTCCAATCATTTAAAGTATCATGATAAAACAATTTATTTCAAAGAAATAAGTCCTGAAATTCAGCTCGATTATACAAAGTGAAAAAGTAGATACTGTTGGGGAATGATTCGCATGCATCTATTCAATGAATATTTAAATACAAATTTAATCAAGAATTATTACTAGCATGAATTAATCCTATATTAATTCAAAATAATAATCGCAACATATCACGATATAAAAAGCCCACGAAACCCACGCGATTCGAATTCACTGTTTATTGAACGCACTAATTTTGACGGCAAAGACTTCCGGTCGATCTGACTAACCAAAAAGGATCTTCCTAAGTATTCCTCTAGCCCTTGCTCGGTTAATCCCAGAAGGATACTTTAACAATTAACAAAAGGAAAAATAAACTTTGTTGCACCACTTTTGTGGATTAGAGGGCACGAATTTATGTGAATTTTCAATGTGGGAAAAAGACTTTTCTTGTCACCAAGAAATCTTGAATATATCTCATATATTATTTTTCCCATAATTAAAATATTCCACAAAATCCACCTCCTCTTTCTTTATGGAATTTTTGAAAAAAAAAATGAGTGTGCAAAGAATCCAAGATTTGGATCTTCTTGAATTTATGAGATATTTTGTATTTCAAGAAATACATATATCTTCCATAATATATTTTCAAGAAAATCAAGAAAATAATTTTGCCTCTATTTTCCAAAAAATTTGAAAATACTTAATGAATAACCAAGTGGGAGATTTCTTGAATTTAATGAGATAATCTTGTATTCCAAGAATACATATCTTCATTCCATAACAAAATTCAAAGAAAATCTTTCTCCTAACATCCATAATTTTCAAAAATAATGAGGAAATATAAGCAACAATATTTATTTTATTTTAATCACCTTTTCAGCTTATCGACTATATGTGGGCTACTTTAGGGGCCTTAGGAGAATTAAGATTGGACGCTTCTAAATGGATCTTGAATATCTAATATTGAGCCACAATATAATTCAAGCCCATAAATATTAATTAATCCCACTACATAATTAATATTGTCTTATCCATCTTAACCCATATTACGCCAATATGGCTCCCGGTCATTATTTCCCCGTGTTTAAGATTATCTAGCCCATTAATTAATTCAAGCCCTTTGAAATAGCTTTCCATTAATTAATATCTTTGTCCTGGTCAAGAACGGTTCAACATTATTATCCATCTGGGAAACTAATTCCACTTGCAAGATTTGGTATGATAAAACTTATGAACCTCCCAAGGGCAAATCAAGCAAAAGCGTGCTTGCACACGATTCTTCGTATTAAATCTTAGCAATCACACGTGACCAATAATATTGCCCAAGATAAAAAGTATTGAATCTCTCTGCGATTCGCTACCCATGATAAGTCAAAGCAATAGTTACCGATCCCACGTGATTCTATTTAAGGGACGGTTGTTAAGAAATAACTAACCAACGAGGTCTAATTCTTCCTTGTTCCGCCTCAAGAATTTATCCTCCTCAGAGGTCCTATTCAGTTTATCGATACCATGCACTAGTGTAATCTCTTGGTCAAGACAAAACCAATCTGCCTTTTACACTCAACCTTTCACGATGGTTGTTCATTTCCATCTAGGTCGTGAATGGCGTACTTTATAGTTCTGAGGACTATTAATTTAATCTTCGTGATCGGTATCACTAAATTAACTACAAGATGTAACACGCATTTAATTATTGAACAGTTATGCAATAAATATATATAACATTCAATCATATTTAAAGCATCGATGATAAATAATTTATTTCAAAAATAAGTCTCGAAATTCATTCGATTATACAAAGTAAAAAAGCATACTTTTCAAAGATAATCCCCAACAATCTCCCACTTATACTCAAAGTCCGCTTTTTAAGTATACTACAACACGCCTCGAGTAGTCCGTGACATCTAATGTCACCTACACGAACCTAATAATTTCTCCACTTTATACTCAAAAGCAGATTAACGGTCTTTTTGACCCCATTCCTTCCACATGTCTCTCGACGTATTGAGAGGCGTACTTTTGTGAATAGATCTCGCTAGGTTGTCCTCGGACGCTTATCTTTTGCCATCTATATCTCCTCTTAACGATGACTCGTATAAGATGGTATTTTTTCAATGTGTTTGCTGGGCTTTGTGGGCTCTTGTTCCTTGAATTTGCAATCGCCCAGATTGTCACAATAAATGAATATTCTGTGGGCAAATTCGAACCACATCTAAGTCCACAAGGAAGTGCTTGAGCCAAACCGCTTTTCTAGCCGGCCCGCTAGCTAAAGTACATATTCGGCTTCCATGGTAGAATCATGATGCATTTCGCTGACGCTTCTCCATGTTACGCTCCTCCCCATGCAAAACACACTACCGGAGGTAGATTTTTCTTGAGTCCATGTCCGATTGAAATCCGAGTCCGTGTAACCAATGGGGATTGACTTCCCCGACCGATAAAACCAACATTCTATCCCCTTGAGTTCTTTTCGGACTTTGAATCGTTTTTTAATCGCCATTCAATGCTCTTTCCGGTTACTTTGATATCTTGCCACCATGCCTCACGAAAAGCAGAGATATCCTTTTAAATACACAAACGATTGCATACATAAGACTTCCGGATACCGGCATAAAGGAATGCCTTTCATGTCATCTATCTCTCTTTCGTCTTAGGACATTTTCTTGGATAGATGGATTCCATGCCCGAAAGGTACCTTTCTTGGAATCTTGCATACTGAAACGTTTCAAGACAGGTGTCTATGTATGAAGCTTCAAGCGATAAGCCTAACATCATTTTCTTGCGATCTCGAGTGATCTTGATCCCAAGGACGCCTTCGGCTTCCCTAAGTCCTTCATATCAAACCGCTTTTTTGAGTCATGCCCTTACGCCGATAACACCTTCACATCGCTTCGATGATCGTAATGTCGCCTACGATAGTACTAAGAATACCAATGCAGTTCCCACGCTTTTTATACACACAACTTTCAAACTCATTTTGATCAAACCCATAAGACTTTATAACATGATCAAAACATTGGTTCCAAGCTCGGATGCCTGCTTGAGTCCGGGAAATGGACTTCTTGAGCTTACAAACAAGATGTTCTTGGCCTGTTTCAATGAAACCTTGGGGTTCTTCAGACATAGATCTCTTCGTCAAGACTTCCGTAAGGAAATGCGTCTTGACATCCATTTGCCAGATTTCAAAGTCGAATCATGAAAGAATCGATAAGAGAATATGGATGGACTTAAGCATAATTACCGGAGAAAAAAGTTCCTCATAATCGATCCCTTCTTTTCGAGTATAACCTTTTCGCCACTAGTCTTGCTTTGAAGGTTTCAACCTTCCCGTCCTTCTCTTTTCTCTT
This sequence comes from Stenogyne calaminthoides, assembly GCA_037126765.1. Taxonomy (NCBI): domain Eukaryota; kingdom Viridiplantae; phylum Streptophyta; class Magnoliopsida; order Lamiales; family Lamiaceae; genus Stenogyne; species Stenogyne calaminthoides. The sequence goes on from JBBCBC010000001.1 coordinate 18,033,858, forward strand.
ATATACCCACTTGCATCCAATGGGTTTGACCCCATTAAGTGGTTCGACTAGCTCCCACACTCTATTATGAAACATAGAACCCATTTAGAACTTTCATTCTTTGTTTGACAAGAATCGTGATTCCTTATCTTGGAGTGCCTAAATCAATCGTCCATGGGTCTCGATTAAATCTTGTCCGGAATCAAGTCCGAGGACTCTCCTATTCCCATGAATCTCTCGGGCTGTCTAACAACCCTCCCACTCTGACGAAGACTCAGGTTGTGAAAGCGTCGTTTGGTATATCATCTAATCTGAGTTAGCAATGATGTTTGCCCTCTAAAAGCTCATTTAAGGTAATCTCACCGGGTTTTCTTTGGTTCATATAGTCTTCCTCCAAAAATCTAAAGTGGGTGCTTATGACCACCTTTTGATCTTGAGGACCATAGAACATACACCCTTTTTGTTCCCTCGGGTATCCTACAAAATATCACTTTAATTACGATCGAGGATCCAATTCTCGCTTCCTTATCCAACACGTGGGCGGACACCCCCAAATCTTCATGTGTCTCATACTAGGCTTGCCTGGGTCCACAATTCTTTGGGAGTTTTGGGAACCGATTTGGATGGCACCAAGTTGAGAATGTAAGCCATTGTTTCCAAGGCATGACCCCAAAAACGACTTGGGAAGATCCGTAACTCATCATTGATCTAACCATTTCCAAAAAGAGTTACTTTCTTTCTGCAACCCCCCCTTTTGTTGAGGGTTCCGGTGCGATGGTCGATACAATCCCTTCATCGGATAAGTAGTTCAAAACTCATCATTTGAGGTATTCGCCCTCCACTATCGGTCGTAGAGACTTGATCGTTTTTCCATATGATTCTCTGCTTGAGCCTTAAATTCTTTGAATTTCTCAAGGTCTCGATTATGCTTCATAAAAAATATAACTTGACTTGAGTAATCATCAATGAAAGTGACGAAATACTCATAACCTCCCCCTTGCTTTGGTTGACATTGGACCACATACATCCGTGTGAGCGATCTCTAACACTTCTTTGGCCTATTCCTTGGCTCCAAATGCCTCTTGGTCATTTTCCTCCCAAACATGATTCGCGAGGTTGGAAACGGTTCAACTTGGAAGTTCTAGTGAACCGCCTTTTTTCCAACCTTTGATCCTCTTTGGATTTATATGACCCAATCTTAGATGCCAAAGAAGTGTCTGCTTCACGTCGATGAAACGTTTTATTTTCTCGGAAATAGTTGATGTGTTATAGGATGCATTTTTTGAGTGGTGTTGCGAGTTAATTTTATAGAGATTATTCGCCAACGTGCCATGACGGATAAATTTATCATAAAAGAGAAATGGTAACAACTTTATTAAAAATAACCGAATATCCATCATGAAAAAAGTTTAGAAACCTAAATCAAATTCTTTCTAAAACTTGGAACGTCACGAACATCTCTTAAAATTAAAACTCGGCTCTTCAAAAAGACAGGTGCACTTCTCCCATTGCTTGAGTGCCACTCGTAAGCATCGCCCGGTGATGAGGATCTCAATTTGGCAACCCTCATGCAAACACATTTAAACAAATTAAATAAAGCATAAGATAAAGACAAATAAACCAAGCAAAACAGAAAAATAAACATATTGGGCACAAATTATCCAATTGTCATGGTTTGATTTTTCGGTCGATCTTTAAACACGTCTAATTTCTCCCACTGCTCGTCTTCCTTAAAAATACTTCGCTCAATCACACGCCAAGCACTGTGAATACCGGGACGCATTATTGATCCGGCCATTGCTGTCGGAGGATAAATGAAAGAGATCACTGCAGAAGACACATAGCCAGATGCTTTTGCAGAGTTTAGCTTCGGCAGTGACACACAAGGCTCAAGACGTATCTGGCCGCCTCCGCCTCGGCCAGCGAGACGCCTCGGTCTGCCTCTCACACCACAGCTCACACGAGACGACTGCCAAGGCGGTCAAGATCTCAAGGCTGGCGCCTGCTTTGGCCATTACACGACAAGCAAGGCGGGGCTACAGCCAAGGCTGGGCCACGCCGGGTTCTCGGATTTTCATTCTTAATTCTTCATCTTTCGCTCGACCATATAATTTATTTACAAAAATAAATAAACTAGATTCAGATTTCATATTACATTGATCAAATCAAACAAATCCTAGTCTACTCGTGGATTTTCTCACGAGGCAAAAACAAATCCGAATCGAATCAATAAAAAAACCACGGTTATATGCATGCAAAAAAAACATTAAAATCCATGACAATTGGATACCGCAAAATGCATCTAACAGTTCTACTATCCAATTTCAAATTTAATGTCCACGAATTAAATTACAATTTAAAAAAATTCGAGTCTTAAACAAAGGCTCTCGATACCAGCTTGTTGGGGAATGATTCACATTGATCTATTCGAGGTGAATATTTAAATACAAATTTAATTCATTAATTATTACTAGCATGAATTAATCCTATATTAATTCAAATAATAATTGCAACAACAAATCATGCATATAAAAAGCCACGTAAAACCTACGCACGCGAATCTACGGGTTTACGTGAACGTATTCTCTCGGGATGGCAAAAGGCTTTGGTCGGACGGACTAACCAAAAGGACTTCCCAAGTATTCCTTAGCCCTTGCTCGACAATCCAAAGGGAAGGATACTGCGCGAACAATTAACAAAAGGAAAAAATAAACTTTGTTGCACCACTTTTGTGGATTTGCTAATATTTCCAAAGACATGGAATTATACTTGGGAATGAACTAATCATCCCCTATTTATAAGAGGGATGGGCACGAAAATTTATGTGAAAATTCAATGTGGGAAAATACTTTTCTTGATCACCAAGAAATCTTGAATATATCTCATATATTCTTTTTCCCATAATTAAAATATTCCACAAAATCCACCTCCTCTTTTTATTTATTATTTTTCGAAAAAATGAAAATGCAAGAATCCAAGATTTGGATCTTCTTGAATTTATGAGATATTCTTGTATTTCAAGAAATACATATCTTCCATAATATCTTTTCAAGAAAATCAAGAAAATCTTTCTTGCCTCTATTTTCAAAAAATTTCGAAAATACTAATGAATAACCAAGTGGGAGATTTCTTGAATTTAATGAGATAATCTTGTATTCCAAGAATACATAACTTCATTCCATAACAAAATTCAAAGAAAATCTTTCTCCCTTTTTTATCCATAATTTTCAAAAATTTGAGGAAATATAAGCAACAATATTTATTTTATTTTAATCACCTTTTCGCCATATTGGACTATATGTTGGGCTACCTTCGGGGGCCTTTAGGAGAATTAAGATTGGACCTTCTAATGGATCTTGAATATCTAATATTGAGTCACAATATAATTCAAGCCCATAAATATTAATTAATCCCACTACATAATTAATATTGTACCATCCATCTTAACCCATATTACATCGAATATGGCTCCGGTCATTATTTCCCGTGTTTATGATTATCTAGCCCATTAATTAATTCAAGCCACCCAAATATCTTTCCATTAATTAATATCTTTTGTCCTTGGTCGAGGAACGGTTCAACATTATTATCCATACCGGAAACTAATTCCACTTGCAAGATTTGGTATGATAAAACTTATGAACCTCCCAAGGGCAAATCAAGCAAAAGTGTACTTGACACACCCATTCTTCATATTAAATCTTAGCAATCACATGTGACCAATAATATTGCCCAAGATAAAAAGTATTGAATCTCTCGATTCGCTACCCATGATAAGTCAAAGCAATAGTTACCAATCCCACGATCCTATTTAAGGGATTTAAGGTTAAGAAACAACGAACCACCGAGGTCTAATTCTTCCTTGTTCGGTTTTGAAGAATTTATCCTCCAAGAGGGTCCTATTCAAATAAGATCGATCATGCACTAAAGGTAATCTCTTGGTCAAGACAAACCAATCTCGAGCCTTACACCTCAACCTTTCGCGATGGTTGTTCATTTCCATCTAGGTGCGTGAATGGGCGTACTTTTTAGTTACAAGGACTGTTAATTTAATCTTCGTGATCCGGTATCACTAAATTAACTTCAATGTAACACGCACGCAATTATTGAACAGTTATGCAAAGAAATATATATAACATTCAATCATATTTAAAGTATCGTTGATAAACAATTTATTTCAAAAATAAGTTCGGAAATTCAGTTTCGATTATACAAAGTAAAAAGCATACTTTTCAAGATAATCTTTTTCAAGATAATCCCAACAATGCAACACACCCAAATACTCTCGAAAAAGATGATTTACCTCGCTTTTCCACCAGCCTCCTCCGTATGTCATTTTCCAAAGGAGTTGAGGGTCCTCTGCTTTATCAAGTAAGTTCTTATGTTGACCGCCTCTAAAAACATCTTTGGCACCCCACACTTCAATCTCATGCTTCTAAAGACGTTCACATAGGGTCCTGTTCATACGTTCGCCACGCCCATTCTCACGTGGGGTTCCTCTCACGCTTTTTCTCCATTCGGATTCCATTTGCCTCACGAATCCTTTTGAACTCACGAGCTCAGTACTCTCCACATTATCGATCTCAAACACTTCACCTTGAGACTGCTTGCTTTCTAAAAGGCCTTCCACTTCGAAAGCATTAAAGACATCGACTTATTTTTCAAGAAATAAACCCATACCTTCCTCGTAGAGTCGTCAATGAAAGTCATGTAATACGATGCTCCACCAAGGGATGTCACTGGTGCTGGACCCCACAAATCACTGTGAACTAACTTCAGCTTCTGCTTCTTCAAAGCTCTGCCTCCCTTCGAAAAACTCACCCTTTTCTGTTTTCCGAATACACAGTCCTCACAAAAACCAATGTCAATTGCCTTGAGGTCCGGCAAATTTACCTTTCTTCGAGCACATAACTTTCATCCCCTTTTTCACTATGTGGCAAGACGACAATGCCACAAATTCAAGATTCCCTTTTTCACTTACAAGAGCAATGTTGTCCCGGGTGTTGCCTGTCATATACAACATTCCCTCTTTCTTTCCACGAGCCACTACCATGACACCTTTGGATATTTTCCACGAGTTACACCCAAAATTCACCTTGTAGCCCTCATCATCAAGCTGCCCAACTGAAATCAAATTCCTCTTCAAACCAGGAATATGTCTCACATCTTTCAACAAACACACGCCTCATTTGATGTCATAATCCGAACATTCCCCTTCCTTTGATTTCCGGAGGCTCATCATCGCCTAGATAAACCTTCCCAAAGTTCCCCCTTTGTACTTCACCATTACGCCAAGACTACCGCATCTAATGAAACGATGCTCCAAAATCTAACACCCACGACTCCAATGGATTGCTTACACTCGAATCAATGCATCTGAGTCCTCATCAATGCAACGTTGGGTGAAGTTGTCATTCTTCTTTGTTAATTCCTTGTGCCTTGCACTCCTTTTTGTAATGACCAAGTTCATGACATTTGTAACACTCAACTTTACTCTTATCCTTCTTGGCCTATGTTTGCCCATCGACTTCGATCTACCCCATTTGGCTTCCTCGATTCAGATTCAGATCTGCTTTCCCGACTCAAAGCGGATCCTATGGCCACACCCAACTCTTTCTCGCGAATTTCTTCGCCATGACCAAATCCCTAACCTCATCAAATTTTAGTTTCACTTTACCCGCTTGAAGCACTAATAAATGTTACCGCTCCACTCCAACTTTCGCAAAGAAGACAACAAAATTAAGGCTTGAACTTCATCATCAAAATCAATCTCAACCGAGCTCAATTGAGCTATGATCATATTGAACTTCGTTGAGATGGTTATACCACAAAGATCCTCCGCCATCCTCGGGTTGAATAACCTCCGCGATCGATGAATCTTGTTCGCGCAGACGGTTTTTCATACATCTCGACCAATATCTCCAAAGATCTCCTTTGTGGTTTTTTGCTTTCACCGTATGTAGGCGACGTTCTGGATAACGGCAGCACGAACCACACTCATCGCCTTCCTATCCAAAGAATCTCCACTTGTCGCCCTTCATATCTTCAAAGTTGTTCACCCAACGGTTGATACTGATCTTTACCGTCTGAGATAATCCTCGTCTGCAATTTCCGAATCCAAAATCCGCTCCATCAAACTTCTCAACGCATTTCATTTCCCTTGACCATCATAATTGCTCTCCACGTATCCCTTTAACACGATGCTTTTGATACCGCTTGTTAGGAATTAAACAAGCAATTATAGGAAAAAATAATGGAACAACGAATTAAGAACAACAATTTGGTTACCCGGTTAAATCGAATGACTACGTGCAGGGCACTACCAAGCCGATTCACTATTTTCGTGTGTTTATCGTCTGAAAGAGGCAAATACAATGAGTCAAAAGTATTTAAATGAAGACATGGGCGAAGCCCCAATTTCGCGAATCGGTCAAGAACCCGCCGACCACGGGTCTTGGTCGAGCTGCCCGGCCGATCACGCTGCTGCGCTTCTCGCTCTGAAATCGAGGTGCTCGATCGAGCGATGTGTAACGACCACAATGCTTGGTCGAGCGCCTCCCGTCCTCTGACTTCCCCGTTCACTCAGGCTCCAACAATCCCAACATAAATATTTATAGAACACCCCAGAAAAGTAGTCGTCACTCTTTTTTTTTTTTTTAGGATCTAATTTTAATATCAGATATACACATTATATGATGTTAGTTTATAAATTATAAAATTTGCAAAATCATTTGGATAGTACCTTAAATTTTAACATGTAAAATCTATGATTCATTTTTATATATTTTACTTAATATATTATGTTTCCAAATACCTAAAAATTATTTGGACAGTATTCATTTAAAAGAAATAACTAAATATATCAATCTTATACAATTGAGAAAATCACATAAATAATTTGGGAGTAATAGTACCCTTTTTTTTGTAATTCTCTGCTTTTTCCAGTTTTCTCTTTTTTCTAGAGGTTGTTGGTAATTTAAATAATGAGAAAACTAAAAAGTTATAATGAAAAAGTATTTAGAATAAGTAAACAAAAAAGACAAAGTCTAGTATGAAAATTTTCATACATGAAAAAACTTTAATTTACAATCAAATTCTGTAATTGGTGAATGTGAGATAAACTTGAGTGGTTCATAGTTCACTCGGCCCAAGTGATTCATGATTCACCCGACCCGAATAGATCATAATTTAAGATTTATTATTTAGTATTTAGGATGTAGATGATTGATTTAAGACAATTTTATAAATTTTCGTACATAAAAATTTTCACACTTGACATAATCAACAAAAAATTAGAGAACAGAAAAGTAGTTGGCGGAGTGTTTAAATAAATAGGATGGTATGAGAAAGTGGGGTATGCATGGCTGGAACTATAAATATATTCAGAATAATAAAAAAAATAAAAGATTAGATAGAAAAATGAGGTTGACACTTGAAACGCAGCGTTTGGGAGGACATGACGGTCCTGTACAGGACCTGATCCGCTCTCATTCTAATTTCTTCTCAATCTAAACTAAAACACTTATTCGATAAAAGAAATTGATAAAGCAAAGAAAGAAACAATTCACCGTGAAAAAAATAAACCCTATACAAAATACATTTAATTTAATAAAAAATTATAAAATTAATATATATTTATATATGTGGGGCGGGTTTACCTAAACCCTCCCCGCACTCTGCAAAAACCCCGTTTGATCGGGTTTAACCCGCCCCGAAACCCATTTGATCGGGTTTTAACCCGCCCCATCCGGGGCGGATTCGTGCCGAGTCCGGGTTTTAACTCGCCCCATTGCCATCCCTAGTCATACCGTTGTCGTACCGAAAATTCGGTATACTGAAATTTCGGCATATCGAAATTTTCGGTATGTCAATATTACATATCAATACCGTACCGAATTTTAATATATATCGAAATTTTCTATATATTTTCATAAGCGTTAAGCGTCGAAAAATTTTTCGATGCATGTAATACCGCATCAAAAATTTTGATAAAATCGATATTTTTCAATACGATAAGTAGGATATATCGATATTTTCGATATTTCCTCCACTCCCACATACAAGACAGGACGTACCCATTATTTTATTTATTAAGGTAATCTTACAAAAAAAAAGGATATTTCTATACTTTATCTCGACTCTTTCACAAAGATTCAACCTTTAAAAAGGAAAGAAATTAAAGAAAAAAATATAGTGTGTATGAGCAGCTCCACTCTTTGTGACTGTGAGTGTGAGCTCCAACCCTGTTCAAAAATGCCAACACCACCACCTATCCTCTTTCTCTCTCTAACCCTCTCTCTCTCCTCCCTCCTCACAGTAACCCCCCACTACTTCCCCTCCACCCCCTCCTCCCACTCCGACTGGAAGCCCGCCCGCGCAACCTACTACGCCACCGCCGACCCAATCGACGCCGTCGGAGGCGCCTGCGGCTACGGCGACCTCGAGAAGAACGGCTACGGCAAGGCCACCGCCGCCCTGAGCACCGTCCTCTTCGACAAAGGCCAGATCTGCGGCGCCTGCTTCGAAATCCGCTGCGTCGAGGACCTTCGCTGGTGCATCCCCGGCACATCCATAATCGTCACCGCCACCAATTTCTGCGCCCCCAATTACGGATTCGACGCCGACGGCGGCGGCCGCTGCAATCCCCCAAATTCGCATTTCGTCCTCCCGATTGAGGCCTTCGAGAAGATCGCGATCTGGAAAGCGTCCAATATGCCCGTCCAGTACCGGAGGATTAGGTGCAGGAAGGAGGGCGGCGTTCGATTCACGCTCGGTGGCACCGGGATATTCCTGTCGGTGCTGATTAGCAACGTGGCCGGCTCCGGCGACATCGCGGCGGTCAAAATTAAGGGCTCGAGGACGGGGTGGTTGCCAATGGGGAGGAATTGGGGGCAAAATTGGCATGTGAATGCGGATTTGAAGAATCAGCCCCTTTCGTTTGAAATCACCAGCAGCGATGGGGTTACTCTACAGTCATACAGTGTTGCGACTAAAAATTGGGGATTTGGTCAGTCGTTTGAAGGTAAACAATTCGATTTCAATTGATGATGATTCCCTTCTTCTTGTTGTATACTAGGGGTAGAGAGATGTTTGGTGCGTAGTGTATCTCTGTTCCTATTCAGTTTTGTTATTCCAATTTCAATTTTCCAGAAAGTATTGTTGGGTTTTTTTGCGCATTCTTCCTTCGTTTCTGCAGCCTAAGAAATTGTGTTAGTGGAAATGGCGTCCGCAATCATTTATGCTTTTCTGGAAATATATATATATATATATTGAAGATTTAGTATAGGGTGTGTCATTTGCAATATGGATAATGTACACTGAATCACCTCAAACAAACTATTCCCTCTGTCCACCAAAACTGTGTTCATTTCTTTTTTATATATTGTACGAAAAGGTAAATTAAGTCAATTTATGAATAACGTAATTGATTGTAAGTAAAGCATAATTATAGCTTGAGTAATTAAGTGATTGTTGGACGATAAAGATAAAAAAAATTATGTCCATAAACGTACTTAATTTACCTTTTCGTACAACGCATATCAAAATGAAATGAACACAATTTTAGCTGGACGGAGGAAGTATATGTGAACTTGAACTTGAACTTGAACTTGAACGTGCATGGGATAGTCTCTTAAGATATTGACATAATTTGACATATGATGCTTTTAACTTTGGGAAATGGTGAGTCTATGTTGCATGGGGATATAGATTTTCAAAAAAATTAGGATGGCATATGTTAAAAATAAAGATATGTTTGTTTATTTATATTTTATTATATATAAATATTTATAAAAAAAATATAGAATTTTTTAAATTAATTAATTCACATGAAACTTAAACATTTTCATCAATTTAATGTAATTATGTAAGAAAACATCATTTTTCAAATAACATCAGCTCAATACATAAGTTATACTAAATAATTCAATTAAAAACATGTGATATATTGTCAATTTAAGTTATATTGTATTACATAATAATGTTCAATTGAAATAACACATTTAGTACTTAAAAATATGATCATATTAGAGTTTCAATCTTGTAAAAATAAACAAAAAAAAGGGAAAACATTATTTATTTTCTAAAAAAAATCGCTCAGGCACCATTCAAGCATCGGATACACGATTATCCGTATCGGATTCCCGTATTCTATTTTTTTTTTTTTTTAAAATGTTCACGGATTCGCCACGTGACATATACGATGTGAATCCAACACAAATCGCATTCGCACTCTAGGTGTATCCGATACTGCAGGGTGATTTTTTTAAAAGAATCTGTGCATCATGGTGTTGAATGTTGATTTGTATTAATTTATATTCCATGTGACATCTAGTATGTAAAACCATCTTATATATAAAACCGTTCAATACAAGTTTTGTCAACAAAATATGTTATTGATCTTAGTGGATGTGGATTGCGGGTGATGATTTACAAAATGGTAACAAGAACAGCATTTGTATTGGTAACAAATTGGCATTGAATTTCTTTATTTTGGTTTCTCATCATTTTACTTTTTATATTTTTGTTACAATGGTATGAATTTATTTATTTTTTTGGTTTTTTTTTGGTTTTTGCAATTTATGACAAGTTGATATTTAACTGGTGCATAGTGCATAAACTCTTTTAACAAATTAGTTTATATGGAAAACCAAAATTTGTAGATAAAAATTTTGCAATCTAAACACAAGAGTTTTGTTTCAATGATTTACTTTGGTCCCATCACTTGTAAGTTACCAAAAATAGTTTTTCATGTAATGAATTACAAAAATAATGAGTTAATATATTGCGATTATAAAAAGATAAAAAAATAACCAGTGTCATTTATATTCGAGGAATAATTTCTCTTTCTAGGCTAAGGGACAAAACATTTACTACGACTTATATCATTTTATTCCTAGTTTTTTTTTCTTTCTATAATTAAGTCAATGTTCCTATTAAAACATCAGGATTCAGGACATATATTTACGAACTCTGTAAATTGTCTCATTAATTTTAATAAACGTCATGTACGATTAAAAGTGTGAAACAAGTAAACAACCTGCATCTAATATCGTCAATTTTAATTAGTTCTTATATTCTTCGTTATATCTGCTAGGAGTATTCGGAAAAGACCAAAAGGGACAAGGTGCAATGCAGCAATATAAGATTTAATTGGCTAATCTTTTCTTTTTCTTGGACACATTATATGTCCAATTTAAGATCAAAATTACAGGGACACCTGCCTACAGATGGCTCTATAAAAAATAAAAAAATAAAATAAAATATGCATAATCATGCTACACGAGTTTAGAATATTTAACGTAATAAATATCAAGAGTAATGATATGTCTTTTCGTGCAAGAGATGAAAGCAGACACTAATTGGCACACCAAAAAATAATTTAGCAATTTTTTATGTGGCCGGATTGAAAGCTTCCTGTGTGCCACTTTACACTTTCGTTTATCATTATATATAATACATTTTGGTTTTTTTAACATATGTTGATTATTATTTCTCAAAATAATACATGCTCTTCATCCTAATATCAGATGAAACACCATAAATGTAACACGTGATATGATGTCATTTGCTTTATAGGTGTATGGTGTACCTAAAATATATTGTCTCAAAGACTCGGACAAATATTTATTTCAAAGTAATTTAACTGCAACAAAATGGAAGTTCATGTCTTCTATTTTGTTATTCAATATTTAATTAATGTTTCAAGTAAAAAATAAAAAGATTAAAGTGAAAAAGGGCAAATATACACAATTTTATACCCATCTCAATAACAAAAAATAAATATACTCATTCTATACTTTTCATCCAAAAATATACTCACTCATCACTACCCTATCCATTTATATATATATAAAAATAAATATATAAGTATGTACATATTATGAATTTGATCATGCAGGTGGGCACAAACTTATATGTTACATATTTGCATAATGTCATGGCATATCTAAGGTCTCACCATCATTTAATTAGTTTCTTTAATTAATTCAATCTTCTCATTTATATATATTTTATATTTTACCAAATTTCATTAATTATATTAAAAAAAAATACCCGACATGGACTCAACCCGGCCCGAACCCGAACCCAGCCCGATTGGTTCATGGTTCATCCGGCCCGAATGGTTCATTATTTAGGGTTTAGGTTTATATAATTGTAAAAAAAATTATGTGACCCGAACCCGAACCCGACCCGAGTGGTTCATGGTTTACCTGGCCCGAATGGTTCATGATTTAAGGTTCAGGTTTATATAATTAATGAGAAGATTGAATTAATTAAAAAAATTAATTAAATGAAGGTGAGACCTTGCATATGTGGCGCGCCACATAATCGGTGGGCATATAAGTTTGTGCCACCTGCATGCATATGATCAAATTCGGTACATATTAATCATATATTATATTTAAATGCATCTTATAAATTTTAAAATTAAGAGTATGAGGTCAATAAAATAAAATTATTAGATTTAGTAAAAATTATTATTAGAAAATATTTATTTAATTTTTAGATGTGCAATTAATGATATTTATAATTGTAAAGAATAAAAAAATGGTCCACATAGTTAAATTTATTTATTACTATTTTAATATGAAATAATTATTAATTTATTTATTTTATTAATGTAATATATTAGATTTTATTATAATAAATTCTTTAATTTTTTTTATTTACAAAATTAAGGTATAACAAAAAAGCAAAGATGAATATATCTAATAAAATTAATAAAAAATAAATAGCCTATTATTTAATTAAGTCTTAAGAAATAAGAGTGTGTGCCATGTGGGTATAAATCTTTTTTCTAATAAGGGTATATATGTACTTTTATTAAAAAATGGGTAGATATTTTTTTTTAATATGAAATGTGTAGAATTCTTTAATCCCTCTATATTACTAATAAAGAGTTTTTCTGTATGAGTGTCGTTATGTGGTTGAATTGAATGATGTGTCGAATTCTTATAAAGTTCTATCCAAGTGTCAACTTAATAGGGTCAACTTAATGGGGTCAAACCCATTGGATGCAAGTGGGTATATAAGAGAAAAAGAGGACCGGACGGGAAGGTTGAAACCTTTAAAGCAAGACTAGTGGCGAAAGGTTATACTCAGAAAGAAGGGATCGACTATGAGGAAACTTTTTCGCCCGTAGCCATGCTTAAGTCCATCTGTATTCTCTTATCGATTGCTGCGTATTTCGACTTTGAAATCTGGCAAATGGATGTCAAGACAGCTTTTCTTAACGGAAGTCTTGATGAAGAGATTTATTTGCAACAACCCCGAGGTTTCATTGAAACAGGCCAAGAACATCTTGTTTGTAAGCTCAAGAAGTCCATTTATGGACTCAAACAGGCATCCAGAGCTTGGAACTAATGTTTTGATCATGTTATAAAGTCTTATGGGTTTGATCAAAACAAGTTTGAAAGTTGTGTGTATAAAGCGTGTCGGAACTGCATTTGTATTCTTAGTACTATACGTAGATGACATTCTGATCATCGGGGACGATGTGAAGGTATTATCAGACGTAAGGGCATGGCTTTCAAAACAGTTTGATATGAAAGACTTAGGGAGAGCCAGACACATCCTTGGGATCAAGGTCACTCGAGATCGCAAGAAAATGATGATCGGGTTATCGCAAGTTTCATACATAGACACTGTCTTGAAACACTTCAGCATGCAAGATTCCAAGAAAGGATTCGTACCTTTCAGACTTGGAATCCATCTATCCAAGAAAATGTCCCCTAAGACGCAAAAGGAGATAGATGACATGAAAGACATTCCTTGTGCTTCGGCTGTCGGAAACCTTATGTATGCAATGCTGTGTACGAGACCGGATATTTGCTTTTCCGTAGGCATGGTAGCAAGATATCAAAGTAACCCAGGGAAAGAACATTGGACGACAGTTAAAAACATTCTGAAGTATCTGAAAAGAACTCGGGATAGAATGTTGATTTATCAATCAGATACTCCAATCCCCATTGGCTACACGGACTCGGATTTCCAAACAGACTTAGATTCCAGAAACTATCTGCCTCAGTTAGTGTGTTTCCATTTGGGAAGTGTAGCCATCAAATGGACGAGTGTGAAGCAGAAATGCATCACTGACTCAACCATGGAAGTCGGGTAAGTAGCTGCTTGTGAAGCAGTGAAAGAACCGTTTTGGCTCTAGACCTTCTTAGTGGACTTGGATGGAGTTCCGAATTTGTCTAGCAATTTTTGCTAAAGGCAGTTGCAAATTCAAGGGAACCAAGAGTCCACGAGTCAAACAAGCACACTAAAGGAAAGACATCTTATACGAGAAATCGTTAAGAGATGAGATATAGATATGGCAAAGATAGCGTCTAATGACAACCTAGAAGATTCATTCACAAAGGGTCTGCCTCTGAATACATTCGAGAGACATGTGAAAGGAATGGGTGTCAAGGCCGTTGTCAATCTGCTTTGAGTATAAGTGGGAGAAATTATTAGGTTCGTGTAGGTGACATTAGATATCACGGACTACACGAGACATGTTGTAGTATTCTTAAAAGCAGACTTTGAGTATAAGTGGGAGATTGTTGGGATTATACTGGAAAGTATACTTTTTACTTTGTATAATCGAAACTGAATTTTCAGACTTATTTACTGAAATAAATTGTTTATCACTGATGCTTTAAATATGATTGAATGTTACATATATTTACTGCATAACTGTTCAATAATTCGTACGTGTTACATTGTAGTTAATTTAGTGATATCAGATCACAGAAGATTAAATTAACAGTCCCTTGTAACTAAAAGTACGCCATTCACGACCTAGATGGAAATGAACAACCCATCGCGAAAGGTTGAGTTGTAAGGCTCAGATTGGTTTGTCTTGACCAAGAGATTACACTAGTGCATGACTGATGCACTGAATAGGACCTATAGGAGGATAAATTCTTCATAACTAAACAAGGAAGAATTAGACCTCAGTGGTTCGTTGTTTCTTAATCTTCGTTCCTTAAATAGGATCACGTGGGATTGGTAACTATTGCTTTGACTTATCATGGGTAGCGAATCAAAGAGATTCAATACTTTTTATCTTAGGCAATATTATTAGTCACATGTGATTGCTAAGATTTAATACGAAGAATCGTGTGCAAGTACGCTTGTTTGATTTGCCCCCTTGGGAGGTTCATAAGCTTTATCATACCAAATCTTGCAAGTGGAAATAGTTTCCGGTATGGATAATAATGTTGAACCGTTCCTTGACCAAGGACAAAAGATATTAATTAACGGGAAGCTATTTCAGTGGCTTGAATTAATTAATGGGCTAGATAATCTTAAACACGGGAAATAATGACCGGGAGCCATATTGACTGTAATATGGGTTAAGATGGATAGTGCAATATTAATTATGTAGTAGGATTAATTAATATTTATGGGCTTGAATTATATTGTGGCTCAATATTTGATATTCAAGGTTCATTAGAAGGTCCAATCTTAATTCTCCTAAAGGCCCCTTGAGTAGCCCAACAAATAGTCCAATAACTGAAAAAGGTGATTAAAATAAAATAAATATTGTCGCTTAATTTTCCAACTAAAATTTTGAAATTTATAGATATGTTGGGAGAAAGATTTTCTTTGAATTTTGTTATGGAATGAAGATATGTATTCTTGGAATACAAGATTATCTCATTAAATTCAAGAAATCTCCCACTAGGTTATCTATATTGAAATTTTCGAAAAATTAGAAAATAAAGGGCAAGAAAGATTTTCTTGATTTTCTTGAAAAGATATTATGGAAGATATGTATTTCTTGAAATACAAGAATATCTCATAAATTCAAGAAGATCCAAATCTTGGTTTCTTGCAAGCCTTGTATTTTCGAAAAATCCATATTATAGAGGAGGTGGGATTTTTGTGGAATATTTTAATTATGGGAAAAAGAATATATGAGATATATTCAAGATTTCTTGGTGATCAAGAAAAGTTTTTTTCCACATTGGTTTTCTACTGAAAAAATCGACCACCTCTCACCTATAAATAGGGGATGATTGTTTCATTCCCAAGTACAATTCCATGTCTTTGGAAAAATTAGCAAATCCACATAAGTGGTGCAACAAAGTTTTTTTTTTTTCCTTTTGTTAATTGTTCGACAAGTGTCCTTCCAATCGGATAGTTGAGCAAGGGCTAATGGAATACTTGGGAAGTCCTTTTGGTTAGTCCGTCCAACCGAATTCTCTCGCCATCCCGAGAGAATGCGCTCACGAAAACCCGTAGATTCCGCGTGCGTGGGTTTTTTACGTGGCTTATTATATGCATGATATGTTGTTGCAATTATTATTTGAATTAATATATGATTAATTCATGCTAGTAATAATTAAAGGATTAAATTTGTATTTAAAAATTCACCCCCTAATAGATCTCAATGCAACTCATTCCCCAACAAGTATCGTCGAGCCACTGGTTTGAGACTCTGAATTTTTTAAATGTAATTTAATTCATGGACATTAAATTTGAAATTGGATAGTAGAACTGTTAGATCATTTTGCGGTATCCAATTGTCATGGATTTTAATGTGTTTATTTATGCATGCATATAAATTGTGGTTTTAATTCGATTAGTTCGGATTTGTTTTGCCTCGTGAGAAAATCCACGGAGTAGAGACTATTTATTTTTTTGATTTGATCAATGTAATAGACTAGTCTAGGATTCAGGTTTATTTATTTTTTGTAAATAAATTGTAACCGGATCGAACGTAAGAGACGAAGAATTAAAGGACAAAATCCGTAATCTGGGCGTAGGGGCGGGCGCGCGCCGGCACGACGACGTGGCGCAGGTTGCCGGGCCGACCGAAAGACGACGCCAGGAATGGCCGTGGGCAAGACGGGCGGGCGCTTAGGGAAGACGCTGCATACCGCGGCGCCAAGACGTGCCGCTGACGGGGCGGTTGATGGGCGCTGGCGAGCGCTGACAGGACGCGGGTCAGCCAAGTCGGGGCGAGGCTGGAGGCGGGCGAAAGGCGAACAAGCGTGACGCAGCCGAGAGTTGTCGGGACGTTCACGACGGCAGTCGAGAACCGGCGGGCGCGACTACCGGGCGGTGACGAGGTCGTTTCTGTGGCAACGCCTTTGACAAGCGGACGCTGGCGATCCTACCGCAGTTCGCTTCGGGCGGGTGTTTCGAAAGACGGTATTTTTCCGAGACGAACGAGTGGGAGAAATTCGAGACGTGTTTCTTCAAGATCAAGTCAAGAAAAATCAAACCATGACAATTGGATAATTTGTGCCCAATATGTTTATTTTTTTTCATTTTTGCTTGATTTATTTGTGCTATCTTATGCTTTATTTAATTTGTTTAAATGTGTTTGCATTAGAGTTGCCAAATGGAAAAATCTCACCTTCAAAATTACTAAGTATGTTTAAATAATTAATTGACAATTTTATTCCTGGATAATAAAATTGAATTAATTCTCGACCTCCATGATTTATTCATTTGTGAATTCTTTTGGAGAAATTCCCCCGGACGGACCAGTCAAAAGATAGCTTTCACATGAATGAATTCCAAACGGATGATTGTGGGTTATTACTAGTGTGGCGATTTATGACCCTCCCCACGAGGCTCGATCAAAGCGAAATAGTAATCTTGTATTTAATCATGGTTATTACTTAGGTATAAAATTGATATGCATATACTTCCCCAAGTCCTCACAATTTTATATTGGTCATTGGGAAGCCAACTATTAATATGGATATTAAAGGTTTGTAATCGTTTTTTTTGTAACTCGCTTGAATGTGTTTAAATAATGACCCACCCCACGGCTTATTTAAACCTGCTTTTGAGATGTTGGTGATGCATGTTCATATTTTTTTGAGATTTTAATATGATGCATGTGATCGAACCTTGTGATATACTTGTGCTTATTGCATATAGTTGTTTATTTCGATTCAAAGATGTCGTTACCTTTTAATCCATTTGTTATTATACTTAAAGTCAATACAATATGTATGGAAACTATATTGATTGGAAACGAAAAATTATCTTAACTGCACAAAAGCACAAGTGGATTCTTGACACACCAAAAATCAGATGAGCCAACTGACGAGTCAAAACATGCGGGACTCGTCAGATCACCTTCATGAGATGTTGTCATTTGAAAAAGGTGGAGGGCAAACCCGTAAGGGATTACGCCCTCAAAATAGATGGCCCATCCGAACAAACTTGAGATTCTCGAGTGCAGATTATGATCCGGAGACTCGAGATGAATTTGGTATTTCACTCTCTGCCAAAAAAGTTTTTGAGCATTTTGGCCTCGCTAATTTAATTTGTTGCAAGCTTTTGGTCTCTCAGAAATGATGATGAGAGACCAAACTCAAGCTTTGACGGCAAGTGGTCCGTCTTCATCTTCTAAGCCAAGGGTAGGCAAGATAAAGAAGAGGACCAAATGCCATAAGCAATAAAACTCAACTGTTGCCAAGGGCAATGGTAAGATGAGGAATGCTTGTTGTGTCAAGGAAAATCCAAAGAGGAAGTGCTTAAGATGCTGAAGAAAGGAAAATGGAGGTTTTGCTGTTCCCAACCCCAAAAGGGACGGAAAGAAAGGTAATTCTCACGCACTAGTTGTTGAAACTTGTTTAGCGGGCGATACTTCTCATTCGTGGGTGTCGATACGAGATCCACTAATCATGTTAACTTCACGGGTTCTAAATGATCCCAACTTAGTGGGAGTGAGATCCTCATCACACTGGGCAACGTTACTAAAGTAGAAGACATTGCAATGCTACGTAAAAGGGCGGATATTGCAATGCTACGATAGTAACGATTATTGCAATACTATGCAAGTAGCAGACATTGCAATGCTACATGAGTAGCGATTAAAAGCGATGGGAGAAATGCACCTATCTTTTGAAGATAAAGTTTTTTTTTAGATTATCTTTATGTTCCCAGTTTTAGAAAGAATTCACTTTCAGTTTCTAAAATTTGATTAAAGGACACTAAGTTTCTTCTAATAAGAATGACATCATTTTTGAAATGATGAGTGTATCTGTCACGGGACATTGATGGAAAATCTCTATACAATTAACTGTGCACACCACTCACGAAATGCATCCTATAACACATCAACTATTTCTGACAAAAGAATACGTGAACGAAATACTTCTTTGGCATCTAAGATTAGGTCATATAAATCCAAAGATGATCCAAAGGTTGGTGAAAGATGGTTCACTGGAGCGTCTCCAAGTTGAATCGATTCCAACCTGAGAATCATGTTTGGAGGGTAATATAACCAAGAGGGCATTTGGAGCCAAGGGGAATAGGGCCAAAGAAGTGTTAGAGATCGTTCACACAGATGTATGTGGTCCAATGTCAACCAAAGCAAGAGGAGGTTATGAGTATTTTTATTGATGATTACTCAAGGTACGGTTACATTTTCCTCATGAAGCATGAATCTGAGACCTTTGAGAAATTCTAAGAATTTAAGGCTCAAACAGAGAATCATAGGGAAAAACGTATCAAGTCTCTACGATTTGATCGTGATAATAATACCTCAAAGAATGAGTTTTTGAACTACCTATCGATGAAGGGATTGTATCCTAGCTCATCGCACCTTAACCCTCAACAAAACGGGGTTGCAGAGCTAAGAAACGTAATTCTTTTTTGGAAATGGTTAGATCAATGATGAATTATGTGGATCTTCCCAGTCGCTTACGGGTCATGCCTTGAAACAACGGCTTACATTCTAACTTGGTGCTATCCAAATCGGTTCCCAAAACTCCCAAAGAATTGTGGACCCGCACAAGCCTAGTATGAGACACACATGGAATTTGGGGTGTCCGCCCACGTGTTGGACAAGGAAGCCGTAAGTTGGATCCTCGATCGGAAATTAAAAAATTTTTATAAGATACCCCTTAGGAACAAAATGGTGTATGTTCTATAGTTCCGAAGATCAAAAGGTGGTAATCAGCACCCACTTTAGATTTTTGGAAGAAGACTATAAGAACCAAAGAAAACCCAGAAGTGAGATTACCTTAAATGAGCTTAGAGGGCAAACCTCGAATGCCAATCATCTTAGATGATATACCAAACGACACGTTTTTTTCTGAACCGAGCCTCGTCAGAGTGGGAGGGTTGTTAGACAGCCCGAGAGATTCATGGGAATAGGAGAGTCCTCGGACTTGATTCCCGGACAAGTCGAATCAGACCCATGGACATATGACAAGGCACTCCAAGATAAGGATGCAGATTCTTGGCAAACAACAATGAAAGCCGAAATGGGTTCTATGTTTCATAATAGAGTGTGGGAGCTAGTCGAACCACTTAATGGGGTCAAACCCATTGGATGCAAGTGGGTATATAAGAGGAAAAGAGGACCGGACGGGAAGGTTGAAACCTTTAAAGCAAGACTAGTGGCGAAAGGTTATACTCAGAAAGAAGGGATCGATTATGAGGAAACTTTTTTTTCGCCGTAGCCATGGTTAAGTCCATCTCAGTATTCTCTTATCGATTCTTTGCAAGATTTCGACTTTGAAATCGGCAAATGGATGTCAAGACGGCTTTTTCTTAACTAAGTCTTGATGAAGAGATCTATTTGCAACAACCCCGAGGTTTCATTGAAACAGGCCAAGAACATCTTGTTTGTAAGCTCAAGAAGTCCATTTACGGACTCAAACAGGCATCCAGAGCTTGGAACTAATGTTTTGATCATGTTATAAAGACTTATGGGTTTGATCAAAACAAGTTTGAAAGTTGTGTGTATAAAAGCGTGTCGGAACTGCATTGGTATTCTTAGTACTATACGTAGATGACATTCTGATCATCGGGGACGATGTGAAGGTATTATCAGACGTAAGGGCATGGCTTTCAAAACAGTTTGATATGAAAGACTTAGGGAGAGCCGGACACATCCTTGGGATCAAGGTCATTCGAGATCGCAAGAAAATGATGATCGGGTTATCGCAAGTTTCATACATAGACACTGTCTTGAAACGCTTCAGCATGCAAGATTCCAAGAAAGGATTTGTACCTTTCAGACTTGGAATCCATCTATCCAAGAAAATGTCCCCTAAGACGCAAAAGGAGATAGGTGACATGAAAGGCATTCATTGTGCTTCGTCTGTCGAAAACCTTATGTATGCAATGTCACAGACGAGACCGGATATCCGCTGCCGTAGGCATGGTAGCAAGATATCAAAAGTAACCCGAGGAAAAGAGCATTGATCGACGCTTAAAAACATTCCAAGTATCCGAAAAGAACTCGGGATAGAATGTTGATTTATCGATCGATACTCCAATCCCCATCGGCCACACTTGACTCGGATTTCCAATCGGACTTAGATTCCGTAAACTATTCTCGATTAGTGTGTTTCCATTTGGGAAGTGTAGTCATCAAATGGACGAGTGTGAAGCAGAAATATATCACTGACTCAACCATGGAAGTCGGGTAAGTAGCTACTTGTGAAGCAGTGAAAGAACCGTTTTTGCTCTAGACCTTCTTAGTGGACTTGGATGGAGTTCCGAATTTGTCTAGCAATTTTTGCTAAAGGCAGTTGCAAATTCAAGGGAACCAAGAGTCCACAAGTCAAACAAGCACACTAAAGGAAAGACATCTTATACGAGAAATCGTTAAGAGATGAGATATAGATATGGCAAAGATAGCGTCTAAGGACAACCTAGAAGATTCATTCACAAAGGGTCTGCCTCTGAATACATTCGAGACATGTGAAAGGAATGAGTGTCAAGACCGTTGCCAATCTGCTTTGAGTATAAGTGGGAGAAATTATTAGGTTCGTGTAGGTGACATTAGATATCACGGACTACATGAGACATGTTGTAGTATACTTAAAAGCAGACTTTGAGTATAAGTGGGAGATTGTTGGGATTATACTGGAAAGTATGCTTTTTACTTTGTATAATCGAAATTGAATTTTCAGACTTATTTACTGAAATAAATTGTTTATCACTGATGCTTTAAATATGATTGAATGTTACATATATTTATCTTTGCATAACTGCTCAATAATTAAATGCGTGTTACATTGTAGTTAATTTAGTGATACCAGATCACGAAGATTAAATTAATGTAAATCCTTTGTAACTAAAAAAAGTACGCCATTCACGACCAAGATGGAAATGAACAACCCATCGCGAAAGGTTGAGGTGTAAGGCTCGAGATTGGTTTGTCTTGACCAAGAGATTACACTAGTGCATAACCGATGCCTTTGAATAGGACCCTACTGAAGGATAAATTCTTCGAGAATCAAACAAGGAAGAATTAGACCTCGGTGGTTCGTTGTTTCTTAATCTTCGTTCCTTAAATAGGATCACGTGGGATTGGTAACTATTGCTTTGACTTATCATGGGTAGCGAATCAAAGAGATTCAATACTTTTTATCTTAGGCAATATTATTAGTCACATGTGATTGCTAAGATTTAATCTGAAGAATCGTGTGTAAGCACGCTTTTGTTTGATTTGCCCTTGGGAGGTTCATAAGCTTTATCATTCCAAATCTTGCAAGTGGAATTAGTTTCCTGTATGGATAATAATGTTGAACCGCTTCCTTGACCAAGGACAAAAGATATTAATTAACGGAAAGCTATTTCAAATTGGCTTGAATTAATTAATGGGCTAGATAATCTTAAACACGGAAATAATGACCAAGAGCCATATTGATCGTAATATGGGTTAAGATGGATAGTCTGATATATTAATTATGTAGTGGGATTAATTAATATTTATGGGCTTGAATTATATTGTGGCTCAATATTAGATATTCAAGGTCCATTAGAAGATCCAATCTTAATTCTCCTAAAGGCCCCCTGAGTAGCCCAACAAATAGTTCAATAACTGAAAAAGATGATTAAAATAAAATAAATATTGTTGCTTAATTTTCCAACTAAAACTTCGAAATTTATAGATATGTTGGGAGAAAGATTTTCTTTGAATTTTGTTTTGGAATGAAGATATGTATTCTTGGAATACAAGATTATCTCATTAAATTCAAGAAATCTCCCACTAGGTTATCTATATTGAAATTTTTTAAAAATTGGAAAATAAAGGGCAAGAAAGATTTTCTTGATTTTCTTGAAAAGATATTATGGAAGATATGTATTTCTTGAAATACAAGAATATCTCATAAATTCAAGAAGATCCAAATCTTGGTTTCTTGCAAGCCTTGTATTTTCGAAAAATCCATATTATAGAGGAGGTGGGATTTTTGTGGAATATTTTAATTATGGGAAAAAGAATATATGAGATATATTCAAGATTTCTTGGTGATCAAGAAAAGTCTTTTCCCACATTAGTTTTCTACTGAAAAAATCGACCACCTCTCACCTATAAATAGGGATGATTGTTTCATTCCCAAGACAATTCCATGTCTGGAAAAATTAGCAAATCCACATAAGTGGTGCAACAAAGTTTATTTTTTTTCCTTTTGTTAATTGTTAACAAGTGTCCTTCCACCGGATAGTTGAAGCAAGGGTTAAGGGAATACTTGGGAAGTCCTTTTGGTTAGTCCGTCCAACCGATTTCATTGTCATCCCGAGAGGTAATGCGTTCACGTAAAACCCGTAGATTCCGCGTCGTAGATTTTACGTGGCTTATTATATGCATGATATGTTGTTGCAATTATTATTTGAATTAATATAGGATTAATTCATGCTAGTAATAATTAAAGTTAAATTTGTATTTAAATATTCATTAAATAGATTAAATTTGTATTTAAAACAAATCAAGATAGTAAAAGTATTTGCTATTAAACGTTTAAGTAAAAAAATGAAAATATAAGGTGAACTAATTTGCAAATGATATAATTTCAAATGCAATATACAAAAAAAGTATTTGCTATTAAAACGTTTAAGTAAAAAATGAAAATATAAGGTGAACTAATTTGCTGAATATGATATAATTTCAAATGCAATATACAATAAAAGTATTTGCTATTAAAACGTTTAAGTAAAAAAATGAAAATATAAGGTGAACTAATTTGCTGAATATGATATAATTTCAAATGCAATATACAATAAAAGTATTTGCTATTAAAACGTTTAAGTAAAAAAATGAAAATATAAGGTGAACTAATTTGCTGAATATGATATATTTCAAATGCAATATACAATAAAAGTATTTGCTATTAAAACGTTTAAGTAAAAAAATGAAAATATAAGGTGAACTAATTTGCTGAATATGATATAATTTCAAATGCAATATACAATAAAAGTATTTGCTATTAAAACGTTTAAGTAAAAAAAATGAAAATATACGGTGAACTAATTTGCTGAATATGATATAATTTCAAATGCAATATACAATAAAAGTATTTTTAAGTAAAAAAATGAAAATATAAGGTGAACTAATTTGCTAATATGATATAATTTCAAATGCAATATACAATAAAAGTATTTGCTATTAAAACGTTCAAGTAAAAAAATGAAAATATAAAACTTGGGGTGAGAGAGGCACAAACTCTCGACCTCAGGATCACTCAAACATAGCTATGAGACCTACACGCTAGCCAACTGCGCCACCACCCCTTCGATGAAAATCATCTCTCAATATTTTGATATATTTCCTTGAATTTTCATTTCAATACATGAATGCATATGGGAAGATGAACTTCATGTTTATTCATTATCCCTAAATTGAGTAAATTCATGCTTCAACTTCATGTACAGTATGTTCTAAATTATTAACATAATAAAAAAATAAAAAGAAATTTGGTCTAAAATTACTCAAAGATGACTTCAAAGTTTTAAAATAGGCAAATTTTGTATGATAAAATTGTGTAGGCGAATTTGAATTGAGGGAGAACGTAATAGTCTCATTTTATTACTAAGGGCTGATTTATAATTAAATCAATAATTAAATAATCGACGAGCCTTATTGGGATTTTTTTTACTCCATTTTGAAGGATTTCTCTGTTCTAGGTCAATAATTAAAGAGGCTATTTCCACCTTTTCCCTAACAAAATACACACTTGATTGAGAAAGTTTGAGATACAGAATTTCATGTGAAGGCAGCTAGAGCTAGCTATTTAACACTGGAAATACCGAGCAACCACCTAATTATATTCAAGTAATATCTGATCCAGCTATGATTTAAAAGGGGTAAGAGCAAAAGAAGATGTGTACATAGTTTTTCAAGTAGTTTCAAGCGGTTTTAACATTTCATCGTATACATATGCTATCCATGTCCCGTCTTTTCCTCACAGAGACGGGACGTTATTTATTTTATCTCGATTCCTCCACAGGAACAACAGTGTATGTAATTGAGATATCCTCCTCTACATTGCTGCCATTTTGTTTAGGTTTGGTCCATGATATTCTCCACATTTGTAGTAAGCTGACCCTGAACACAGAAGAGTAACGAGTCAGTGCCCAGGTCATAACTAAGCAAGAATATTTTCATAGAATGACATTGAACCCCACAAAATCATCATTATACATCTTTGATCTACACTACTTATGATGAACTCCACATAAATTCATTTGAACATGCAGCTTGGTAGCCAGAAAATGCTTGGCATGGTCAAACGTAGTCAAACATGAACTGATGCATAACTTGGATTAAATTCTAAATGCTTAGATGCGGCTATCATGCCCAAGACTGTGTTTGGCTTTGACAAATCACCTTGTGTCTGCAAGTGCTTGTGAGAATGCATGTGTGTTTGATAGATTAAACTCATAACCTACTGGTTCTATAGAAATATAAACTGTAAGTGAAAATGTCGATCCATAAAGTCCTCATTCGGCTGCTTTTTAGAATAACCACTCTGAATCATAAATTACCAGTCTACCAGGAATAAATTGCAAAATTAGTCCCAT
This sequence comes from Stenogyne calaminthoides, assembly GCA_037126765.1. Lineage (NCBI taxonomy): Eukaryota > Viridiplantae > Streptophyta > Magnoliopsida > Lamiales > Lamiaceae > Stenogyne > Stenogyne calaminthoides. The sequence continues at coordinate 18,059,616 of JBBCBC010000001.1, forward strand.
ATTTATTGGGTGCTGGTGATTTTAAATGATGCTAATTTAGTCCTATATTTACAATTATTGTTTTATGATGATAATCAATTTGTGATTATTTTTAATTGAAATTAATATGTTGGGGGCCTAATTATGCCATGTAAGCGACGTCAAGTCATTATTGCGATTGCTACACGGAATTCCTGCAGCTCACATGAGCAGCAAATGCAAAAATATTGCAACCTTGTCAATATAGGATAAAATTGCATCATTTTAAAAGATATTAAGACTTAATCGATAAAATTGATTTGTATGCGACTAAAATCACCCATACCCCATTGATGCGGGACCTAGTCTACAGTTTACTCGTCTACCAGTGGATATCTAACATTCTCAAGATAACATATTTTAGTTGCAGGAAAAAGGGGCATGGGAAGAAGAAAACCATACCTTTCTTCTACAACTTCCCTCTTTGCAAGCATGAGAGTTAGGAATACAGGCACCATAGCAGCGCATAAATGCTTAAGGGTGTGTCCACTCAAAATATGGAGAGTCAAATTATAAATAGGTTTGTCAGCTGCTTCTTCAATCTTAGCTAGGAGATAAAACCCTGCAAACATAATCACACCTTACTTAGCTTGTAAGATACTCATAAACCTACTGTAGGAATACAAAATACAGACCTGCTGCCCATAGCCAATACGTAGAATGTGTGTACATAGGGGGCAATAATATAGCCATTACTGGGATAGCAATACACGGAACAAACTGTATTGCAGCATAAGGACGGAGATCATCAAAAAACCTGCAAACAAAAGATACTAGTGAAGAAAGGTGACCAAAAATATACTTAAAAGTTGTGATATCGCAATGCATCAACTACTTAGTAACCTCCCAGTTGGCAGAACTTTGTTATTTTATAAAGACAATATACAGATTTGAGATTCAAATGTGTATATACAATCTTGCTTAACCATCAGCATATACATTCTCAATAAAATTTATACCAGTCTGAGTCAAATTGATCATGCACCATTAAACTAAATCTTTATACCAAAAAGGTATGCTGACCTCCAATATAAAATGCTGATTATACCCGCCAACAGAAGGGGGATGATTGAAAAAGTTCCCTTACGTGCATCTACTCTCTCAATAATGAAGATCGCAATGATAGATGTAAATGCCACAGTCATCTGTCATCAGATTTCAAAGGTCAATATATAAACCTGATATAGGTAGAGATCGATTAAATACTAAAATCAGGTAAAATAAGGCACGTGATGCAGTTCACATTGCGTAAAAGCACACCGGCAAGCGATCCCACACAAGGCGAGCATCATTAGGTTTTAGGTGATAGTAAGAGGAACCAAAAGCAACTGCTGCCACACCAATGAAGAATAATGTCCAACCGCAAACCTCACCTGGCAGACTTTTTTAGCATAAATAAATTTAGAAAATTGTAACAGTTAGAAATTGACTTGAATCGCCATCAGAATTGAGTTCTACACAATTAAGAAAACAAGCATTCTGTACCTTAGCTTAAAGTAGTTCCCATAATAGCAAAGTACAAGGCCAATCAGGCCAACTACGAAAAAGGGGAAGTTGGAAACCACATTCAAAAAGTTCGCAATTCCTGAAAAAACCAAATGACAATCAAACAAGAGCAACACGATCTGGTAACTACAATTTTCACGAAAAGATATTCTAATCAATGAACAATAACCAAAAGGTATAGAAGCACTTATACTTTTGCACTAGCAAATTCTTAGCCTAGGTTTGGGATTTACAGAAAACAACATGAATCGAAAAAATCAAATGATAATCATGAAAACTTTTCATTGAAAAGGTATTCTAATCAATGAACAATAACCTAAAGTCATAGCAGTAACAATTCTTAACCTAATTCTAGGATTTACAAAAAAATTCCTGAATAGAAAAAGAACAGATTGTGATATACCATACACGATCACAAGTCAACTTCCAAAGAAATAATAGCAGCTGAGATAAACACTCGCTAAAATATATACATATTGCTATAATTCTGATACTGGAAGTCCCAATTTCAGATAAAGCAACCGCGAAAAACAACTAAAATTAGCAAAGAATAAACATCGCTATAAGAAAGTAGGAAACTGTGGAGGGAGAACTTGAGAAATTAAGGAAAAGATTACCAAAGAAATCACGTTGATCGGCAAAATCGTGGTATTCTTGGGACTGAGGAATTGCCGGAGTGACCAACATTAGCACCACGAAACATAGGACTGCGACGCCCCATGCTATCGCTGTTCGCTTCCTCATCTTCTCTGAGCGGCGGTGCACAAGTGGAACGATGATCGAAAAAAAAATAGATGAAAAAACGTCGTTGCCGATGATACTGGTTTTCTTTTTTTATTGTAAAACTGGGGATTTTTTTTCTTCTTTTTCGGCGACCACTTTGATTTTAGTGTGAGAATTTTGGGGGCATAATGTTTTGAGTTCAACTGCATAAAAATATAAAAGGACGAACTAAAATAAAAAATTGTTATACATATCTTAAAAACATTCTTAACAAAGTGTTTTTTTTTTTTGATATATATATATATATATATATTTTTTTTTTTTTTTTTTGTTTAAATACTAGTTGTATGTTTTTTACACGAATTGCTGAAATACGAAACGGTTTGTCTGATGTTATTCGCACGACATATCAATTCCTCTTTGCCATTTTTTTATGTTTCAAGATTATTCCACTTTCAATATTTTTAACATATGGACTGTAATACCTGCGATTTTAGTACTATTATTTGGCCGATATATTTCATGCATTACATGCATTTTATATTATTTACAGATAAAGTTATTTATGTCTTATTGGGAATTTTGCATTATTTATCATGCGTGTAATTATTTTAAAGGTTGAATTATTTATTATGCTCATACATGATTAGTAGTGGGACAATACTAATATAGTTTATTGGGTTTAGTGGTATTTGAGTGACATTGTAAAGTGTTTAATTGTTGTATAAATTAAGTGAAAATAATTTGATAATTAATTAATAATATTAATTAGATAAAGAAATTAAAATAAATGTATAAATATATAATACTAGTGTTAGCCCCGCGAACTTCGCGGACTGGAAGATTTTTTTAAAATAAAATAATTAATAATATTTTAATATTTTTTATTATTTAGTATTTTTTATGGTTAAATAATTTGTAACTCACAAAATATTTTTAAGAAAAATTCATATATGCAAAACATAATTTTATATGTTATTACATTTGATGACTCTATAAAAAATAAATGAATTCACAAATTATATATATATATACACACACAATCTAAATTATAAATTTTGAAAAAATTATTTGTAAACAACATTTGTTGTATACTTGCAAGGTCTCCCATTCGAACCTAGATACAAATTTTTCATACTCCTTCCTTCAAAATAAAACTGTGGTTTGGTAATACCGAGCACTTAATAGAGAAAATCAATAGAAAGCAACTCTATGTTAGCTCCAGAGTAAAACTTCATTTTGCAAACATTATTAAATTTTGATCAAATACTTCAAATTTTACTTAGCTTAAATTAATTATATTCAATAATAGTAACATTTTTAATATTTTAAATATGTAAAATACAAAAAATATATTAATTTACTATGTAAATTATATTTAAAAGAAAAAAAATATGTAATTATTTGACACAGAATAAGAGAATATTAATACATTAACAAAATAAATTTAATTTAAAAATAAATTAATGTTTAATATCACAAATTTCTAACCACATATTTGTAAACAATATTCGTTGTAATTTTGATTTTCCATCATAATCGCAACAATGTTTTTAATTTTATTTGTTCTTCACTCTTGAGACAACATTATGTAATTGAATGGTAAAAAATATCTTTTATGCCTGTAACAATGAAGATGACAATTTAAGGAAAATAAGTTTCAGTTTGGGAAAAATATGTTAGATAGTTTCAGTTTGACAAAAGTTTGCCAGTAAATTTTAAGTTTGCGCAAGATTAGGTCCATAAATTTTGAGTTTCCGCAAAGTAGGACCGCAAATTTTAAGTGTTTTTTGGAAATTTAGGCCCGTGTGTGAGATAAAAATGGTATATATTTGCCAAAAAAATAAAAATTAATGTCCTACTTTTGTCAGAAAAAAAATTAATATCCTACTTTTCAAAACTGAAATTGAAAAGTTAATATCCTTCCATTAAGTTGATATTGTAATAAACAATATTAGAGATATATTAAAAGTGATAATGTAAGTAATTCTAAACTAAATAATTGAATACATTCAGTTAAGTTGAAGAAAGTTATTAGTTCACCATAAAATTTGTTAACACTTTAATGTTAAAATTAAACTATCTAATTTTATGTTGTGCATTTAATTGAGTTTAATTTTTTTTATTTGTAATTGAGTCAAATATATAATAAATATAATTCTCCACATAAGAGAAAATGTGTATGTTTATACTGACATATATTTATTTCAATATTGACATAGAGTATTTTAACTCTAGAGAGCCAATAAAATGGAAGGTAATGTCCTAGTTGATTTTTTTTTATTATTTTATATGTCCTAATTTTTCTCAAAAAAAAGGTTAATGTCCTACTTTTGCCAAAAGGAGAGAGGTTAATATCCTACTTTTTCCGAGCTGAAGCTTATTGTCCTTAAATAATCACTGCCCCTAAATTACGGCCCTTAAAATAATATTTTCACATTGTTCACCCTATGCAAAAACTCACTTGTAAAGATATATTTATCGTCAATAATGAGGGAGTCTAAACATATTTTCAAAGAAGTATTTTCTCATGCAGTTATCCATACGTGTACATTTCACGTTAAACCCTAAATCCTGCAATGAAAGATATTTTAAATGCAAACATGAAAAATTGTAACATTAAATAATCAATATTTTTCCATTGAAAAAATAATATTATCCATGAAAAAATCAATACTATAAGAACTAATCATGATAAGATAATATATTCATTTTAGTTCTTTAATAAATTAAATTTATAATTAAAGATAAATAAATTATAATATTTTTATACCAATAAATCCAATAAAAATTTAAACGAAAAAGTACATAGAATTTTTCGAAATGTTCATACGCCTGATACTTTTCAAGAGCATACTGCTACTAAATAATTTAACTATTCCTCTTAATATGTACATTTAAATACTTAACAAAAAAAATAATTATTTTGTCTAATAATCAGATGATTTACATTTATGAATATTTTAATACACGTACATTATCTAAAATATTTAAATAAATTAAACCGGAAAAATTAAAAAAATATTGCATCTAATTAAATATGGTTTGACTTTGTACATTTAGTAATAATTTATAATCAATTATCATTAATTAGACATGAAATATAATTAAACCTATACATAGAAAAAAAATAAACTCAATATTCACCTATGATTCTTTAAAAAATTATTGGTTGCCATGAAATATTTCGAGCCATAATTATCGGTACATAATTCTAAAAAAATAATTCTATAATCTTCGCTATCTTAAAGGTATATTTAAATTTTAAATTTTGAACGTAATGTAATTTAAACTTTGATCCATAATTTTAAAAATATTAATGTCTTTATATCACATTTTTAGATAATATGATTTAATTTGATCAAGTTTTTTTTAAAACTACGCATCATTTTTTTTGTTCTTAAATGAGATAGTTTTAAATAATTAATAATTAATTATATCACTATAAAGAATATATAAACATGTATAAGTGAGAAGACACTATTAAAGACATGCACACAATATATATATTATGAAATGTAATTATAATTGAGAGAATTAATTTATTACTTTTTATGTCTAAATTTATATTTGTATACCTAAATCATAAATGATTGAAATGATTATAGAATGCAATTGACTTTCATTTTATATGGATTGTTATTAATTTTGTCTTGTTTTATGCATTCTGGCAAATTTTTACCATCTAAAGAAGTCAACTAAGCCGAATTTTCAAATCTTATATTCCACGTATTATTTTCTAATTTTTTTGAACAAATTGATACATTAAACATTGATGCTTATTTAATTAATAAAAATGAGTCAAACATACCTAAAAAGATAATTTTGATAAATTCACACCTAAAAGTACTCAACAATGCCAATAATGTCCATAATAAAAGAGAAAAAATCAACATCCGAATTTAATTAAATTTCTAAAAATATTTCATATAATTATATTTATATACTTAAATAAAAAAGAATGATTGACATTATTATAGGATGTTATTGATTTTTCATTTTATATAGATTTGTTATTAATTATTTCTTGATTTATGCATTCTGTCAAACTTGAATACTAAAATAAATTAATTTATATTGCTACTTAGCTTCAAACGCGATTATTGATGTGATTCACCCAAATATATTAATTTATATTCAAGATTTAGCTTCAATTTTTATCATATTTCATGAGCATATTCAATAATAGTAGAAATATTTTTAATGCGTATCACTTTTCAAGGTGTATAAAAGATAAAAAGTCATATATTGCAAATATATTGATAAGCCACATTATTAATTTAGTATTACTTAAATTAATGCTAAAAAAATATGCTACATTTTTTCAATGTTCGATTAAGGCATCAATTTGTCTTTAAGTTTTTTCTTTTGACCATAAATTGTAACATATTTTAACTGACATCCTATTTTTTTTAATAAATATTGAAATAAAAACTGCACAAATCGTTTTTAATTATCTTGTCAGCATACTAATCATATTTACCAAAAAAAATGTAAATACGGTATACAATCTCTCCCACAAATCCTAGAAATATAATATACTTTTTAAAATTTTAAATATATTAGTTTAGTTGACTAAAACTATATGAAAGATTATGCAATTAATATTAAAATAATCAATCTTCATTAATTAGTTAAGTTGAGTGATTTTAGGGATTTAGATCTCTTAATTCACGGTCAAAAAATAAGTTAGCAATATCATTTCATACAATTTTATAAATTTAAATTTATTTACTTTTGAGTTATATAAATTAGCCATAAACTACATAGTATGATTCTAATAAATTTATTAATTGTGTAGCAAAATTCATTCCCTTATATAGTATGATTGCATTAATACTCTTATAAAAAAATATACCATAAATTAATAGTAAAAAATCTTCTCCTAAAAGATATACTACCATTTTAAACACATGATCTTTTAACATAATTCAGGGATTTAATTGTTATATAATCTCAAAATATAGTAGTTTATATGTTTTGTAAATATATTATAAATTAGTTATCAATAATTATTATAATTAAATGGACTTTGACTTTATATTTTTGGTAAATATATTATAAATTAATTATAATTAATTACACATTATATTTAATTAAAGCAAGAATATTAATATGCAAATAAAAATTACACGATTATAGTATTAGTATTCACTATGCAAAAGTATCAGACATTAAAATAATTTGAACAGAGTAATGGATTTCATTCGAATAATATTACACTAAAAAAATTAAATCAAACTTGAAATATATTATCAAATTAACACTAAAATAACATTGAAGCATTCTATTATAGTTCTAAAAATTTTAAATCTATTAGTTTAGTTGATTAAAATTATATGGAATATTAAGCAATTAAAATTAAAATAAGCAATTAAAATTAAAATAATCAATTTTCATTAATTAATTAAGTTGAGTAATTTTAGGAATTTAGATCTCTTAATTCACGGTCAACAAATAATTTGGATCATATTTACAGATTTAAAAATTCTGATCATATTTACATAAGTTCCAAATATTCGAATCATATTTACAGATCATTAGTATTGCAATGTATGGAATTTACAATAGAAGCTACAAATAATTTAAACATTAAATGAAATTCGGTAGGTATATTTTACAATGATCTACTAATTTGAACAATGCAAATACAAATTTACAATGATCTACTCCTTTAATTATTTTTTTACAAAATTGTTATCAACTTCTTTGCAGAAATCGAATAATCTTCATGTATTCAATTTCATGTGTAATCTCCTCCTTCTCCAAAAGCAATCTTCTCCATAATAATATATAAATCTGAAAATAAAAAAATGGCTATCAGAACTTTGAAAAATAATAAAAATAAATAATAAATTTATGTTCTTAATGCTATAGGAAAAAAAAATCGACAGATAAGATTTAATGAATCTACAAATACCTTCTGAATATGCTTCAATTAGAATGATCTAGACATCTATACTTTTTCAAATCATTTGCAAGTAATCTTCTTCATGTGCGCACAATACGGATGATCTGTAAAAAAAAAATAAGAATATGATTGGTTTTTGAATGATCTACACAAATCAAGAAATATAAGAATGATCTACACAATATGAAACACAAAATAAATAATCACAATGAATCAAAATAATTACCTGCAAAAAAAAAAGAGAGAGAGAGAAAGAGATAAGAAGATTTAATGAAAAATTAATAAGAGATGTGACAATTTATAGAAAAAAAAATTCAATGGATGAGATTAAAACAACACTACAAATGAATGAAATTAGAGGGATTTGAAATAGATAAATGTGGCTTTGCCACACCAGCTGCCATGTCATTTTATCATTTGACACATCATCTTTTATAGGTTTTGCATTATAGAGATTATAGATATGTCTAGTATTGTACTCCCTCCGTCCCAATCTTTATGGTAAAGTACCCACTTTTTTGTCTCAATCTTTATGGTAAAGTTGCTTACACGCTTTATTACTTTATCACTTTATTATATAAAATATTAATAAACAACACTTTCTACCCCCAATTACTCATCACTTTATCACTTTATCATATAAAATACTAATAAACAACACTTCCTACCCCACCACTTTATCACTTTATCACTATTACATTAAATGTTTATGAACAATCACAATCCCACGAAGATTGGGACGGAGGGAGTATATGTTATACGTAAGGCATAATATATATGCAGTGCACATATTAGATACGTAGTATGTGATAACAAAGGGAACTAATATAATAGTTTATGTAAAAGAATAACAACTAGAAATAATATTGAAACAAAATTAAGTAAAACCTTCTAAACTAAGGAAAGGTTAAGGCGGCACCTTGGGATCGATGATAATATATACTCTCTCCGTCTCATAGTTAACCTTACAGTTACTGTGTGCTCGGGTTTTAAGAAAAAATGATAAAGTGTTGGGGGTAGAAATAGTTGTTTAATAGTATTTTATGTGATAAAGTGATAAAGTGATGAATAGTTGGGGGTAGAAAGAGTTGTTTATTAGTATTTTATTTGATAAAGTGATAAAGTGATAAAGTGGGTAATTCCATTTAAGGAAATTGTCAGTTAAGTTTGAGACGCCCGAAATGGAAACTGTAAAGTTGAGTTTGGGACGGAGGGAGTATATCTCTATGACTATACTTGGCTAGGAAAAAGCAAGAAAGGAAAAGAGAAAAAAAAGAAAAAAAAAGTGGAGGGTGCTTAATTAAGGAATGAAAGGCGGTGTTGAGGTAATTATATATATATATATATATATATATATATATCCTCATCTTAGTTATGGAATGGGGACAAGGAAGAATAGAAGGGGTTAATGGTGAGTTGGCGAAGCAGAGAAGAAATAAAGGAAAAAAAAAAAAAAAGAGAAAAGGCGAGTTCGAAACAGTAGACGTCAAGGTCGTGCAACCAATATAGTGAGACTTGATAAGGCGGTCTAGGGGTTCAAAATATTAATATTCGTCTCAATCGAGGTAAGTAGAAATTCATCTGCAACTACAATGCATAAACTTAATACTTTGTGAATTATTTATATTTGATTGGTGATGTTTGAGTATTTAAGAGTATAATCATATTTGATTGTTGTTCAGTGATTATTATGAAATAAACTTGTGAATTTAATAGTTGTTATGAAATGAACATGTGAGTTTCATAGTTATTATGGATTGAACCTGTGAGTTCAATAAGATATGAGATATAGAATGTTGCATTGCATCAAACATATTATACATGAACATGAAAACATATCATTGTACGTGTATGCATGGATGATATCCATGTAAGAGGCTCACTAGAGCTCCAAGCAAGATGATCGTTATATTAGTAGAAATGGATTAGGTGACTTGTATTGGCAATGTGGTGGTCTGTATATTGGCTTATGCCGGGTTATGTAAGCCTGGGGGCCCCAGCAAACATTTTAGAAATTGATAGGGTGATTAGAAATGGATAGGGAGTAGAAATGGATAGGATGAGTATAAATGAATAGGATGATTAGAAATAGATAGGATGAATAAAAATGGATAGGGTGATTAGAATTTGATAGAATGAATATAAATGGATAAGGTGATTAGAATTTGATAGGATGAATAGAAATGGATAGAGTGATTAGAAATTGATAGACTGAATAGAAGTGGATGTGATGATTTCAATAGTGGGAGTTTATGAGAATGATTTCCAAACAATTCATGTCATGCATAATTTCAACTTACTGAGTTTTATCTCACATAGTTTATGCATGGTAGGTAATCATGGGATGAAATGTGATGAGTTGGCCTTACTGGACAAGTTGTGGATCTTCTGCAGGTTTTGAGTGACTATGTAAATAAATGACAACCTGTTGGGCATACCGTGGCTTATTGTGCATCCGATAAAATATATTTTGTCTCTTTTAGATATGTGTTATGTTATGGTATAAAGTCTAGTGTGTAAGATGATATTGATGTCATAATTGTTGAAAGAAAGAAAAATTATAGCAGGGTTACAAGTTGAATTATATTTACATTCAGATAATATTGGGTTAAATAAGGGTGGTCGTGACATGGACCCAGAGTTATAGTAGTTCGTTGGATATTTTTACCCATTCCATGTATCACTAATTTAGATTATGGAAACACATAGTGAAACATGAACAGACGATATCGTGCGTTCGCCCGATACCTTTGGTGAAGGAGGAATAAAAGAACATTTAAGTTTTCTATACATTCATGTGCATTGTGTATTCATAGTGTATTTTAAAATTATGCAATTTATTATATTGAAATATGCAATTTATTTATACTGAACCGTGCAATTATTAATATGAAAAAATAATTATACGAAACAGTATAAATAAATTATATGTTCTAAAAAGAATTATAAATGTCGGTACAACTGGATGCACAACAGCACATGAGACACACTCATAAAAGAACCCCACTATTGCCCCCTTTGTGTCATTGGCTTGCTATGTAAATTTAGAAGGTTAATAGGGAATTTCTAGAATAAATTTCCATAATTTTTAAGTGAAATATGAGAATCGATTTTACGTTGTCGAAAGATGTCTCTTCATATCATTATAAATTTTGAAATATTTATTGCACGATGTGAACATGATACTTGTTCATATTGAAATGAAGAATGACCAAAAATCTTGAATGGAAGGTTGACTAAAGTCAATGCGGAGCCACAATAAAAAAAAAAGTATGTGTTAAAATAAATACAGTATAAAAATTAAAAGTAAAAAAAATTATATATATATATATATATATATATATTTTGCATTTGTTTCGCTCTACGGTCTTGGTAAAGTTATCGATCTTATGCGGAAGGGCATGATGTTTAAATGGGTTAAATAAATAAATGAAAATGATTATGATCTGACGGTAAAATATCATATTTTTGAAAAAGAAGTCTGAAGTTTAACTCTTGGGTGGATTACTCGATAATTTCTTTTAATATTTTTTAAATGGTTGAGTGGGTTGCACCCGATGGAGCCAACTAGATATTTCGCTCTTAAATGAAGTTTCTTGTGATGAAGATTTTCATTGTAAAGGGTTTGGAATCTCATTTATCGTAGAGGGATTGAATTTTCGTTTGTTAGTTGAGCATTTAATCGAACTACATTAACTTCATAGTCAACAATTCAATAGAACAACTATCAATTAACCCTGGCCACTGGACTCCTCATTTGAATAAGAGACCCAGGTTCGATTCCATTTGGAAACGAATTTGGAGTTATAGGGGTTATAAGGTGGATTGTTGATTTTCGTGGAGTATTTGGGTGCTTGATGTACTAACAATTAACTTTGTCCGATCAAAAAAATAAAAATAAATTAGAACTATCAATTGAAAGTACAATTTATTGGACAATTATTATATTTTGCGTCTTTTTTGTTGAGTTGAAATATGTTCGTATATTTTTCTTATTATAAATTTTTTCATCGAAAACATGATTTGCTATGCAATTCCAACCCAAAAAAGTTGTGTCCCAAACACCTACTCAACTTGGTATGAGCAAGGGTGCGAGAAAGGGATTATGAGAAAATTGTGAGGAGTCAAAATCATTCCTTACAAAAACTTGAGGAATGATGATTTATTTTGACAGTGAAGAATCAAATTACTGCTAATGAAACGAAAGTTGTGTACCAAAGACCTACTCGACTTTCATTCTCATTCCTCTATCCCCAAATCCTTCAAACAAGCATCCCTTAGGTTGTGTTTGTTTTGGGACTCACACGGATGGACTTAGAACTTTGCGATCCTCTTCCCATACGAGCTTGAGATTTAGAGTCTGGTTTTCAAATCCCACATTTAATCCACACCTATAAATACATATAAAACCTATTATTATTATTCTCAATACATCACACTTTATTACTCTTCTCAAAATAATATAATAATACAATATCAATCAGGGCCTCCACAATGGTATCGTTACTTTGAGTGGGATTAAATCCAAAATGGTCTCATAACTTATCACATTTTTTGAAATGATCCCAAGAAAGTTTGACTAACACAATTAGTCCCAATATATTTTGAATTGTACAATTTTAGCCTCAAAATTCGTCGGAGACTCAGAATGACATGAAACGACGTCGTTTCGTATCATGCGTCGGACACGTGTGCCTTCAAATTGAGAATTTTCATACAACAGCGGCGCGACGTGATAGCAACACCGTAACCCTAGATTCCATGCCATAGCGGCGCAGACGAAGAAATGATGTATGTGCGTAGGAAATGAGCAAGGAAGTGGCCCACTCCAAAATATAGTATAATATTTGGGAAAGTTAGTGCTTTTTTCTGTAACTTGGAAGAAATTTGAGGAAGAAGACGAGATTGGTGAATGGCGAGTGGAAATGCGATTTTTGGTGTTAATTTGGGGAAGAAAACATTTTGAGGTTTTTTCTTTTAATTAATAATTATTGATGTAGTTTTTTAGTTGAACTAGTGACATGGAAATTAAAAACATGTATTTGTCTTTAAAAATAAATATAAATTATTATTATTAACATAGTCACTAATTCCGCTGGATAAACAGGCGCACGTGCCCGACGCATAACACAAAGCAACGTCATTTCGTGTCGTTCCGAGTCTCCGACAAAATTTGGGGCTAAAATTGTTCAATTCAAAAAAAATTGGGACTAATTGTGTTAGTCAAACTTTCTTGGGACAATTTCAAAAGATGTGATAAGTTATGTGATTATTTTTTATTTAATCCATACTTTGAGTTATAACTTTTAATTTTAAGTTACAATTACTGTAGGTGTGGGTTATAACTTTCTCTCCAATTTTGATTAGCATAAAGTAACACTGCTTTTTTCTGAAAAATAGGGGAGTGACCCACTTTATTTGCGCATCACTTTCCCTTTTTTTTTGTTGGTTATTATATTTTCCTATAATATTGTTAATATTGTTGTTGAGATGATATGAAGCAGGCTTTGATTTTTTTCCCAATGTTACAGTTTAATAGTTTCAGTTACTGTTTAATAATTTCAGAACGATTCCTGAATTTTTTTTTTCATCTTTCAAATTTTAATTATGATTTATAATGATAATATTTTTTTGTTGCGTATAAATATATCATATACACATTTTTTCTTTCTCACTCTTCCATTACAATTTTATTTCTTAGTTTCTCCGCTCTACTATATTTTTTTTTTATCTCAATCCATTATTGTTTTTATGTTCTTAAAATTTTTGTTTACATAACAAATGGACAAAAATAATAAAGAATTTCGTAGGAATTTGTTCAATCATCCTAATATGACAGATGATATTCATCTCCCTCAAAGTTCAATGAATCCACAAAATTTTCAATATTCTTAATTTGGTTCGTCCACTCAATTTCCACCCAATTACATAAATTTTTCTCATACTCCTTCATATTCTAAAAAATTCCAAGGTCACAAAAATTTTGTTGACAACTAGAGCAACTATTTTCCATCAATTTTTTCCACTCCGAGATCCTAATATTGGCAACACTCATTGGGGCAACATTTCGGACAGTCTCCACCTCAAATATTCTCTACTCCACAAGCAACTTAAATATCGTCAAGATATCGGAGTGGCAAAGAACCGACAACTTCAACTTTCGTCCCGAAGACACAACTATCTCAACCTTCAACCCCGAATGATTTAGAAAATTCAGATCAAGAGTAAGCCGCTGGTGAAGTGCACAAGTCTAGTAAGTGGACATAAGAAGAAGACGAGCAGCTGGCAAATTCCTTTGTCACGATAAGTGATGATCCCATAATCGGCAATGATCAGAAATTGGCGGCGTTTTGGAAAAGAGTCACAAATTATTACAACGAGAATCGCCCCACTAGTGCTCCGAAACGACGTGTCGAACAAGTAAAGCCACACTTGCTTAATACAATTGGGTCAAAGGTAAATCTTTTCAACTTTTGCTATAATAGTGTTTCTAGCGTCTACATAAGCGGAACCAACAACGAAGACATACTGCGTATGATGTGTTAGGAATTAAAGCAAGCAATTATAGGAGAAAATAATGGAACTACGGAATTAAGAAACAAATAATTTGGTTACCCAGTTCGTCAGGAATGACTACGTCTGGGGGCACTACCAAGCCAGGAGAGATCTACTATATCGTATAAGATAGTGCAAGTAGTGCAAGATACAATGGGGGAGTCAGGGGGTATTTATAATAGAAACCTAGGTTTGGCCCATCCTAGCCGAAACCCTATAAGATGAAACTGGGCCTCCGAGTATAGGCCTCGGAACCGCTCGACCTCAGCCCCTGGTCGAGCGGTTATGCTCGATCAGTAACCTTGCTCGAGCGCCTTCTCACCGGCAAAGGGGAGCGCTCGACCAAGCACACTTGCTCGACCTCGAGCATCGGGTCGAAATACCTCCCGTGCCTCGCGATCCCGTTTCACTCAGGCTCCATAACCCAACAATCTCCCACCTGGAGACTGAACCTGGAGCGGAAGTGCACGACATCAACTAGGTCGAACGTCTTGTCCTCCCTGGACTCATTCCGAACGTCTTGTCCTCCCTGGACTCATTCCGAACGTCTGGTCCTGCTTGGACTCATTTCTCAACTCAGACTCCAACAATCTCAACAATCTCCCACCTGGAGACTGACTCCAACTGTAACTCGTCTTTCCAATCTCTCATCCAACCTGATACAACGATCTCAGCCACGTGTCAACGCCCATCTTGATCTTGCATCTAACCTGATACAACGATCTCAGCCACGTGTCAACGCCCATCTTGATCTTGCATCTAACCTGATACAACGATCTCAGCCACGTGTCAACGCCCATCTTGATCTTGCATCTAACCACCTACTCCAAGCAACGCCCCATACTCCGCGAACTGCCTACGGAACCCGCTTGCTCGAGCGTCTTGTGCGTTCTCGGACGTTCAGTGGTTGTGCCCTGCCGCATACCGAACGACAAATCCGAATTCCGTTCCATCAAGCTTCTCAACAGACGATTTTCCTTTAGCCACCATAATTGCTCCCACCAGATCCCTTGAGCCTGATGCTCTGATACCAGTTGTTAGGAATTAAAGCAAGCAATTATAGGAGAAAATAATGGAACTACGGAATTAAAGAACAACAATTTGGTTACTCAGTTCGTCAGACTGACTACATCTGGGGGCACTACCAAGCTAGGAGAGATCTACTATATCGTATAAGATAGTGCAAGTAGTGCAAGATACAATGGGGGAGTCAGGGGGTATTTATAATAGAAACCTAGGTTTGACCCATCCTGGCCGAAACCCTAGAAGATGAAACTGGCCTCACACAGACAGCCTCGGAACCGCCGACCTCGGCCCTTGGTCGAGGCGGTTACCGCTCGACAAGAACCTTGCTCGAGCGCCTTCTCACATCATTAGAAGGGGCGCGGCCGACCTCGAAAGACCGGGTCGAAGCCTCCCGCCTCAGATCCCGGGCCACTCAGGCTCCATAACCCAACATGATGCACGAAAATTTTCGAAATTGCAATGGCAAAAAGTCATTTAAATCACGAGCATGTATAGAGGATTGTAAAGGACCGTCCAATATTTTCTCCACAATACAATGATTCCATAGAAGCATCAAAGAAAGCAAGAACCTCCGACTTAGACACGAGTAACAACTCTTGTAGATTGAATTTTGATCTAAACACCGACGATACTTGTCCGATTGGGTAGAAAACAACCAAGAGAAAAGCAAAAAGAAAATTCAAGGTTAGATCGGGGTCAATGGGAGATGATAAGATCGACCAATGTCTTGAAAAAATTACGGATTACAACGATTGTAAAAAAAGAGAAGTTATAGCGCTTGAAAAGACGAGTGCATTAAAAGTGTGTGAATTGCAGATTCAAGAATGAGAATTTATTTATCAAGATACCTCAAATTTGACAAATGAGCAACATGCCCGACCCCAACATGTGTGTGCAAATATTATTATCGGGTGGAATTCATAATATACTAATTTCAATGACTTTTTGGAATCTGAAGAAGTTTTACATTTTCTTTTTGTTCCATTAACCATATATCATTCTCTTCGATAATTTTGAATGTAATATCTCGCATGGAGGTGATTTTGACCAATATTTTTTTCTAAAGGAAATTCGGACCAACAATTTGTTATGTAATCTCAATTTGTTTGGATATTTTTGACCGACATTTATTATGTAATCTCATATTTTCAAAATGACAAAATCTAGTATGAAAATTTGTATACATGATTTTTTTTTTATTTACAAATAAATTCTGTATATAGTGAAGGTAAGATAAAGTGGAGTGGTTCATGGTTTACTCGGCCCGAGTGGTTCATGGTCACCCGGTCTGAATAGATCATGATTTAAAGTTCATTATTTAGTATTTAGGATGTAGATGGTTCACCCGACCCGAATATGTCATAATTTAGGGCGATTTTATAGTTTTTCATACATGAAAACTTTCACAGTAACCTATTCTTCTAAAATAACCATTAAACTACGAATTATTATGTTTTTTTTCTTTTTGAGAGAATCACATTGATTATGTTAATATTTGATTAAATCATATTCAGTTGATTTCAATTTACAAATATACCCCGCACAGTCACAGAACCCGCCCCAGAAAACAAACCAGAAACCCGTCCCCACTCCCCAGTAAAACACCCGCCGTCTGTCTAATGCTACCTTCCTTGTATATAAAGCAAATACAAAAGGAACCCTAGCCTCTCTCTCACACATCAAGCACGCCGTCGGTGTGAAAATGGCACAGTCTCTCGAGCTTCTTCTGATTCAATTCTTGATGCCGGACAACGACGCTCGGCGTCAGGCGGAGGACCAGATTAAGCGGTTGGCCAAGGATCCTCAGGTGGTTCCGACTTTAGTCCACCACCTCCGCACGGCCAAAACTCCCAATGTGCGGCAGCTCGCCGGCGTTCTCCTTCGCAAGAAGATCACTGGCCACTGGAGCAAGTTGTCGCCGCAGCTTCGGCAACTAGTAAAGCAATCACTCATTGAAAGCATCACCATGGAGCACAGGTAATTCAGATGTTTCTCTAATTCGTTTTCGCGTTTACTGTACAGTTTTTACTTTTCTTTTAGATTTATGTTTTGAATAAGTTGAATAAGTTTCATATGACCGTGTACTTGGAATTGATAACTTAACTTAAACTGGTTTTCTATAGAATTCATCTTCAAGTTTTCGTTAGAACTGATATTAGTTATGTGTTTTGTCAAGTTCATATTTTTTAATAGTTGGGTGATATTTAGTATACGTAGCCCCTTATAGTTCTTGGAATAAGTTTTCTGTGCTCTTCCTCTGTGAAACACATGTTATGGTATTTTTATCATTTTTTTGGTTGTGTGACTAATGATCAAAATACTTATTCATTTACATTATGGCAGTCCACCAGTTAGGCGAGCTAGTGCAAATGTGGTGAGCATCATTGCAAAATATGCTGTCCCATCTGGAGAATGGCCTGATTTGTTGCCATTTCTGTTCCAATGCTGTCAAAGTGTCCAGGAAGAGCATAGAGAGGTGTGTTATCAGTTATCACCCTGTGGTTATTATGCAGAATTACTTCAAAGTTATCTGTTCGTATACTATGGCCTACTTGTTCAGATTCTAAATTTTTGGTTGAGTTACTCAATTATCCAACTGATCTAGTGTGTTTTGGTAAAGGTAAATATTGTCTATAAAGAAATCCCAAAAATTTGAATGGCCTTTTTGTGAAGCTATGTTCAATGAGTATGCTGGGGTTTGAAACTAGCTAACAATATCCTAACATTATTTACACATTGAAGAAGGGAAACTATAACAAACTCTAGATTGAAACCCCAGAAAATGGTTTATTATTTTCAGGAAGCAGTTTCCGGTTCTTAATATTATTAGCTGTTTCTTAGTGTTAATCATTCATTTTTATTCGCTTATGGTTAATAGGAATTCCAACATCTTAGATCATAATTCCTTCTTCTTTTATATCTTACTGATAGTATTTGTTTTTGCCTGTTTTTATTACATCTTAACTGAAGCCAAACATTTTAAAGGGATTGTTTAATTTGGGTTTTGCGAAATTGGATTTAAGATTTCGAAATCGGATGAGGTTCATCCTTTCTAATCAACCAACAATCACACCCAACAACAATATAATAATGCAACATCACCCACTCTTACACGTTGATTTGACAAAAAAAGTTAAACCACACCCCACTAAATCTCAAAAACCGCACCCCACTAAAATCTCAAAACAAACACACACCAATGCCACGTTACCAGATTTGAAAAAAACCCTCTATAACACAAATCATACATAAACGACTTATGGGGAATCTAAATGTCCATTATCTAGCCTGTATTATTTGGAAAACATTCTATATGTGCCAATGCAGCCCTTCCTTGATTTACGATTTTTTAAAATATGTCAAAATATGCATTTGACTTCAATTTTAAGGTGACAATCTTAACTGGTGTCTAATTAATCTGGCTTTTTTTTGGCTGTTCATTTATATTTACTTCCATATACATGTCCAGCATAAAGAATCATTTTCTCCTCCTAGGTGGCATTGATACTTTTCAGCTCCTTGACCGAGACAATTGGAAATTCGTTTCGACCATATTTTGCAGATTTACAGGCTCTACTACTTAAGTGCCTACAAGATGAGACCAGTAATCGCGTTAGAGTTGCTTCTCTCAAGTAATATTTTGTTTAAAAGTTTTGTTGGATCCTGTTAACTCTTTGTAATATATCTGTCAGAAATGCTTACATATATTAACATTTGCTGCACCAGGGCTGTTGGTTCCTTTTTGGAGTTCACTCATGATGAGACCGAAGTAGTGAGTTTTCATTTTCTCTGCACTACTGGATTTTTCACAAACTGTGCATTCTTTGTATTATTGGATCTAGTTTCTGCACTTTACCTTCTATACTGCTCTACTGGATGTTCATAAACCAGGCGTTTTGATATTCCAAAAAGAAATTAGAATTTCACACTTTCTGTGCTTGGTTAAATTACAATGTGTTTCTATTATAATGCTGTAGGTCTGATGGCAAGACTAGTCATAAGAGTTATAGAATCTTTATTTTACCTGTTCTTCTGTATTAGGCTGGTGAAATTTGCTGCAGGCTGCTGACCGTAGTATGTGGCAAAGAACATGATTTATTTCTTCATTGCTGCTATTAAGTTGATATGGTCCAATATTGTAGATGTGTTACGGTGACCTTTGCATTATTTTAAAGGACGGCCTTTGCTATTCTTTTGTGGTTGTAAATACACAATATGGACCATCCCTAGAACTGAGATGATAGACTGGTAGCTGGCCTGGCTATTTAGGTTTTCTATTTACATCAATGTTGTTTTCTGGATGAATTCCTATATCAATGCATGTATCTTGCAGATCAAATTCCGAGAGTTTATTCCCAGCATTTTGAATGTTTCAAGGCAATGCCTTGCTTCTGGTGAAGAAGATGTTGCTGTGATTGCTTTCGAGATATTTGATGAGTTAATTGAGTCTCCTGCTCCTCTCCTTGGGGATTCTGTAAAAGCCATCGTTCAATTTTCTCTTGAAGTTTGTGCAAGTCCTAATTTGGAACCTAATACACGCCATCAGGTCAACAACGCTGACTATGACACTTCCAGTATTATCATTTTTTTTTCTCTTTTTGCTGATTAATTATTAATATTTCTTCAAATCAAGTGTTCATGCCTGATGTTTTGCCTGGTCCCTCTTTGCTTCCTATATGTTAGGCTATTCAAATAATTTCATGGCTTGCAAGATATAAATCAAGTTCCCTCAAAAAGTACAAGTTGGTTGGACCAATCCTGCAAATCATGTGCCCTTTACTTGCAGAATCAACAAACCAGGATGAAGATGATGATTTGGCACCTGATCGAGCTGCTGCAGAAGTTATTGACACAATGGCTCTAAGCCTGTCAAAGCAAGTATTTCCTCCTGTTTTTGAGTTTGCTTCTTTAGGCAGTCAGAATGCAAACCCAAAGTTCAGGGAAGCTTCAGTTACAGCTCTGGGGGTCATCTCTGAGGGCTGTTTGGAGTTGATTAAAGGAAAACTGGAACCTGTCCTTCGTATCGTCTTGGGAGCTCTTAGAGATCCTGAACAAATGGTACGTGGGGCTGCGTCATTTGCACTTGGCCAATTCGCCGAGCATCTGCAGCCTGAGATAGTATCTCACCATGAAATTGTTCTTCCATGTATTTTGAATGCCATAGAGGATGCATCTGATGAAGTTAAGGTAAGTATCTTGCAATTTTTATTAGGTCTATATTATTATACCTTTGCTTAATCTCAGAATAGATTACTTGTCTTTTAACAGGAGAAGTCATATTATGCACTGGCAGCATTCTGTGAGAACATGGGCGAAGAAATTCTTCCTTTTTTGGATCCTTTGATGGCAAAGTTACTTGGTGCCCTCCAAAGTAGTCCCCGTAATTTGCAGGAAACATGCATGGTATTGTACTTATCAACATTTTTGTTTTCTAAATTGATAAAATTGTTATTATTCTCAACAGTTTGCTTGCTTTTATTGTAGTCTGCAATTGGTTCAGTTGCATCTGCTGCAGAACAAGCTTTTATTCCATATGCTGAAAGGGTTCTTGAGTTGATGAAAATCTTTATGGTGCTTACCAATGATGAGGACCTCCGAGCAAGAGCAAGGGCTACCGAGTTGGCTGGAATAGTTGCAATGTCTGTTGGGAGGACTAGGATGGAACCAATTTTGCCTGCCTTCATCGAAGCTGCCATCTCAGTATAACTTCGTCAAATTTTTGATATCCTGAAAGTATCATCTTTAGATTTTTGAATAAAATATATTTTCTATTTATAGGGGTTCACATTAGAGTTCAGTGAACTTCGGGAGTACACTCACGGATTCTTCAGCAATGTAGCGGAACTTTTAGATGACGGATTTACCCAGGTAACATTTCTTCCATAATTCTTGTATTCATGTGCCTAGAAATCCATTATCTAAAACCATGAATTGCATGTTTGTACAGTACCTTCCACATGTAGTTCATCTGGCGTTTTCCTCTTGTAACCTTGATGACGGCTCTGCCGTGGATATTGATGATTCTGATGGGGATGACAATGTCAATGGATTCGGTGGCGTCTCATCTGATGATGAAGCCCATGATGAACCCAGGGTTCGTAATATTAGTGTAAGAACAGGTGTTATGGATGAAAAAGCAGCTGCTACTCAATCTCTTGGCATATTTGCTCAGCATACAAAGAGTTCATATGCACCGTATCCTTTTTAAATTTTCTTTATATATTTATCTGCGTAATTTACTATGTATACAGTATACTGCAAGACGGGAACAATCGTTATAATTGGATGCCTTAATTCTAAAATAAGGTACATAGAGGAGACCCTGAAGATTTTAATTAGGCATTCAACATACTTTCATGAGGATGTTCGTCTTCAGGCAATAATTTCCTTAAAATGTGAGTGATATTACTTGTTATGTACTTGTTTTGCTATTCAGAAAATGATCCTTTGTGGGTGTCTTATAAAGACATGCATGCTTGACACCTTTTTCTGCAGCTTGTATCTTTGATTTGTGTATATTCCCCCTTTAAGCTTCTGCGTGTTTGGAGATATTTATGCAGGAGAACTCACTAATGTTGCATGTCTTGAGGACCCAAATCTTCATAACTGAAAGTGCCTCTATACAGTTCTCCTCGAATGACGACAACTCTTACATATGCTATTAGATTTTCTAACAGATATGTCAGGTGTTGCATGGATATTTCCATGTGCTGGACTCGGTTTCATATGGAATATCTTTCATCAATGGTTACTATAGCTTATCCTAGTCATGTTACAATCCTGTTCGCAGGATGGGTATGGGGTACACCGAATGTCATTTTTTCCTAAACATGCTTTTCGTGGGGGGGAACGTCTAAATTTTAAGGCGTGCAATGAGGGCAGTTTAAAGAGGTTAAATGTTGGATATGTTAACAAAGAACTTACGGCTTTTGTGTATTACGCTTTGAACGAAAACTTGGGGTTATAGAACCCTTTATAAGAGTGATTTTTTTTTTTTTTGCATTTTCTAGACCGTCTTTACGAGGTTTTTGACCTTGGAACCTTCAAACGATCAAAGTTAACATACATTGGAGCCGCCTACATTACGAAGCTGACCCTCTATATTCCATAACCCTTATATCTTAGACTGCTTTTTGAAAATTCATCACCTATTTCACTGTTCTAGATCACTTACTCAAGGCATCCGGGTCAAAAATGTCCTTTATCTGTACACAAGAATAAGCTACTCTTATACGCAACTGCAATCATGCACAGAATACCACTAAATGCTTTGCAGTAAAGGGAAAACTATTTTTTTGAACTACGTTGAATTCTCCCTATCAAACCAATCATTGGGAAGAAAACTAGTTTACTTCTATTCGTATCCGGGCTATTCCCACCCCTTGATTTTGAACTGCATTAATTCTGCGGGGCAAGGCCCTGGAAAAAATAGGTGGTTGAGGTCACTATCAAAGTCCTGAACTTAAGATGGTGATTGTGTTCACCTCATCCTGATATGGTTTAGTTAATTGCATATTGGTGGGAAGGGGACTAAGGACTGCATCAGGTAACTATGGCCCTACTAAATCTTGTGTGTTTCTCATTTCATATAATTCTTTTAATTCAGTTTTGGAATGAAGAATTGTATTGATTGTGGACTTCTGGTTTCTATGGGTGATGCTTAATGCTTCTTCTGGAGTTCATCCTTTGTTTTCTTTTTTAACTCGATATATTCTCTTGCATTTTAATGTTCTTGGTTTGATGCTAATTTGATCTATTTAGCTTTCCTATAAGTCTGTTGTTATGGAATGCCTGTTCTTACTTTTGATTTCATTTGCGATTGCCAGATATTTTGACAGCTGTACAAGCAGTTTTCCAGAATCAGAACGTGAGTGTCGAATATCTACTCTGATGCACCTTTCAGATTATTTTCAGTTATTGAACCAAGTAGAAACTGACTTCGGATGCAAATACAAGTGTTTGATAAATCTAATTCTACTAATGAGTAGCTTGTAAACATTACCCTTTTGGTGTTATCACTATTTCAAGTTTTTTAATTAGCTTCCACTTTTAGAGGCTCTGTGTGGGCAAATCTCCTTTGATTAGTGTCTGCTTTGAAATTTTACGTGCGTGACCATAAATTTAATTATCTTCACAGGACGGAATTGCGAAGATAAAAGAGGTTCTGGGTAAGAATCTTTTATTAAACTGTCATTGGTCATAAATTCAGGAATTTTCCATGAGAAACAACATAAGCAGAAAAGTAATTTATGAATTATGTTGACAGACACTGTTCTGAATATATATATAAAGACAATGACTGAAGATGATGATAAGGAAGTTGTTGCTCAGGCCTGCATGAGCATTGCTGAAATCATCAAGGATTTAGGATATGTGGCTGTTGAACCTTGTAAGTTATCAAACCGACCGCTGTTTCTTTGTCTTGTTGTATGTCTACTCTGGTCTAAAGAAGCTTATAACACTTCCCCCACAAACCCAATATTCAAACTTCAGATGTGCCTCGAATTATTGAAGCGACTTTGGTACTGCTTCGTGAAGAATCTACTTGTCAGGCGATAGAGTCGGATAATGAGATTGACGAGGATGATACCGAACATGATGAAGTGCTTATGGATGCAGTTTCAGATCTCCTCCCTGCATTTGCAACAGTGTTGGGTTCTCAATTTGCTCCAATATTTTCGCAGCTTTTTGAGCCTCTAATGAAATTTGCGGTAAGCAACTGTTAGTCCGTTGCTACATTAAAACCAATCCCGCTTTGCATCTTATTTATTCTAAATGTTTTCTATTATTCGCTTTTACAGAAACAATCACGCCCACCACAAGACAGGACCATGGTTGTGGCAACCCTTGCAGAAGTTGCCCAACATATGGGTGCTCCAATTGCTAGCTATGTTGATGTAATCATAAATAATGTTGCAATTTTTTATTTTTTTTAATATTTCTATTTGAAATCGATTAACTTTAACTTGCAACATGTTTCAGACGTTGATGCCTCTTGTACTCAAAGAATTGGGATCACTAGATTCAACCAATAGGAGAAATGCAGCATTTTGTGTTGGCGAGCTGTGCAAAAATGGTGGCAACTCTGTTTTAAAGTACCCTTCTACTCTCTCCAACACTTAATTCAGCTCTGTTTTTCTTTTTCGGGATATAAGTATTGACTTTCTGTTTTATTGAAATTTAGGTATTACATGATAATAAGTCTACTAACATGGCTCCAAATTACCTTAAACCTTTTTCCCTGCTAAACAATGGTCTTACTGTCGGACTCTTTTGCTAGGCTCTAATTCAAGATACTCGACTCTCCTTCTGATCTTATAACCACATTGACATTAACTTCTTCACTTCTTAATTCACTTTGACCACCTGTTCTCATATTTAAAATATATATGTTGATGTTTTATGTTGAACTTCTCTCATTCTCTCTTATTCGTTACGTATAAAACAGATACTATGCTGATATTTTAAGTCGCCTTTATCCGTTATTTGGAGAATCTGAGCCAGACAACGCGGTGAGGGACAATGCTGCTGGTGCAGTGGCAAGGATGATAATGGCTCACCCAGAGTCCATTTCACTGAACCAGGTTAGTCTTGTAATTTTCTTCCCCAAGTTTGTCTATCTACTTTACCATAGCCATATCCTTACAGCTTTCGTTTTATCAGGTGCTACCTGTCTTTTTGCAAGTTCTTCCTTTGAAAGAGGATTTTGAAGAATCTACATCTGTCTATGGATGTATCTGTGAGCTTGTTTTATCATCTAATCCTCAGGTACTTGCATCATTTAGGCTCAAAAGTTTCTTCAATTGAGACTATATATCATGTAGTGTAACTTAAATATTATTTTTCAGTTAGTATGTTGATGTACAAAATTGTTGCCTTGTTGGTTTCAGATACTCCCTTTCGTTCCACAGCTTGTTAACATATTTGCTCAAGTGGCTGTTTCACCTGTTGAAACTCCTGAAGTTAAGGTGCATATAGGCAGGGCGTTCTCCCATCTGATATCAATTTATGGCAATCAAATCCAACCTCTTTTGGGCAATCTATCACCTGCCCATGCTAATGCTCTGGCAGCAATTGCACCTAAAAGCTGACATTTGTCACACTGGAGTTTTCTCTTGGTTTTATGCGACTTCTGCACTAGTGAGCTTCCAATGTGATTAATCCTGCGAGAGTTAGATTTAAAAGTGAGGTATGGTACTTATTCAATAACTATTGACAAAATGCATTTTGAAGTACACATTACTTGAATGCTTGTTAGTTTGTATGATGTGTGTGTGTGTGTTTTAAAATATCATTTATTAGACACAGTATATCAACAAATATCTGTGAAAGATTTACAGAAAACACATATGATGGTCCCCCTAAAATGTAAAAAAATTTCAAATTCATTATTTTGTGAATCCTTTTCTGCTACTTTGATTACTGTGTCCCATTAGGTTGATATAAAGAGACTTCTTCATTGGGAATTTGGCCCAACTAGATGGCCTTGATCACTCGTTATCACAATTCACAAAGACAAAATTAGTAAAAAGATATCTTTTTAAATTAAAAAATAAGATGATTCATGATTGTGCCTTTTAAGTAAAGAGCCATTTCTCATTTTAAGACTTTGTTGCAAATTGGGGTTATATCTGTTTGGTTGTTTATTGGTTCAGTATGCCCCATGATCTTTCCTTTTTGTAGGACCACATATTTCATTGCATAGTTGACGACTTGCCCTAGTAACACTCGAAATGTTGGAAATGCAATGTTGTTCCATTGTCACTGTTTCTTAACTAGCTAGTTCGTTTATTTGGTTCCTTGTATTATCATCCTTTTAAATGTATGATGTCCTTTTATAACCAAGTTCTTTCTTTTGGTGCTACAATAATTCTTTCTTTTATGACGAAAACTGATTGTTTCGCAATGATGGGTGAATAATTTGCTCATTACTTTTGATTTTAATTTATAACTTTTACTTGTGAAACTGATTACGTTTAATATTGTCGTATTTTGCAGATTTTATATTTTGTGCCTGGCTGCCGCTTTCTCTGGTTTTTCCAGTTTGGGGATGGGTAGCATCCCTTCAATTTTGGTGTGTATTCTATTTATATGTCCCTTCTTTCATTCTTGCAAGTTGCAAGCTTGTTTCTCTTGTTTAATCTCTCTACAAGTGAACCATAGTAGCTTGAAATAATTTATTGTGAGTTTATATTATATTGATTACATGTACATTAATACAATCAGGCGTGCATAGTGGTTTTGCTTCTGCATAGCATTTCTTGCATTTTAAGGTTGTAAAAATTGGAAAAAACATCACATATTTATGATGCCCCGACCTTATAAGGTATTGAGTGAGACTAATTATAACGAATGGAGTGGGCATGTTTTCCGGTTTTGAATTGGGTGGGTAGGTCATGCGTCATGGGTGTAATGATAATTAACTCAATTTTTTCTATTTTACGAAGGGTTTTG
Organism: Stenogyne calaminthoides; assembly: GCA_037126765.1. Lineage (NCBI taxonomy): Eukaryota > Viridiplantae > Streptophyta > Magnoliopsida > Lamiales > Lamiaceae > Stenogyne > Stenogyne calaminthoides. The sequence continues at coordinate 18,086,809 of JBBCBC010000001.1, forward strand.
TATATTATAGATTAGTATTTATTATTTGCTTTTTTTCCCTCATTAGTTGAAGGGAAATGACAAGGACAAATCACAAAGTCAAATTATCTATTCAGGATTCCTAGAAAATCCCAAAAATTAAATTTGTAATCAAATGAGCGGAACCAAACTCTAGAGTGTTTGAAGTTTTAAACATAGTGCGTTATATATTGTGTTGAGCTTCAGCTTAATCGAGTATGTATAAGTTTAAATCAACTTAATAATATCAATTTTAAATTTGATTATTCAACAATTAATTTTACAAATAAAATTATGTACTTCTAAAATATCTATCTCTACTATATATAAAGATAAACTTTTAAACAAAGTTAAATCACTCTATTTTAAAATCTCTTTAATCTCAACCGTTCATCTATATTTTTTATATGAGATATTATAGATTAATAATCAAATCCCGAAAGATATGCTAATAATCAAAATTTATATATAATTTATTTCTAAATTTTTTTTAAATCTATTTTTTATATTGCAGGAATTTTTTTCTAAATTTCTTTAATTTTTTTTTTTGCTTGAGGATCTAATGATTTATCATTAGGTAATTTTTCAATATTTTTAAATCGTAAAATTTGCCTATTTTATTTATAAAATATTAAGAATTTAAAAAACATAATTAAAGTTGAACTAAATTAATGAAATTCATAATTTAAAAAAAATAATTTAAAGATAATAATATAATTTTTTCTATTTCATACTGCATAATACGCGAGGCTACATGATAGTTTATATATATTTATTAAATTTTATAATTTTATTTAATAAATACATTCAATTACATATTAGTATATTTTATTGTGTATACTTAATGTGAAAATTATATATAAGATTAAATCATTCATTGTAATTTTTAAAAGTTAGCTAACGATTTAGAAACGAATAATTTCACAAGTTAACGAACCGCTGAACTTGAGTTTATTTATTTGTTTTTAGGAGCTTTTATTAAATTAGTTCGAATAAATACTTAGAGCATAATTGGTATGACTAAATGGAATTGCGGCAGAATGGAATGAATTAAGGGTTTAAACTTTTTGTTGCTTCGTTTTGAAATTGGTCCCGATTGTTTTGACTTTTTTATTTTGGTCCTGTAAGTTATCAAATTTTTTGAAATTGATCCTTTACCCTGTTGTAGCAGGTCATCAAACAGGTAACGGTCACCTATGTAATTATTTTGTTTTTTTCTTTAATTTTGAAATGCCACCTAATTTTTTTTAATCCAAATAATTTGTGTTGGGATTTTTTTTCGTATTTTTTTAAGAAGGGGGAGTGATTTTCTGCGTTTATTGATTTAATTGTTTTAGTCTTAGGTCAGTTTAGACACAGTAAATCGACCCGATTCGCTTTGTCTTTTAATATACAAATTGTTTTAAACCCGACCTAAAACCTGACCAAAATTATTAGGATTAAAAAAGTTCAAGTGACGCTTCAAAATTAAAGAGAAAAATAAAATAATTACATATGTGGTGTTTACCTTCTTGGTACCCTGCTGCAGCAGGTGAAAATGACCAATTTCAAAATTTTAGAAAACTTACAGGACCAAAATCAAAAAGTCAAAACAATCGGGACCAATTTCAAAATGATACAAAGTTACAGGACTAAAAAAAATTTAATCCCATGAATTAATGAATAAAATGAAGGTATGAATGGAATGATCATTCTTATGATTGGTATGACCTATGAATGAAATATAAGTATTAATGAATCTGTTTTAGAATTATTATTATTAATTATTAATTATACTTTAATATTAATATTATTATTGATTATTATATATATTTTTAATATATTATTATTTTTAGATTTTTATTATATATTTTTTAAAAAATAGTTTTTTATAATTACAAAAATAATATTATTATTGTGTTTATTATAATAATATACAATTTTAGTAAACATATATATGTATATTAATATTTTTTTAATTATTATTGAAAGTATGAGTTAATAATAATGTTATATATATTTTTAATATTTTTTATTATTAATAATATAATATTAACTAATAATATTTTTATTTTTATTTTCATTAAAATATTATTAAGAGTCCCTATAATTTATATTTTTTGAGATATAGTATTATTATTGATAATTTTATATTATTTATATAATTTATTATTATTATATTTAATATGAATATTATTATTATTGAAGTTGGTTATTATTTTTAATAAATAAAATTTTAATAAAATAATATTATTATTAAATTATTATTGTCGTGGGTAGAAGGTAATGTTATGAAATGAATGATAATATTTTTTGTGGAAAATAATTTCATTCCTCAAAATGTGGAATACATAAACCAATGGGGTATGTAAGGAATTACAATTTCTTTATTTTTTAGAATGACCATTCCTAATGGAATTATGATTTCTTCCAAAAAAAAAATACTCCCTCCGTCCTATTTTTTATTATTCGGTTACTGTAGACACGGAGATTAAGAAAAAGTAGGAGATAATAGTATTAAATGGTGTAAAGTGAATTTGGTGGAAGGAAATAATAGTATTAAATGGTGTAAAGTGAGTTTGGTGGAGATAAATAATATTATTAAATAGTATTGAAAATTATTTTATTTCCTTTTTAGGGAATGACCAAATAAAATTAGGACGTCTATTTATGGAAAGTAGACAATTAAAATTAGGACAGAGGAAGTACCAATCAATGTATTTAGAATAGATTAAAGAATAATTATTTTATTCTCTATTTATTCTAACATACCAATCACACCCTTTATTAAATCGAGTCTGGAATAGTTCACGAATGTCGAGTATCACGTAGTTTGGGCATTAATGGACCATAAAATAACAAACCTACATTAATCAGGCAGTCATTGATCTTTCTTGTAATTTTGGGTGAGCTTTTCCATGGGTTAATTAGCAATGACTAATCATAATAACTACACAATAAGAACCATATATTACTATTTAATATGCTTGTCATTTGGTTTATTAATGCTGTGTGTGTCAGAGTGTGGTAAGACTAGTGGTAGTAGGTCCAATTGATAAACCCTTATAGGGTTAAAAGGGTCTACCCACTATTTTAGCTGATTGATTGATAGATGACATTATAATGTGTTCGACCCACCTCTATTAATATGGCCAAACACTGTTCACAAGAATGTTAATAATACCATCAATTTGGTGGTATTAATTTAGTGGGACTTCTACATTAATCGTGTAATGACCAAAATACACCCACTTTCCTAATATAAAAAATAAAAAGACAAAAACATAATCAGAAATCCAAATCCACAAACCCTACAAAAAATTTCGATTCTTCTTCCCAAAATCTGTCGCGGCTGTTCATCCTCCCAAATCGCCAGCCGCCGTGAGCTTCGTCGAAGAAATTCGTCCACAATCCGATGTGTTGTTCGATCTCCCAATCGTGAGTATTACCTTCCTGTTCGTCTTTGTCGTTGTTATTATCGGCTGAGTCGATTTTTTTATGTGTTTAGGGTCCTCTCTAATTCGAATTGGGTTTCTGATTTTTAGGGTTCAACAGCAGTCGAAAGGGTCTTCCGGAATCGTGAGTTGACGTTGTTCGTATTCGTCCTCTTTAAATCATCATTGTGAAGTCGATTGGTATAGATCTGTGTCTTCTCTCTAATCCCATGACCAGCGGCGGCGGAGCAACCGGCGGCTTCCGTCAACACTGAATCTGCCAACACTCACATTCCGATCATTGTTGGATCTGCCCTAAAAGAACCTTGGTAGCAGGGTACAACTCTGAATCTGCCAACACTCACATTCCGATTTATTGAAGCATATTGAAGGATTGAATAAATTTTCCTATACAATTAGATGGTGGATTATGGAATTTTGTTTCTTTATGACCTGTAGGATTGCAAGCACTTCTAAGATCTTATTGCCGTTTATTGATATTCATTTTCTTCAAGATTTTTCTTTTTATTGCCTTGTGTGCAGGAACTGCTCATTTGAGAATTTTCATTTCATCAATTAAATGCTAATCTACTGTGGCCTGGCACATTTGCATTTGCTGAATGGTTGTTTCATCACAGAACATGGATAGAGGGGAGGAGAGTACTAGAGTTGGGGAGGTATGCATTAACGTAAATTTGCCTATGTTGTGACATTTCTGCAATTATATTTTAAAAGAAGTTGTAGTTTGATCTTCAGAGATGGTGTTTAGGTCTTTGCCTTCATCTGCTATTGTAGAACTAACAATCAGAGTTTGGAGCACATTTATTGGGGCTCTTATTTGAATTATTGATTAATATAATAAAGCCTATATATATGTGTATGAAAGTCACTGAATTGCTCACCCAGACAGTCTCTTTTATGTTTTTAATCTTACATTTATGAGTTCATTGTAGTGGAACTGGAGCTTTGGCCATCTTTTTGAGAAAATCTTTTCAACTTGATATTGCAACTTTTGATTATGATGATGCGGAAATCGAAGATAATATTGCACATAATTGCCAAATAAATGGAGTTAATCCTATCCTTCCACACATATGACGTAATTTCTTTTCCATGATGCTGAAAAGTTAAGTAAGAAAACATCACTTTTGTTGATAAATAATGAAATTTGAATTTTTGTCTTTCCAGATTCGTGGGGAGATGTCTTTCCAATTTCTGATCCGGATTGGGACCTAATTATTGCAAGTGATATATATATTACTGTGTAGGTACTCTAATTTGGTCTCCCCTTTTAATGAATAAATAAAGCTATAATCAATTTATGAATATTATTTTCTTGATGTACAGCTGCTGGGGAGTATTGCTAGAGATCTCTATTCAGAAATCTTGCAGTCATCCAGCGTCGAATTAGATGGAGGATTAACTGCACAAGTAGATGGCGATTTGCATGGTGTTTGTTGCAGTTTATACTTTTAGTAGCTCTCAGATTCTGGCGTTATTTGTCTTTGACTATGAGCTTATATTCATCAAATAATACTCCAATAAACCTGTTATTTGTCTTTGACTATGAGCTTATATTCATCAAATAATACTTCAATAAACCTTTTCTTTCTCTGATCTCAGAAAGTGATCTAGAAAATCTTCCAGTTTTGGGCTTTCTTGTTGTTCATTTAATTGGGTGGTGTGCATGAAAATGTGTTGGTGCTCGTTTACTTCATATTGTTGATCCATTTGTCTGCATAAGGGAAAAAATAAGTCAAACAGTCAAAAATATGAATTTAAAAATGGTAATACCCATGAGGGTTAAGATTAATGAGCTGCTTCAAAAAAGGGTAATAGAGGAGAAGGAATGGTAGCTGAATCTGGAGTTCAATGCATAACCCAAACATGATGAAATTTGTTATACACATTATTTTGTTAAAGATGTGAGGGGTAAATGAGTCATTTTATGTAAAAATTAATTTTTATGTGGACTACCAATCAACATACTAAATTTATATAACTTTATAAAGGTTCCTACCAATAAACATATTATTTTTAAAAAACCTTTTTTTAGAGGTTTTTACCAATCAACTTTATAACATTTCTACTCTTTAAAATAGTCTTGAGACTAATATTTAAGAGATTTCTTTGGAGCCTACCAATCGGGCCGTAGTAGTACAAGGTAGCTCGTACCGTTTACAGTTGAGTACATAGACGCTCTAATTATTTATTTAATTAGCTACCATCCAGGTAAACATAACTAATAAACTAATGTGAATCGGTTCTACTGTGAGACAATAATATATACTTTAATATCTCGAAAGTAAAAATTATATATACATATAAATAATTAGAACTTGCATGAAATATGATATAAATTAGCACGAATTAGCAGCTATTAATTCGTGTCCAAATTATATTCCGTCTCGCCGTAGTAAAAGGTACTGTTAGAAAAAAAATTGAGATTTTCTTTTGGGGCGGGTTACCGACTCCACTACGATTTCTGAAGTGGAGTATCATTTTATGTGCCCACAATGCTAATCTAGGTTCTGTTGCATTCCAAGTAGATGACTAATGTTTTATTAAAATGAAATTTGAGCTGTAAGAAATTGAAGGATACTATATAGTACATAAGTTGATTTATATGCAGTCTAATTAATTAATCTAGTTAACTTAGACGTCTTAAATGTCGAATATAATTTGTCAAATATGCATCATGCATGCATGCAGTGCAATCAACATATCCTAAATTAACTACTTCAACATAACAATCAACCTTTAATAATTTTCCATATTCTTTCCCAATGAATAGCTCAATCAAAATCACATTTGATATTTCATTACCTTTAATACACATGCATGACATGTGGAGTAAAATTCACTTTTAGTTCCACACGGCACGGGACATTACAATCTTGGTTCCAATACTCACAACTTTAGTCCAATAAGAATTTTTTATTTAGTTTTGGCTCTTCCGTTTCGGAATCCGTTAAACTCAATTGCACTTTTGATTCCAAACTTTGTCCCGTGAGACCAAAACTGCAGCTGACTTTAATGAAAAATATAACGGTGGGACCAAAACTGCATGAAAAAAATGATTTTAGGACCAAAATTATGGGTGTTGGGACCAAAATCGTGAGATACCGTGTCCTGTGAGACCAAAAATGAATTTTACTCATGACATATGTGTCATTAATGGTGATTTGTAATACTCCCTCCGTCTCCCTTTTCTTTTTCATCCGTCCCACAATAATTTTCTTGATTTTATAAATAGAAAAAGTAACTTCACTGATGAAACACGTACGACATGTACGAGATGAAATATCAAAATGAAATAAAGGATCGATCCATACTCGGTCAGCTAGCTAATTAGTTTTTTGTTCATTAATACAAATTTCATAATTTCCATTTCTTCTCGCAAAAATTAAAACACTATTTACCTGATCAATATTTCGAGTAACAATAATAATTTGCAATTGAGTGGATAGTAAAAGATGTTCATCTAAGCCAGGAAATAATCTTGACCCTCAATTGTTCAATGTAGTCTACTCCAACTGTAGCGTCGCTTATCTGCCGAAAAATATGTAAGCTTTGTGATAAAGTGAAATTCGACGGGACTAAAATATGCATGCGACATTTCATACATGTGACTGAGTTACTTTTTTTTTTTTTTTTTTTTTTTAAATTTAATTTTGGAAAAGTATAAAAAATTATTCCAAAGCACCATGCATATTTTATGTGTGAGACACTTTCATTTCATGCAAGATCTGTTGATGAAGTATATATAAAATAGTGCTCACAGTTAATGTGTATATATATATATATAAAATAATATAATAATTTATTTAACAATATGTAGTATTTTACTTAAGGTGTGTTAATTTATTTAACTATATTAGTTTTAGAACAAAAGAAATTTAATTAAGGTGTGTTAATTTATTTTCTGTGTTATATTTTTTACTCTGTTTCATTAATTATCTAGATGTACGATGCATGCGTGTATTCCATAAAATTAATCAACAACATATCACATATACATATGAGAAACATATATAGAATTAGGTTTAATATATTTCCACTTATAGAATTATAATTAAATTCTTAAAAAAGAAAACTTGTTAGTATTTGAATATTAATTTAGGACATATTTTATTTTTGAAAGAGCTATATATAAACTCTATTCCAATATTGATCTTCTAATTAGAATTTTTTTTTTTCATAGTAACTAATTATTACCAGAGATGTATAATATAGGGGATGACAACCGCTCCTATTGGTTTCATTAATTTATAATGTAGTAATAAACTTTTAGTCAGACCTATTTTATAAAAGTTTATTCTCTTTAATTTGTAATTTTTTTTCCTCTTAATTGGTACAAAATTAATCTATACCCGTCTAGGTCGACTTAAAACATTAAAGTGATGTTTCAAAATAGGCATTAGCTTATCCAAATTAAAACTATAATCTTGATATACATATGAAGTGCACATACATGTTAAATTGTTAATACGTACACTAAACAACTAATAATTTAATGACAAAAACTCATTTGAAACCCTAGTTCACACATATTTTTTTAAGTATCATTATTGTGCATATATACACACACTATATTATTGTTGTGCATATGTAGTCACCGTAAAAAATCAAGCTTTTTTTAACAGTAACACATCGTATACACAACAGTAACACATGATACATACAAACAGTGACACTCTAAAAAGAGAGTCCATGTGATCCTGAATTCACACGATTAACCTACCCTAATTAAATCAATTATCCAGAAATTCAACAATTAATTATATATGAGGAAGCAAATTAAGTGAAGTTATACCTGGATTTGCAAATGACAGCATATTATGGTGTCACTTGTGTAAAGTGCAGAAACACTATTGATGAAGATTCCCTCATCTTCTACACTTTGCATTAATCTTATGAATGCTAATCCATCTTCATAATCTTCTCTTCTCATATAAATTTGAATAACTGCTTCTTCTTCATTAACTTTGTTCAATAAAAAGTTTGGAATGATTTCATCCTTGTTTTTGGCCTTTGAATATTGCAAGCTCTCCTTCTTGGATTTCAATGCTTGCACCTCATTCTCCATCTCAGGAATGTACTTAACTACCCTATCAACTACAGCCGGTGCACCCCATCTCTTCTGTAAATGTCAGACTTAAATATTCACCAATAATATATATTAATTCTAGAATCAAGAATGTTATGAGTATATAGAGTTAATATCAAGAATCATCTTGTAATTTAGGATGTGTCCAATTTTAGCCTTGTTTGTTGTTACATTTCAATATTGGTACTTTTGGTGTCAATCTAATTGGTACAAAATGCTCAAAATTCAAAAAAGTAAAAACATATTGGACTGAAATTAAGAAATCACATTTGGTCATATAATTTTGCCGGTGTTCACAAATAGTTCTTTAAGTTTTTTTTTACTTAATTAATTTTGGTCTTTTTGTTTCAATTTTGGTCATTTTCCATGGAAATTTACGTTTTGGCCTGAAAAATGGTTGTAAATGTGTTGTAGCATACAAAAATAACACGGACAATGCATTGAAATGATGGGTTCAACGAGCCCTCGTCTCAACGTAAATCACTCGAAATTAACCATAAGGAACATAATTCACGATTTTGAAGTCGCAATTCATGGGGGAAGTGTACTTAAGATATGAAATTGATTGAGAGTTTTGCTTCCTGAAAATGATCAAAATCGGAATGTACCTTTGATCTTGTAGAATCGGGAAGCAATACTCGAAGAGCAAGAAAGGAGGCGTTAATCTTCATTCTTCGTATTCTCTCCTTAGCGTTATGATCCATCTTCTTTGCAACTGGCGACGAGTACCCTTCTCCATTTTCGTCATCAATCATTGATTTTCTATTTATAATTGATGACTTAGGGCTAGAAACAATTTTCATCGATTCTAACCCATTTTCCACCACTAATTGTGATTCATCAACATTAATGCTGATTTCGTTATCATAATTAATACTAGCCTCTCCCACATTCATAATCTCATGATCATAATCACCTGCTGCGGTACATTCTAATAATTCTTGATACAATAACCAAGATTCATGATCCAACGGATCATCAATGGGCCTCAAAAATTGCTCACTCCCCTCAATGTTAATATTGTTATTAAGAGGTAAAGAACTTGACATTTTTTTTTTCACAATTAAAAAAAAAAATCGATGCAAAAGAACAAGTTAATTCAAAGATGTAATCGTATATCTTTCTTGTCACATAATCTAGTAGTACTAATACCTGTAGTACTTGGCGTCGTACATTGATGACCCTAGCTGGCTTTGTCCCCTCTTTCGAAACCCTAGTTTCCTAAAATTAAGCTGAAATTAAAATAGTCCACGAATAAACATGTTATATGGGAATTAATCGAACAAAGATCAGTTCATGTGATTAATTCCAGATACATAAAATGAACTTTATACATCTCTTGACATAATACATAAAATGTCACAAGTTTCTCAAAATAAGGAAATGATGATGAAAAAGAATGAAAACAGATCAAATTAGATTACGAACCAAAGAAAACTTAATTGAGAAGATGAGAGAGACAGGAGAAGATTTTTAATTAGGAAGTCAATTAAATTAAAGAATTGAGAATCCTTTTCACGCATATAAATGAGTTTCTCGACCTACAAAATACTAGAGTCAATTATATATTGCAGAAAATTAAGAAAAATTCAAATTTGTGGTGTTGAGTTGAGCTCGATCGCAGGGGTGACAATAATTAACATTATCTGTTGCACATAAGGAAAAAAATAGTACTACAAATTAAATACATAAATCTAAGCTTAGCTACAATTAATAGACTTGTTTAATAGGGTTTTCTATTAGTTTATGGATGTTTAATCACCCATGTATATAGTACAACACCGAGCAAAGCTCGTACATAGCAATGTATTGTGAAGTACAAGCTTAATTTCAAATTGTCATATACACACGCATATAAGTATGTACTAACTCTTAACAATGTTCTCCAACACCACCATACTTCTTGATTATAAACGTGATAATTCATGTCCAAAGTGAACTTGATTTACAAAAACAATTTTGTATATTTAAAGATTATATATTAATTTTAAATTTGTTTATCTTCTAATTTTCCATCTCGATCGATTATTATATCAGTGTGTTTCTTTTCTGAAAAAATAATAATAAAAGGAGTTAAAAGATTTTTGCTATCAAATTCGGTGTCTGAAGGATAGAAAACTATCAATTTGGAACATTTCAATTTATGACTCGCAAATTTTAAGACCATATTTCACATCTTATAATTCTAGTTATCCAATTATATTCTCATAAATCAAATTCTAAAGATAAAGGATATTTTTGTGCAAAAAATGAAAAAAAAAAGAAAGAAAGAAAGGGAAATGAGTGTTTTTACCCAAATTTCATAAGAAAAGAGGATTTCTACCCACTTCATAAAAAAATGAGTTTTCTATCAAATTTTGACATAAAAATACTCAATTACCTTTAAATTAAATATATTAATCTTTCTCTTTTATTATTCATTTGTCACATACACCACTTATGATACATATTTATTCTATCTACTCTCTTCATCTCTTTCCAAAATTATGGTAAGTAACTTTAGTAATTTATTTTTTCTTCTTAACTTCATTTCTTAATCATGTATTTCAATAATTTTCATGCATGAAGATATAAAAAAATGTTTGTCTCGCTGGATATAATTCTTCTCATCGAGACAATATGCAAAGTTTGAATAATATCTCGATAGATATAAAACTTATCTCGCTGGGTATAATTCTCCCCATCGAGACAGTATTCATCCCATCGAGATAATATGCAAAGTTAGAATAATATCTCGATAGATATAAAAATTATCTCGCTGGGTATAATTCTCACCATCGAGACAGTATTCATCCCATCGAGATAATATGCAAAGTTAGAATAATATCTCAATAGATATAAAAATTATCTCGTTGGGTATAATTCTCCCCATCGAGACAATATTCAAAGTATGAATACTTTGAATACTGTCTCGATGGGGAGAATTATACCCAGCGAGACAAATTTTATATCTATCGAGATAGTATTCAAACTTAGAATATTGTCTCGATAGGAAGAATTATATCCAGAGAGACAAACTTTTTTTGAAAAAGATGAATATATTTAACTTAAGGGTAATTTAGTTTTTTTATGTCAAAATTGGGTAGAAAACTCATTTTTTTACAAAGTGAGTAGAAATCCTCTTTTCTTATGAAAAATGAGTATAAATCTCACCGTCCCAAAAAAAAAAAAAGGTATTAATGAAAATTATTGTTGACGGCCAAATTATCGACAGAGGTTTGTTTAGTGTGGCTTAAGGACTTGACTAATCAAACAAGTAATATTAATGATTATTGGTTATGAATGCAAATGAGTAGTAATAAATGAAGAACATTGATGGTGTTCTTCAATAAATGCTTTAGGTAAATATTGACAAAGTATATGCCTGTTGTATATTAATTTTCGGATCCCTTATAATGGGCATACATGCCCCTATTTATAGCACATGTTAGCGCTAATTAATGTAGTTAATTCACAAATGCAACTCATTAAATAGCTCTGATACTATTTGGACTCTATACTCTAGTTTGATGATATGGTGGCAGCAGATTCACCGTTCGACAATCGACATCTGGCCCAATCTTGAGATCTCCAGATGTCAACTATGCTCTTTACCATTTGAAGCCGTCCATGCTTGTCATTTCGCCGCTTTGGGGGATTTCTTCCTTTATAGGAAGATCTTCTGACCAGTTGACCGTTGACAAGCTCAAATAATTAATAATGAAAATGGTTTAGCTCAAACTTATACAAGCTCGAGCTCGGATGACCTAAACGCGAAACAAACGAAGCAAATGAGCTTCGTCCCATATAAGATTTCTTGTCAAGCTCGTAAGAGAGCGAGCTTGTCGTTCTTCCTTCTGGGACGTACTTGGATTGTTGAACTTGGGTGCCGAGCTGATTTCTTATTGATTATGGCGGATACGACATTATGTCGGCCAAGGTCCGACACTTATGCATGAGAAATATTTTTGGTATAAAATTGTAAGTAAATAAGGATATGAAATATAGGATGCCAAACATGGTCTTATTTTAGGTTTTAAACTGATAGGTTTTGTTTTCAAGTCTAACATTCATAGTTTTCTATCTTTAAAGTCTTTAATCGATAAGAAAAACCTTTAGGCCTTAAATTGATAATTTTACTATTTCTTAGGTCTTGGTAAAATAAAAGTAATAATATTTTCCTAAAGTATAGAGATTGTATATTAAAAGGCAAGACAAAAACTTGTATGCAATATTGCATACAAGTTATATGTGCAATTGGGTCTTTTTTTTTCCTCGCGGTCAGGGGAATCGGGTTTTAGGGCAGATTGTTGGTGGGCCAATGGGCTTCTTCATCTTCTTCCTCGCACGCCGCCTTGTGACGACGCTGATCGATTTCCTCTTCTTCTCTTCTCTTCTCGAATCTCATGGGCTTTTTTTTTTGTTCGTTAGGTGCCTAATTTTTCTTTTTTTTCGCTCCGATTATTGGATGAAATAAGATTGTTCAATTTGAATTTTGGTATGAATTATGCGATAAGAAGAGAGAATATGTGTGTGGTGTTTGAATTACCCCTCAACATAAAGTGGGTGATGAAATTTAGATCATTCTGCACTCTTTTTTACGTAGTTCTGTAAATCTGTAATTTTGAACTGAAGATTTTTTTCGCGTTTGTACTGGTTTTTATTCATATAGTAACATTATTTTGCTCATATGGTAACACTCTTTTTGTTCATGTAGTAACACATCAAGTTGCTCTTTAAATCTGTAATTTTGGACTGTGGATTTCTTTTCGCGCTTGTACTGGTTTTATTTATGTGGTAACACGTTTTTCTTCATATGGTAACACATTTTGTTCATGTAGTAACACATATTTTTTAGTAATATGTGTTGTGTACTAAAATGTCGGGTTTAAGGATTTGAATGTAGCTATCGATTCTAGTAACACAAACAAGTAATTAATGGAAAATAATCGAACACGAAGACTGCGGGAAGAACTCTTGAGTTCTTCCCTTAAATTTGATGTTGTATAGATGATGAGAGAAATGAGAGCAAGATTGGGAGGATCCAAGTCCTCTACAATGAGGGGTGTGGTCCTCTATTTATAGAGGACCAACCCTGAAAGCTAAAAAACAGTAAATACATCTTGACCCTTTATTTTAGGGTTTTATTACAACTGTTGATCTAAACAGTAACATTATATCTATATTACAATAAATGCACTTGTCTTGTCTCGTAAAGTTGACTCTTGGTTTTGCCGGATTGTCTCCTCGAGGGAGGTCGCTTGTCGGTTTTGCTCGTGGAGCGACCTCGGGAGAGGTCGCCCGCGGAGCAACCTAGGGGGAGGTCGCCCGCTCAGATAGTCTTTACTCTTCTCTTTCTGACCTCGCCTATGGATCGTCCTCGAGGGAGGTCGCTTGTTAAGGTGAGGTTGATCTTCTGTCGGGTCGGGTCGATTCGGGCCTAGGTGGGCCCTGCTAACGTGTCGGATACTGGCAACATATCCAATTTGATTTGCGCTACAACAATATGTAACACTGTTCATATATCGTCGTAATACTACGTGAATGCTCATGTGTTACCATATGAACAATAATGTGTTACCTTGTGACCCATGTTACCGTATGAATATTTATGTGTTACGATATGTTTTATTACATGTTACGTAAGATATGAAGTGTTTTCAATATAACAATATAGTAACACTTGTACATAGATGTAGTAAAAAATAAAATAAAATAAAATTATGTGCTCAGTAGGAATTGAACCTACGACCACATATATTAACAATAGACCTAAACCACTAGGTCACAACACATATTTGATAAAGATATCCTTCTATAAATATATATCCGTCCGCGCCCACACCAGCCCACAACCCTTACCTACTCGCGCCCGTGCCCGACTCGCCCGTCTAGACCCGACCCCACCCGCCCGCCTAGACCCGCGAATTTGAGACTATTTTTGCCTTATTTATGTTATATTGCACATAACACTAGTGTGCAATATTTCACACAAGACCTTCGCAAAAGACAAACTCTCTTGTAGTGAAACTTTTTCATAATATGAAGTTGTTTTTTTTAAAAAAAAAAACTGTATCTCCTACTTTATTGAACATTATTACATGATTTTCATAAACAATATTAATAATTTTCGGTAAATAATAATATGAACAAGTTTTACATGATGGTTACTCGTGCTAAAAAGTACGTCCTCCGTACTGTTTTAGATTGTCCGTTCACTGTTTGACTCATGTTTTAGCGAACGAATTGTTTATTAGTATTTGAAATGATAAAGAGATTTTTAAGATGGGGTATAATAGTCCTACCCTTCATATATCCTACACCTTCTTAAAAGTCACTTTATCATTTTATATACTAATAAACAACTCGCTCGTTAAAACACGAACCAAATAGTGAATGAGCAATTTAAAACAAGACAGAGAGAGTAACATATATACGCAAACTAAAAGAATTTAAAATATGTAGAAAAAAGATACTCCCTTGTCCGCCAAATTTATTTTCATCTATCTTATTTTTCTATCCACCAAAATTTATTCTCATATCTTTTATGAAAACAAACAATTTATATTTATCGTTCAATCTTCATTTTCAATTGTCATTGTATTGTACAAACAATCACTTTATTTATAAATGGACACACAATACTAAATAATACCCTAATCAGTGACGGACCTACCTTGGAGCGAGGGGGGTCACTGGGCCCCCCTGACCCCACTTGAATTTCTTATATATATATACTTATAATTAAGACACACCTGTATGAGACAGTCTCATAGTAAGGCGAAGCATAAATTGTGTATTAACGCTCTAATATTTTGGAAGAATGAGTATTATTTGTGTTATAGATTATACCCTATATCATGTATAAAACTATCTCATACGAATGTCTGTCTCCTTTAAACAAAGTATTATGTGCATCATGTTCACTGTACACCACTATTACTAATCCTTGTAAAAATTAACACTCTATAAATAAAATGTTGATTTTTAGGTGAGAAGGGGGTAACAAAATAGAGAAAGAATATGTATAATTCATATTTTCAATATACATATAAATGTATTCGACTCTGTTAATATAAAGATGTTTAGTCCAAATAATTTTCGAAAATATATAAAAATTCTAAAGTGCATTTAGCTACACTATGTTATAAATTGGGCCCCCCTCGGTAAAATTTTTGGGTCCGTCCCTGACCCTAATACCCTTATTTTATCTACTTTATTTTTAAAACTAGTGCCCAAAAGTATGTGAATAAAATTGATGGATGGAGGAGTACAATTATTCATCTTTTTTACACCGTAATGTGAAAATTAAAGTCGAGCGCGTCTCCTATTCACCAGTTGCATCGTGCACTCAATAATGTATTTTAAAAACTTGTAATTTGTTGCACTTAAACTTGCGACTTGTTACACTAAAACGTGTAACATGTGTTCGTAAAATATAATTGCATGTTTCAATGTAATAAATCACAAATTTTAATATAATAAATTGTAAATTTCTAAAAAAAAATTCTAAAATACATTATAAAGTCTAAGGTGCACCTGATTTATACAAATCCTAAACTTAAAAGAATATAGAGAAGCAAAATGTTTTCTGAAGACAATGTGTAAGCCCAGTATTATTGGCCCAGCTGAGCTGCTTTCTTATTACTCCATCCTCCATCTACACATTTTATGCACACTTGCCTCTTCCGTCCACTAATTTTATGCACACTATTTTTATTAAAAAAATTACTTTATCTTTATTCCTCAATCATCACTTAATTCATTCAAATGTCATTGTACCTCACTCACAAACAATTATTTTATTTATAAATGACACAATACTCTATAATACTACTCCCTCCATCTCAAACTCGATTGCCACATTTCCGTTTCGGGCGTCTCCATACTTGATTTTCACTTTTCTTAAATGAAAATACCAACTTTTATCACATAAAATACTAATAAACAACTCTTTTTAACCACAACTACCCATCACTTTATCACTTTATCAAATAAAATATTAATAAATAACTCTTTTTACCCCAATACTTTATCACTTTTAAAAAAAAAAATCCGAGTAAACAGTAATATGACAATCGAGTTTGAGATGAAGGTAGTATTACTTATCTACTTTATCTAGCTTTTTTTAATATGTGTGTATACCACATCAAGTATAAAATTGGTGGACGGATAATATATATTATTGCAAATTTAAATAGGCCCCAATCCTCGCACTAAATCCATATTCTGTTTTCTAAAAAAATCGGTAGACGATAACGGACAAACATGTCATCCCTCTCTGCTGCAACTTCTAGTATCTATACGCTCCGGCGTTCCCCCCACGCGCTGCCGTTGCACAAGCTCCCGATCAATTTGTTTTGCTGCCGTCGGAAGGCGAGCACGAAGGATTTCTCTCTACGTTTGGCGTTGCCTTTCGACCTCTCCCCTCCTCCAATTGACCTCGACCCTAGTGTAAGCATCCTAGGCCCTAGCCCTCCCTCACCAATTTAATGCATTCAGGGCGAATATTACGTTAAGTTTTATGTCTTTATCTGGATCCTGCATCATTTGAACTGGCATTGAGTTCATTGCTCTGGGGTGTTGTTTAGTATGAATTTTTCTGCATTTTTAATAAAAATTGAAAAGTAAAACTGCGATGAGTAGCAACGAGTGGAATATTTTTCTGTTGTTTTTGTTGTGGATGAATCTATATTTGTTTCTGATCTAATGACCTTGTGGAATAGTTAGTTTTGCAGTATGCTGTATTGTAGTCAGTAATTTGTAACCAAACGATTAAATGCAGGGTGAGTTCTAGTCACAAATTAGTGTTACTGTATGAAGCTAACAATGGATTATTCTTATATTTAGTTATGAAGAACATTCTGATTCAGCTACTAATAAGGTTTTATATCCTAGATGAGTTTTGGGGAAATGAAATTGTTATTCATCTACTATTCTTGTCAATTTTGCCGTATATTTCATGGTCTCCTTTGATAAATTATTAGATTGTTGGCCATTCTTAGGAGACAACGACTTTCGCTGAAGAAGCATCATTAGAAGATGGGACAATAAATGCCAACTATGATGATGACGAGGCATTGAATGCAGTTGAGAATGGTGCTACGGTATGTAAATAGCTATTGGTTAGATTGAAAATCTTGTCATTGAGGTAACTGAAGTACCTTTTAAACAAAATAGCATTATTTTCCCGATGTTATTCATTTGAAATTAAAAAATAAAACTTTTACAACGTCGACTTTTATATTACCCAACATGAGGGATGTTGCGTGTGCAGAAGTAATTTCTTCTGTAGTGTTTAACTAATCTACTTGCACCTCTGGTTTTGCCTCGTGCTTAATTATTTTGACATCTTAGATGCCTCTTAAATTGTATGGCAGGTTGTTTTCTATCTGCTTAAGCTCTTTTCTCTAAATTTGAACTGGTTTGTAATTTTTGCCACATTCTATCATTAAGCATAGCTGCTTTGAACTTGCTCGTTGTAGAAATCGGGGGCGCCGGGTGCGGCCCCACACACGCACCCAATAGCGGAGGAGACTAGCCACGCCCCTATTGAGGTTCCATCCTAAAACCAATTGGTGATAGGAGGAGTAGCCCACTAGGTTTATAAGCTAGTCTCATTTCTTCTAATATTCCGATGTGGGACAACTCACATGTGAAATCCTTTATCATATATTCAACGCGCCCCCTCACATGTGAGTCCTTCGTCAATTCTCTAAACGAAACAGGATCACCCATGGTCCGTCAATTCAACAAAAGCCTCGACTACGCTGAATTAACAACCACTCATCAATTCAACGACCTCCGAACCTCGCGAATTCGACCACACCCTAAGACACGAGCATGGGGCGCGCTCTGATACCATGTAGAAATCGGGGGCGCCGGGTGCGGTCCCACACACGCACCCAATAGCGGAGGATACTAGCCACGCCCCTAGTGAGGTTCCATCCTAAAACCAATTGGTGATAGGAGGAGTAGCCCACTAGGTTTATAAGCTAGTCTCATTTCTTCTAATATTCCGATGTGGGACAACTCACATGTGAAATTCTTTATCATATATTCAACACTCGTTAATGTTTGGAAGTGCTTTTTCTATTTCTTTTTAGACCTTGTGTTCATTTTCTTTTGATTAATGCGAACTTTATTTTGGTTACATTGCGGATGTTCAGGTTGTGGATCTATCTGATTGTTGCCGAATAAGAGGTAAACTTTATCCAACTTTATTTTGGTTACATTTTCTCTTTTATATATTTTTTATCCCTGATTTTTTAAACAATAATTACTCATGAATAATGGTTGTGTTTTCCTTCTTGGGTGTTTACTTCTGGTAAAGTCAGTGGGGAAGATCGAATTCAGTTTCTTCATAACCAAACTACTGCAAACTTTGAATGTCTTGGTGAAGACCAGGTAGATCATAGACATTTTTCATATTCTTTTCTTCTGTATTTTATATTAAGGTAAGTTAGTTTTGATGTTATGTTTATCATTGGATGAGATTTGTAGGGGTGTGATACAGTTTTCGTGACACCAACAGCGCGAACAATTGATATTTCTCATGCATGGGTCATGGTAATTCCGATTTAGTATTTATAACTACCTTTGGTATCATCTTTCTCTAACAGTTGGACCATGTTAACATTATTGTTTGAGTGTTTTACGTCAACAGAAAAATGCTGTAATGCTGGTTGTCTCATCAATGACTAGTGGAAGCATAACTGAAATGCTGAATAAGTATGCTTTTAGATGTTCCCTTATGGTTTTTGCATTTACCACCTCTTTCCTAATAGTTTGTAATTGATCATAATCACGCTTTTGTTCCTTTTGGCTTTACTGTCCACAATACCAGTTTTTGCTCACACGTTCCTTACCTGATGAATACAAAGCAAAAAAAAATTCCCCCTTCATTACCCTTAGTTTAGTGTTGAACTTTTTAAATTATTACAAACCTTCAACCTGAGAGCTTCTGCTAACAGTTCCGCGTTGAATCAAAAATTATATTCTATATATTGCTACCAGTCTACTTTTGTCATTGTTTCTTCCTGGACAAACCTATATCTTGGCATAGCAACTTGAAATCAATTGTTCGGGGTAAATATATGTAAATTATTGAATTTTATGGATGTCCTAAAACTCTTTTTGATATTCTTAATCGAAGATAGTACATTATCTTGAATGCTGAACTGCGTGCAGGCACCATTCAAGTTAACACATGAACTTTGGAAAGCGATCAATCATGTAATCCAGCTAATTATAGATATAAAATTATGAGAACACCTTTTAAGTTATTGCCTGTCCTAATATAATTATTCTAATGAACTTAAGAAACTACACATAATGTTGTGTCTAAACAAAGCAAATATATTTTCTTTTACAGGTACATCTTTTTTTCTGACAAGGTGGAAATTCATGATATCACTAAACAGACCAGCATGTGTGTACTATTGGGACCTAAAAGCAACAAAGTATGTGATTCAGTAAAGTTGATCTAGATAAAGTCTTTTCTTGTTCATCTTTTTCTAAATACACGTCTTCTATGTCTGATATGTGACGTGGGGACAGATAATGGAGGACTTGAATCTAGGAGATCTTGTTGGACAACCATATGGCTTTCACAAACACTACAGTGTAAGTTTTCATGCTGTAAAAGCTGTTGTGTCAAGTTCATATTCTTTCAGCCAAATAAAACTAATGCAGTTTGAAATTTTTATGTTCATGCTTCTGGTATGGGAGGGATATAACCATGTACTTCCAAGCCTTGGAATTTATAATAGTTGCTTCATAGTATTATGTGACCATTAGTTTTGGATTGCCTAACCTTTCTAAATGGCTTGGAACATAACAATGGTCTTTGACTAGTTTCTAGTTGAAATGCTATTCTTATCTGTTCAGTCTTTGTGAACAAACAAACTAGAATTATGTTACCATTATTCAACAAGTCTTTCAGAGACATCAGTGTTTCGGACTTAGCTAGGGGTTGGAGCTTTGAATTGTAATTGATGTAGTCACCCATTGAGTCTCAATATTTGTATCCTAGGGAAGGGATCTCTCATCCCTCTTACCTTCTTTCCTTTCATTAATAAAAATTCTGTTTCTTATTTAAAAAAAAAAACAGTTCTACAAAAATATCTTAGCTGACTTTGTAGCTATTGAGATAGCAACTCTTACCTATTTTTGCAAATGAGGGCTGGTCTTTTTCACCATCACTAGTGGCTGGAATCACAGCTAATTTAGCTAGACACCTTCTGAATTTAATGACTATGATGACCATAACAGATGATAAATACTATAGCGCTGTAGTCATTAACTGTTTAATCTGTGGTTTTTCATATCAATGATAATGTTTGTGGAATTTTCCTTTTCCTTGGGCAGGTTGGTGGGATGCCATTGACTGTGGGTGTAGGAAGTGTCATTTCAGTGGAAGGTTTCACATTCATGATGTCCCCTACTGCTGCAGGATCAGTCCAAAAGGCTCTTATAAGTCAGGGCGCAATTCCTATGAGTTCCAGTGCTTGGGAGACATTGAGGATTCTTCGAGGTTTAAACCTTGCATTGCAATGCCATTTTTAATTTTTTTGTCTGCCCCTATTTTTCTCTTATGGGATTTATTGGTCATCTCTATTGTGGACATTTGCAGGAAGACCAGCTCCTGGCAAAGAACTAACAGAAGAGTTTAACGTATTAGAGGCTGGGCTCTGGAGAGCTGTTTCCTTGAATAAAGGTAGTAACTACACAAAAAAAATTCCTGCATGAAAGACAGCGTGTTTGTTTGAAGCTGAAATCTTTTTGCAGGATGTTACAAAGGACAAGAGACCATCGCAAGACTTGTAACTTATGATGGTATTAAGCAGAGATTGTGGGGAATTCGTTTATCTTCTCCAGTGGAACCAGGCAGCACCATTACAATAGATGGGAAGAAGGTGGCGCACAATATCTTCTCAATATCATGAAAAGTTTCGTTTAACCACCTAAAAAACTTGTCTTATTTTATTAGATATTTACAGACAACAATGACAACCAAAACTGGTGCATACTTCAGTTTTGTCATCTGCACTTTATCTACCTTAACTAGAAAAGTGTATAATGTTGCAGGTAGGGAAATTGACAAGCTCCACAGCTGGTACACAAGCATCCGGGCCTTTTGGATTAGGATATATCAAGAGGAGGACGGCTTCAGAGGGGGACAGTGTAACAGTTGGAGAGAGTGTTATTGGAACATTGGTAGAAGTTCCCTTCCTCAAGGATCAACCTCCACCATCAAAAGCATAGGCAAGTGACTACTTGTCGCTTTTTGTCGAGTCTTGTATTCCTCTATTCTCTCTTTAGGTATTACATGAAGTCATTATGTATGTGAACAAGCTATAGCTAATTTTGAAAATGAAAAAATGAACATACCTTCTTTTAGGGTTAGTTTTAGCTGGATTTTGAAGACCTTGTATAAACAAAAACTTATGCTATTTTTTATTTGGACTAGAAGAAAGAACTGGAGCAATTTTGACTCAATTTTGATCGAAGTGTGACTCATCCACAAAAACCACTGAAATATAATGAGAAGTATTAGTTTACAGGTTGAACAGTATTAGTATTTTTTTAACATATAATTAATACTTTTCACTGCTCTTTTCTATGAATCTCAAAAATATATATAAACATAGTTTGGTTGAATTTTTTTTGTCAAAATTGGGTCAAAATTATACCAGTTGCACAGTGCAACTGCTGCTCCGAAAGTGTTACCTCAGAAGAAAAAGAAATTTGGCTTCTTTTATTGGGTTCACATATATATAATATATATATATTAATTGTATGTAAGGAAGAGTTCTCTGTGTTGAAACTCAATAGGAGTTGCACATTGTCCATCTTTGATGAATTTGTTTTTTTGTTTAAGCAGAAGAATTCTTCCTGGAATGCATGTATATACACATTATACAAAAACTACCCACCTAACTTTAAAATGACGCCCTTGCCCCCTGTCTGAATGTTCTCCTTTCTAAGGCAATAAGTATGAAAAAGAGGAAAACATCAGAATTCCAATAATCAAGAACTTGCTTGTAAAATGCTAACTATTTGTGAGCGTTGATCATCATTCAATTCAGCTGGAAACTCAACCAGAAACTTGAGTTTGAGGTCTCCTCTCGTGCCTTGTTTGGAAATAGGCATACCTTGTCCCGATATAATCTTCTCGTATCCAGGATGTACAATATCATCTATATAGAGGTTTATTTGGCCACCTCCTAACAGCGGGATAGGAATATTGCATCCGGTGAGAGCCTGCACGAGAGGGATCTCGACTCCCAGCTCCAAATCGTTGCCCTCTCGTTTGAAAATTGGGTGCCGCTTCTCATCAATTGAAAATATTATATCTGCTGGTAGGCTCCCTGGTTTCTCATCTCCCTTCCCTTCGAATGTTATTCTTGTCCCTTTCTTCCATCCTGGTTTCACTTGGATCATAAGTATCTCTTCTTCTTCAACTATTAACCTGCATCCAATAATTAATTACAATTTGCCTTTTCTCTTTTGCAGGGAATTTCATGGGAAAAAAGAAATTAGGCCTATAACTTTGTGCAGTTGGAAAAGAAGGATGATGCTATGTTTACGGGTCTATAAATTAAAGACAATACATTTTTATTTATGTAAATGTAGGCTAAATTGGTCTAATTCGGGTCAATTTGGCCTACATTTACATAAATTAAAAAGTATTATCTTTAATTTATAGGGATCGAAGCCCAAATTTCAGTCCTCACGTGTTATCTTAACCTGATTTGGGCTAATTCGGGCCGATTCGGCCTACATCCACATAAAATAAAAAGTATTATCCTTTTACAGACCGTAAACATAATGCCCTTCTTTTGCAACCCCCAAAGTTACGGGCCTAAAAGAGGATGTTTACCATATTTCATGAGAATATAATCAGGAATAACCTAATGATATGTTTGGTACGTACCCTGAGGCTGATATGGCATCCCTCGTGACCTTGATCTTCTTGACGCATCCAAGGCACAACTCCTCAAGGGTGCATTCAATCTTCTTTTCAATTGGGGGCGGCTTTCTCCGAGCTGCAGATTGTGAGAAGAAAATAGGGGTACTGCCGACACGTTTTGATGCAGTCTTTGAGAAAAGTGGTGGTGGGGTGGGGGGCGTTGTAGGGGTGTTTCCTCCGGAGAAATCCATACGCGGGGGCGTCTGGCTTCTTCTGCTGGAAACAGAGGGCAAATTGGGGCTTGCCAGGGGGCTGACTCGGCTTGTGGTACGCGAAAGGAGGGTAGGTTTGGAAATGTGTAGCTCTGCATCGTACTCTTTCTCACGATCGTGTGACTTCTTCTTCTTGTGTGTTTTTGGCTTGTTTTCCCCATTGCATGAAATGTCTTCCTCTCTCTTCTTCATGCTGAGGGTCTGAAATCATTGAAACAAAGATTGATTGTTAATTATGATAATGGTAATATGATAATGAGGGTTGCATGAAAAAGATGATACCCTATAGGCTTCGTTGATGGAACTAAATTTGGCTTCTGCTTCTGCTTTGTTGGAGGGATTTCTGTCTGGATGCCATTTCACGACCAGAGATCTGTATGCTTTGCCAATATCAGAGAGGGATGCAGATTTTGGTATTCCAAGAATGTTGTAAAAGTTTTTTGGTGATTGTGATTTTGAAAGGTCTCCCATCAGCTAGACGAGAGAGAAAGAAGAGAGAGATGGGGGGAAATTAAGGTGAGAAGATTGGAGATTGAGAGAAATGAATTATTGAGGAAATGGAAAAGGGTGGAAATAATTAATTTGCCCAAATTAAGTGTATGTATGTTTGCATACCTCTTTGTAAGGAGGCCTTTTAATTATTAATGGGACTCAAAAAGTCTCTTCTATTTTTTTTCTTTTTGATAAATTAGTTGGAACAATTAGAATACTCTGATGAAATCGGATTTTGAAAATAATTTATGTATATGAGGTAAGCCAAAATGAGAATATTGTCATTGACCAGCAAGACGCTTGCTACGCCACTATAAACTTTATAAATAAATATATATAATTATACAAATCGGTCCTTTTTTAAATTTTGTATTGTCTTGTTATTTTGAGTGGATCTATGCACACCGTGCACTTCATAGTCTATTTTTAAACAATGCAACTTGTTGTATTAAAATATGGAATTGATTCACACTGAAACGTACAACTTGTTTTTCATATTAATAATTGCATGATTCAATGTAAACAAGTTGCATGTTTCAGTTAAACAAGTTATATAGTTGTAAAATACATTATGAAGTGCATGGTTCACCTGGTGCATATAAGAGTTAGCCTTATTATTTCTGGATGGATAAGATCATATATTCCTGCTGCATTATTTGTTAATAATTAACAAAATGAAGGGATCATAGATTGCAATCTTCACTCCGTAAATCACATATAACATAAATTATGTACAAATAGTTACATAGTATTAAATATGAGCATAGAATGGCCTATCTGGAATAGTAGGAACCTCAATATCTCCCTGTAACATTTTGATTGCATCCAATATTGTAGGCCTTAAAGCCACCATCAAATGAGCACAAAGAATCCCAACCTTCACAAATCTCTCCATCACCATTAAAGGAAAATCATCCTCAAACCCCAACAAATCTGGATCCAACACTCGCCCGATCGACCCGCCTTTCACGAGCAGCCAAGCCCAATCCGTGATAAAAAACGTAGGCGACGACAATTCAATAGCCTTTCTCCCGCTCATGATTTCAAGCACCAGTATCCCAAAACTGTAGACGTCGCTCTTTTCTGTAAGTTGTCCATACAGAGCGTATTCTGGGGCTAAATATCCATGGGTCCCGGCCACACGGGTCATGAGGTGGGACCCGCCTCCTATTCCTCGTTTGGCCAACCCGAAATCACCCACTCTCGCTCTCATATACGAGTCGAGAAGTATGTTTGTCGGCTTGATATCCCTATGATAGATAGGGGGATTCACTCCATAATGAAGATAAGCCAAACCATTAGCTACATCCAAGATTATGCTCTTCCTTTGAGCCCAACTCATTACTCTCAAATTTCCTCCATTCTTAGGAAACAAATGATCACCCAAATTCCCATTAATCATATAATCATAAACAAGATATTTCTGAGTTTCTGAAACACAACAGCCTATTAGTGGGACCAAATTTCTATGCTTCAAATTGCTGATCATCTCAACTTCTCTAATAAACTCATCACATTCTCTAATTTCCTTCACAGCAATCATCCTCCCATCTGGTAATTCCCCTTTATACACATCTCCAAACTGGCCTCTACCGATCAAATTCTTGATCGAAAACACCTCCGTCGCTTCCTCAAGATCACGAAAATCGAACCATAACGAGTCCCCCTTCGGCCTCCAGCTCAGCAACCTGTTTTCCTCTGCTTCATCATCAAACTCCAAACCCGAACCTTGAACCCCGCCTACGTCATCATTCCATCTCATCCAAAAACCAACCAAACACGCCACTACAACAACTCCTCCAATCGAGCCACAAATGAAAGCCAATCTCCGTGAGCTCGTTTCAGCAGATAAAACCAAAGGCAATCCAAAAATGCAAGAAAGTGTGCCCTCACTATCCGGGCCCAACTCATTAACAACCCCTGCAGCATACAAGATAGTGTAATGAAAACACCCCCTGGAGTTGCTATTATTACCATCAAACCCACGCAGTACGGCCAGAACCTGAAACCCCGCCACCACGCACGCGTTGCACGTGCTGAGCTCGTGCACGTCCTTCTTGCAGGCCTTATCGAGTGAGGTGGAGTGCCCCAAAAGCGAGAGCCAGTCATTCTTGGTTTGGATATTTGCACACACGTTTGTGGTGTTGACAAACTTTTGAGGCTCAAAGCAAAGGGAAGTTAGATGAAGAGGTAAATTAAGACGAGTGAGTTTTGTTTGGAAATCGTCGAGGCAAGAAATGGAAGTTTGAAGATCAGGGAGTCGGAACAGAGAGGTTCGTTTTAGGCGTTGCGCGAATGCAACGCCGTATAGGCTTGTCAGAGTCTGACAACAAGACGAAGTCGAAGACGAAGAGTTGATGTTGTTGTGGCAAGAAGAAGAGTCCCATGGGAGTGTTAGAACGTAGTTGAGATCCATGGGGCATTGAGATCCATAGGAATTATTACAGAGATGGATTATGATTAGTGTGAATATAGTTAGGACATGATTGGAAGCCATGTTTCTTGGATGGGAATTTTGTGACAGTTGATTTGAAAATATTGAGATGATAGAATGTATACATGAGGAAGGAAAAGAAATTTGAATAAAATGTTGGTGGTTACTTTTCTGCATTTTTTTTTAATTAGTGGGAGGAAGGAAGGAGGGAGGAGTGGGGAAATTATCAAACTGTGTCAAACCGAACCTTCCTGCAAATATTATTATAGTTGTGTGAAAATGGCGAGTGAAAGAGACGCTAATTTGCTACCAACAACTTGTAGCCAAAATATATCCATCTAGCAACATTAACTACTAAACTAGATTATCATAAGATCTTATTAATTAGATATGTTGAAAGGGTTATGCCCTAACGCAAAGCCTATTTAATGACAAAAATTAGTACAAGACGGTGGTATAAGTTAATACAAATTAACAACCACTCATTTTAAATTATTAAAACGTCAATGTACAAATTAAGTATTTCGTATCACCGTGTGATCGTATCAGGCAATGTCTCTCCTATTTAAATCGAAAAAAAGATAAAATTGGCTTCTTTTAGTAGTTTAAAATCGGGAGGTATGGTCGGAGGACCATTTGGCCCGAAGGCCTGAATAATGAGTCTGTCAGGCTGTGAGCCCATTAATATATATATATTTTTTATATATTTATATAATAATTTTATTAATTTTTTTAATTATTGTACATATTTTAAATATTAGAAGTAGCATTTTGTTCAATAGGAATAAAAATATTGAGTTTTTTTTTTTGAAAGCTCCGCCAACTTCAAGAATGAAGATCAAGAGCTGTAGACAACATGTGTCTAGGTAACTCATCGCCGACCCAAGCTTGAGGGCCGGGAGAGGTGCATGCTGCTTTCGCCAAGTTGTGCGCCAATGTGTTTTTGGCTCGCGGGCAGTACCAGACTCCTTTTTCACTGAGGTGTTTGTGAATAGATTACGCGATTTAAGCACTAGGTGTTCCTCAACTCCAATATAGGATGAGTCAGATCTGATTGCGTTGATGGCGTCGATGCAGTCTGAGAATAGCCGTGTCGTGTTGTTACTATGATTTTTCCAGAAAGATAGTCCGTGGAGGATTGCATTAAGCTCGGCAACCATAATGGTTCCTGGTGGGTTTATTTTGCGAAACCCTGCTGCATACAATTTCCCTCCCGGATCGAAAATTGCGTATCCAGTGGAGAAGTGCATTTTACTTTGGTCAAATGCGGCGTCGACCAAAATTGAGTAGCTTGGCGTTTGATCCGGGTCGGAGCTGTGTAGAAATTTCATGGTTGATGTTTGATGTTGATAAATAAGGTTCGCCCTGACGTGTTTATAGGAGGCCAGGTAGGATTCCGCCCAAGAGGCTATGATGGTTTGTATGCGGTTGTGGTCATTGCCCTTATTAGAGTGGGTGAGGTTGCATCGTTCCTTCCAGACCCCCCACATGTTCATTGCACATCTTTCTAAAGAATCTTGATTGAGTGTGGCTGCTAATAGAAGGAATAAGTTCTCGTTCTGCAGCTTTCTAAGCTTTTTGATTGTTACCCATCATTCTGTGCCTTTCCATGCATCCTTCACCACCTGACAGAGAAAAGTTGAGTGATTAGTGTTAGCCCAATGGAAACCACAAAGGACACACCTGGGGTCACCAGGCACGTGGTGTATCCGGAGGTTAGCTTCAGTGGCGATGACGTCATGAACGACCTTCCAAACAAATATTTTAACTTTAGGTGGCAGTTGAAGTTTCCAAATTTTCATCCAGAAAGTCTGAGTGTTGCTGGATGGGCCGACTCCATCGTTGATGATTTCTGTTCTTCTCTCCCTGCAGTCCCCGTAGGCCGTTTTTACAGAGAAGTTCCCCTTCTTTTCTAGTTTCCAATACGGGGTATCTTGTACATTCTCCTGATTGATAGGGGTTCATTTGATAGCTTCAACCTCGAAGGGGAGGAATATGTCATTCAATTTTGGAACGTCCCATGTCCTGTCCTGGAGGATAAGGTCCTTAACCATAACATTACTATCATAGGAGACACAGGATGTGATTTTCCCGGACTGTAACCCCTGTATCCAAGCATGTCTTCTCGCATGAATGTTATTTATGTTGCCAATCTTCCATAAGGTTCCATAGTTGATGACTTCTCTGCTCCAGAAAATGGATCTCCATATGTAGGACGGGTTTGTGCCTATGGTAACATCCATTATATCACAG
Source organism: Stenogyne calaminthoides (assembly GCA_037126765.1). Lineage (NCBI taxonomy): Eukaryota > Viridiplantae > Streptophyta > Magnoliopsida > Lamiales > Lamiaceae > Stenogyne > Stenogyne calaminthoides. Next base: position 18,115,673 of record JBBCBC010000001.1, read on the forward strand.
TGTTTGAAGTATCTTGCTTTGAATAATTTGGAGACGAGTGAATCGGGTTTGGATATGAATCGCCACACCTGCTTGGCCAATAATACTTTATTGAAGGTCACCAGGTCTCTGAAGCCCAGTCCTCCTTTATCCTTTGTTTTAGTGAGAGTATTCCAATCTTTCCATTGAATTTTCCTATCATATTTTCTTGCGCCCCACCAAAATCTTGTTGTCATGGCTTCGATCTTCCCACAGATCGTGTTTGGAATTCTGAAGCAAGCCATTGCATTTGTGGGGATCGACTGTATCACTGCCTTGATGAGTACTTCACGACCTCCCTCCGAGAAGAAATTATTTGTCCAACTGTCCAGTTTTTTGGCCACTTTATCTCTAAGGTAGCAGAACTGTAGTCGCTTACTTTTAATGGAGAAGGTGGGAAGACCCAGGTAGAGATCATGTCCTTGGGAGACTCGAAGATTGAGGCTATCCTTAGGCCCCATTTGGTAGCCCAGTTTGGTGAGTTATCTTGGTTTTATCGTGGGCTGCAATTGGTTTGATAGCACAAATAATAACAACTCGGAGGCCCAAGATTAGGTTTAGGCCCGCGCGTAAACACTGTTGCCCTTCAGCAGACAAATCTGACCGATTTTGGTATGATATTGTATCGTGAGTGTACAGTAACACGGGCATTAAGTCTTATTCCAAAAATGCCCCTCACATATATAAAGGTAAAAAACGTCACTTTCAGATCCCTCTCTTCATTTCTTCCTTCTCTCACTTTCACTCGGATCTGGTCACCTTGTGGACCACCATTGTCGAACAAGATTCATCCATATTCAATCTTGCCAAGGATGATTCCAATTCAAGATAAAAGAAATCAATACAACATTCTACTTCAACCACATCTCATAAGATCGTCACTATTTATTTCCCCTTTTCTACATCTCAATTCACAAAATCAAATCATCCAAACAGATCAATTCAACAATTCAGAGAGCAGAGACACAAGAGGGACAGAACCTGAACGAAGGCTCCACCTGATATGCACAAGATTGGCACCTTAAAAGCGATTCTATTTTTGAATGGGTTTTCATCGGCCGGATCGCGGTTATGTGTGTAAGCTTTTTTGAATGGGTTTTTTTCATCTTGCAAAAACTAGGGGTCTCCTTCTTTCTTCTACTTTTTTTTTTTCATTTTGTTTTGGTCGTTTGTGGTTTGGGGTGTTATTGAATGGGTTTTAATTCGGCCGAATCGCGATTAATGTTGGAAGATTGTAAGTTATTTTGACTGGGTTTTTTGAATGGGTTTTGTTCGTCTTGCAAGAACTAGGGTTTCATAACTGTAGATCTTGGGGAAAAGAGGAAAGTGAATCGTCGATTCGCGCTGCCTGTGAAGAAGAAGACGAATTGGGGACCTTTTGCGACGCGATTTACCTGAACGTGTGGCGAAAAGAGGAAAGTGAATCGTCGATGAGCAACGTCTGTGAAGAAGAAGATGAATTGGACATCGAGATTTACAAACATAACAACGAACTCAGATGTGTAGGGTTGTAATATCAAAAAAATCACAGGAGTAATAATGTAATTCTGGCTCTTTATAATTATAAATCTGACGGATTTATTTTTCCTACCAAACACCGGTTCATTTGTCACACTCGTGCCTAATCTGGGCCTGTTTTTTAATCGGCCCAATCGCTCAGATTGTCAAGAAGGCCTACCAAACGGGCCCTTAATGTACTGAATATTTGTTGTACCAGTGTTCGAGCTAAAAGTGATAGCTAATTTGTCGAAGTTAAGTATCTGTTATATTCTTATAAATGTTTGATTGATTTATTTATTTTTATATATGATTGGTTGATTTGATTGGATTTAATTTACAATGCATTAATTATACCCTCTTCAATCCATAATGATTGTTATTTTAGATTTTCAGGTGGAAATTTTAAAAAATTATAAAATGACACATATAACCTTAGGCTCCGTTTGGATGAATGAATTTGAAATCCGTGGATTTCACACACAAATCACCACTCTCTCTATTTGAGTAAAGACTCCATTTGGATAGGGGGATTTGAAATTAATGGATTTGAAAAATAAAAAATGTAAAAATACATAAATTTTAAATCATAAATTGTCAAGAGATGAGAGAGAATGGGGGAGGGAGAAGGAATGGGCAGAGAGGAGAGGATTTCAAATTATTAGGTTTTGATGAAGATTTGAAACCTATTAATTTTAAACTTGACTCTCAAATTTAAGTATTTGTAAATCCATTGGAGAGTGATGATTTGTGTACGAAATCCATGAATTTTAAATTCATCCATCCAAATGGAGCCTAAATGAATTCACAAATACTTAGATTTGAGTCTAATTTAAAATTGAGGGATTTCAAATTCTCATCAGAACCATGTCATTTAAAATCCCTCTCTCTCTTCGCCCTTCACTCTCTTCCATTTTCTCCAATCTCTTGACAATTCATGATTTGGAAATATATGAATTCTAACATTTATTATTTTTCAAATTCATTCATTCCAAATCTTCCCTATCCAAACAGAGCCTTATTGATTATTCCATTAAGGCAGTATATAAGAATTGTGCAAGATTGATGGAATAATTAGAGTAAGGGTAGAAGAGAAAAAAAAATGAAAAAACATGTAAAACAACAATCAATTAGAAACAAACACTATCGTATAATTTTATATAATGAATTTAAATTATGTTATATTATGACAAAAATTCGTATGAGACAGTCTTATGCATGAGACAAAGTACAACTAAGCACAATCAATCTTCATCCCTCCCAAAGTGTTAAAGTGTCAATGACTAAATTACACTCCGGCTTAGTGAGACGACCTCACACAGTGTGACTCAACATTAGTTATTCTAAATTTTAAATTTTATAGTCCGTAGTACAATATAGTGATTCGTTTAGTTCGATAAAATTAAGAGTGACTTTCCTGTGCACCATTTGCACAAGATGCAACTGGTGCACTTGAATTCAATTTTAATTTGGATGAAGCATCTACACTCTAAACACTAAATAATGAACCATAAATCATGATTTATTCAGGCCGGGTGAACCATGAACCACTCGGGCCGAGTGAATCATGAACTACTCCGACGGGGTTTGGGCCCGAGTAGAAAAAAAAAGGCTAAAACTGAAATTAAAGTTAAAAGCAAACTGAAATTGAAAAAAAAAAGAAAAGAAAAAGAGCTCCTAAAATTAAATTGTATCAAATTAATTTGGTGCAAATGATGCACAAGAGAATTTGCCTAAAATTAAATTTAGGTCTACACAATAAATTACTGGACTGTTTAGAGTGAATTTTTTAATCAGCAGCCCTCTATAACTAGTCCTAATGGATTAGGATCATGATCTCCACATCTTATGGAAGACAAAGTCTAGTATGAAAAATTTTATAAATGAATTTTTTTTAATTTACAATAAAATTCTGTAATTGGTGATGGTAAGACAAAATTGAGTGGTTCATGATTCACTCGGCCCAAGTGGTTCATGGTTCACCTGGCCCGAATATGTCATAATTTAGGGTTCATTATTTATTGTTTAGGGTGTGGATGATTGATTTAGGACAATTTTATAGATTTTCATACATAAAATTTTTAATACTACACCTACTCCTTATGGAAAACCTCCTTAATTAATTAACCTAATTACTCAAAGTTAATTAAAAACTAATATTTGTTTATGGAAGACTTGTAAGTCTCCACCAGTGGATTATCAATCAAAATCATGACCAGTGTCATGTAAGTATATAATTATATATCATGTTATCATGCTCATGTAAGAAGCTACGTAATATATCATGCCTTCAGTTTTGGGAAAAAAAAACCATATATTATTTAATGTTTGCATCATATGATTATATTGAACTTATAAAAGAAATTAATATGTGGGGGTAATTAATTGTGATTTTGTTGCATGCATGTACTATTATTCTTTGGTGAGAAAAAATTACAAATGGTCCTGTAACTTTGACCGAATCCATAAATGGTCCTTTATGTTTTTACTTTATGAATTTTGGTCCCTTTGGTTTAAATTTTAGTCATTTTCGTCGGAAAATTGAAAAATTTGACCGGAAAATGACCGAAAATATTATGTAGCACACAAAATAATGCGAAAAAAAATATTGAAATGGCGGGTTCAATGAAAGGAAGAAAATATTATAAGTTTCGACATTCCCCTCAACGTAAATCACTCGAAATTAGCCACGATAATGAATGAAATTCGTGATTTTGAAGTTGCGATTCACGGGGAGGTGTAAACAAAACATGAAATTGATTAATGGTTTTTCTTTCTTGATGAAAAACAATTCAAATGAGAGTGGTGACGACCGTCAATGTGACAAGAATAAAAAATTAAATCATTTTTCCGATCAAATTTTAAATTATACCGTGAAAAGGATTACAATTGAAACCAAAAGGACCACAGTTGATAAAATAAAAATTTACAGGACTATTTCTGGATTCGGGCAAAATTACATGACCATTTGTGATATTTTTTCTTCTTTGGTTGACCATTTAATTAAGTCAGGATAGGGTGGTCAATTTCAATATTTCATCTCACTCGTTTATTTGAATGAATTCCTTTCCTAGCATCTTCATTACTCAACACGGTAACACTTCAAGTCCGCAATTTCTGGGAAATACTATAAATTATAAGTACTCCATTAGTCCCAGTATAAGTTTTCTATTTTTTTTTATTTTTGTTTAAAAAATAATAATAAAATAATAAAAATAAATGATAGTTGTGGGTATTGAGAGAAAGGAAAAATGTATGTGGAGTAATGAGTGACATTCTTTGTAATATTATGTGAAAAATAAGGATAAAAATTTTGGGTAGTGTAATTATTTTTTCTATTTATAAAAACAAAAAAAATATTATAGGAAATATAAAAAAGAAAAGGGAAAAATTTATAGTAAGACAGTGGGACTGAGGGAGTATTATAAAAGGGCCAGCTTCACGTTATTCTATTCTTTGAAAAAAACATGCATTTTCCAATTGATTTATAATTCGTGCTCCCTCTACCTATCTCCTGCACTTAATCACTTTACATTTATTTATAAGGATTTCATTTATTATGTAATTGCATTTTGATGTTTGTATCATTGACGACAATATATTTTATTTTATTTATTATGTTTAATTTGCTTGATTAATAAATGTAATTAGATATGAAAATGTTTAGTATTTGATTAGAACACATGTTTGATAAAATAGTCAAATAGAAAATAAAAAAAGGAATATTCTGAGAATATCTTTTTTGATATCGTAGATTGTGGATCTAGAATATAATGAGAATGCGTAGGAGTAGTTATGTTGTGAAACTTTTTAATTGGTGAAACTAGTTCCTTTTTACAGGACCCTTCAGTTATTACGATTAATATTTTATATTATAATATAAATTACATTTTTTAGTGTTAAGAGTAATATTTTTTATAGTAAAAAATCACACTCTTCAGTTATCACAACTAATATTATTTAGTAATATAAATTACATTCCTTAACTAATTTTACAAATTTTTATGTAAAACTTATTCACCATGTACTTTGTCCATGCGATAGTTGTGATTTTGTTTCATATATACAAAAATATATATTAGCATTCTGAGGAATAATTGACCAATTAGTGTTTTAGAACTCATATAGCACCCAAGAAACACTTTTTTTTAAAAAAATTGGATCACACCAACTTAAAAAAAAAGTACTTTTCACTATTGAAAATGTGGTTCAAAACACCCCTAATTAAGTTATCAATTTCTGGGAAAAACAAAATATCCGGCTACATCGATCATGGATCAGGATTCTCAACTGGGCGTCAAACCCAGTACCGCGTGCAGGCCCTTCAAACGCTGCCGTTTCATATGAAAATAGACTATTAGTGTATTAATTAATTATCTTCATTTTTCTTCAAAAAAGTAATAAATCAATTAATACTCTAATAGTCTTCATTTTATTGAACACATTGAAAGTTCTAAAAATTGGCAACATGAAAATAAAAGAAGAGTGATGTTTGTGTGCACCAATTGCATCTTGTGTAATTGGTGTAATTTGATTGAATTTTAATTTGGATGAACCATTAATCCTACACCCTAAACACTAAATCATGAATCATTCAGGAATGGTGAACCATGAATCACTCGGACCGAGTGAACCATGAACCACTCGGGTCGGGTTCGGGCCCGATAAAAAAATTGAACCGGTAAAAAGAACGGAACTAGTAAAAAATAATAATTGAAATCCAATTGCACAAATTCTAAATTAGTGCAAAGGGCTCATACAAGAATTTGTCATAAAAGAATTGTTTAATAAGTGGAAAAGTGGCGCATATTAAATTTTTTTTTTTTTTTTAAAGAAAATATATAAAAAAAATCAGCAAAAGAAACATAAGCGTTTTGAAGGGCCAATCATATACATATTTAAGCTAAAGTACTTATTTGCAAACTCAATAACACTTATTTTTTTAAAATAAGTGCTATTATAGCACTTTTTAGAGTTTTAAAACACACAAAATACTACTAACTAATACTAGAATCGTATATATAATGCATACTTGTTTGTAATATGTTCCATATGAAAAGGTCCAACAAAGCATTCTGTTCAAAAATGGTCATCAAATAGACTAAGACGTTCCATAACCACACACATATATATATATATATATATATTCGGAATTCAGAAATTAAATTCAAAAGAGAAATTAACTGAATTTTTTTTTATCGGGCAAAGTTAGTAGTTAGTATACCAAGCACTCAAATACTCCACGAAATCACCAATTCACCTTATAAACACATAACTCCAAATTAGCTTAAAAAAATCGAGATCGTAGCCTCCCAAAACAAATGAGGAAATTAATGTTGGAGTGGTTAAGCCATACCTGATTTAACTGAATTCTTATTTCCATGAGATGTCTAACTTCATTGATGTAAAATTCCAACTATACCTTGAATTTGCTATTTCCTTTGTCAAGCAAAGAATAATAGTGTCAAGGATGATTTTCTTTTTTCCCTATATCTAATAATAAGATTAATATTATTATATTTATAAATTAATATTATAACATTTATTAATTGATATCATTACACTTAAAAATAATATTATAACATTAAATATTATATACATTAATTTGTAAGAGTAGTTATATTAATTTATAAGTGTAGTAATATCAATTTTATGTTATAAATAAGTTTTATAAGAGAATTTGTGTTGAAAAAGATACATAAATTTAAAAGTAATAAGTATTATATTACGTTACAATAAATCAAAATATTAAATTAAATTATTTGATTAGAATGAATTCCGGCATAAAATTGCTAAATGCCAACTCTGGCCCCGCTTTCTGCACACTCAGACACTCCAAGTCAATAACCAATAAGATTATGCCAGCTAGGAGTTTATGACGCGAGTCAACTGCCAATTGATCAACTCCGCATACAAATTAGAAAATACGTGTAATACTAATGATCTTTTTTCTCTTTTCTTTTTTTTTTTCTTTTTTTTTTCCTTTAGAAAAAATAAATAACAAGTGATTCATTTATACGCAACGAACGTGATAATCAGTCAAGTAAACCAGGTCTATATACGAATTTTATAATTATTATTTATAAAAATTATCACTGTTATGTATAAAAAAATTAATTATTTAAAAATATAAAATATCTTTTAAACAATGAGGACATGTTTGTTTTAGACCGGGGAGATCCGGATGGAGGATGGACTTCCCCCCATTCCGGCCACTTTTCGGATTTGCATATCCCATCTTTCATATAAATACACATCTACCCCTATTATACATCTATACCCTAAAACTATCACATCACTTCTTTTTTCAACTCATTCTCTTTCATACTTTTCTTACAATAATTCATTGTTTATCCTACTTTTCTTACACTTTTCTTTCGTACAATCATTATCACATTAACTAACAATAATAAAATAATACATCATCATAATTAAAAAGTATTGATTTGACATAAAATTACATCCACATCTACCACATCCAACACACAACAAACACCAGTTTACTATTATCAGGATTTCCCCCATCCACATTTTTCTTCCATCCGGATTTCCCCCATCCACCTCAAGATGAAAACAAAAATGCCCTGAGAGTTTTTGTGTATAACAATAATAATTTTTATACATAACAGTGATATTAAAAAAATCGAGTTCACGATGAACTCGGTTCACACCATTTTTTGTCAATGAACATGGGACATAATCCCATTTATTTATATTATGATTTGTTGATCTATGACGATTCCGTTCAAATTATATTTTAAAAGAAAAATAACTAAAAATTTAATTTTGTGGAATTCCGATTCAGTGATCCACCTCATATGACAAATGCTCATATTAGACTGTATTATTTATTCTATGTTATTTTGTAGAATAAGTAAAGTAGTGTTTTCTTTTGCAACATAGATAGAATTAAACGGTCTTATATATGAAATAAATATTCATCACTTATATGGTTTATGGACATATATTTTTAAAAATAAAATAAGACACTAAATTTTAAAATGGAGCTCCATCTCATACATAGTAATTGACGAGACTGTTAGACTGTCTCATACAACACTACCTCGTCTTTTATTTATAGATGTTAATTATCAATTCACACATATTACCCACCGAAAATACTATATACAATACCGAAATTTTTAATATTTGAAAATTTATATCGATACAATACCGAAACTTTCAGTGTATTGGCAATACCGAAAATTAAATGAAAAATACTTTCTATTACTTATAGTACTGAAATCTTGGCATACCGATTTTTTGAACGGTAATGGTATATATCGTTACATATTGAAATTTTAATACACTAGTTCATACAAAAATTTCGATATAATACCGATTATATATCAAAATACTGAATTTCCGGCATATCAGAAAATCAAAATTTGAGAATATACATGCTTTTACGGTATCAAAAATTTATAATATCATATTATACCAAAATTCACGATATATCAAAAATTTGACATTTTTAATTCGATAAATGCGGTGTATAAAAATTTTCGATATTTTTTCCACCACTGCGCATGTACTGTTTTAGTTTTGGTTTTGATTTTTTTTTTCTAACGTATAATTAAGATGATTAATTTTTATTAGCAATATTAATTTTGGCTTAAATCCATTTTAGGGGTTTAACGCTTCTTCTCTATTTCGAGTAGAATAGAACCAAACCCAGTCTCTCCACTGCAATTCACTTTTGACTTTACTAAGCAGAAGCGTTGAGAAAGGAGTGGAATTACCCCTTAAAAGAATTCGATCTTTATAATTTGCGTTGTTCAATAAACATGGTTTAATCTCATCCGCCTAATCGTGAAATTTAGGGCTGAAAATCAGAGATTCAATAATGGGGAGCTCGGTTAGATCTGGGTTTTGGTTTATGATCCTCATACTGTTCTGCATTAGTCTCAGTGGCAACTTCGTCTCTGCTGAGAATCGCAGGCCCAAGAATGTGCAGGTGGCTCTTCAAGCCAAGTGGTCTGGCACTCCACTTCTTTTGGAGGCCGGGTAAAAGCTCTCTCCCTCTCTTTCTGTATGTTTGTATTTATTGTGATTATTTATAACAAGCGTTATTGCAGTTCACCTCTGAAATATTTGGTTTTTGAAATTTGCTGATTTTTGAGCATCTTGGTTTGGGGAATGTGTGTGAAATGTGGCTGCTGATTAATTGGTTTCATGTATGCTTTTGCTGAGCTGATTATATTTTTGTTTGGAGTTTTAGACTAGCCAGTGTTGCAGTTTTATCTTAGGTTCTCTGTATTATATATAATTGCAGTTTTAGGATGATGATTTAAAAATTGTGGTTCTAGCTAATTGTCGATTAGAACAATATCATGAAGCAGTAACTCCATAGGCATGCTTAAGGGGATAGGGGGCCATCTGATGGATAAGACCTTCTAGAGTAATAGCAGCTTCTCAAGGGTGGAATGGATGACTGAGTATTGAGAGGGAAAATGTGATTACTAGAATCAGAAATATATAAGACGAAATTGTTGTTAATATGGCATGCAAGCACTACATTAGAGCTTGTATTTACTTTGCATATATTTAACCTATCATTGACTTTACGGTGTTGACTTTTGATTTTCGTTTTTGAGCTGCCCTTGTAGATACATTAAGATAATGGAGTTTTGTATGTGGCAGGGAATTACTATCGAAAGAATGGAACGATTTTTTTTGGGACTTCGTTGAATCGTGGATTCATTCAGTTGATTCTGATTCGAATAGCGCAAAAGATTGTTTGAAGAAAATAGCCAAACATGGGGAATCTCTATTAAGTGAACCTTTAGCATCAGTTTTTGAATTTTCTCTTACTCTTAGGTCAGCATCCCCTAGGCTAGTGCTGTATCGACAGTTAGCAGAGGAATCTCTTTCTTCTTATCCTCTAGACATTATAGATGGAGGAGCTTCTGAACCAAATGAAATCACTAAACCGAAGAATTCTGAAGCATTCCTTTTTGGTGCAAACCTCAAAAGTCCTGGAAATAAATGTTGTTGGGTTGATACTGGTAGTTCATTATTCTTTGAAGTCACAGATTTGCAGAAATGGCTCCAAAATCCTGATGATGTGTAAGTGCAACCCTATGTAATCCCCAAATACTTTCTCTAGAAAAGCAAAAAAATAAAGATTTTTTTTTTCTCACAACCATAATGATTATTCCTTTCCCCAGAAAGGATAGTGCATTTCAGCAGCCTGAGATTTTCGAATTCGATCATATCCATCCTGGTTCAACCGCTGGAAGTCCTACAGCGATTCTTTATGGAGCTCTTGGGACTGAATGCTTTAAAGAATTTCATATAGCCTTGTCAAAAGCTGCTGCAGAGGTGCAAATAACATCACTTTTTCTCTAATCCATTTTCTACTAGAGTCCTATTTAACCATTTCTTATCTTTTATTGGAAGTTGACGTGAATTTAACCGTTTTCTGATGTGATTTTTTCTAGGCTTTCATTTCTCATAAAGATGAAGGGTGTATTAATAGACATAACTATACATATAAAATGACTACATTACGTTTCATTAATACTCAAACAAGAGAAGACATACTACAAATTCCAGACGGGTTACTTTGGAGGAAAAGAACTTTAGTTCTTTGTGGTAATCTGAAAATGATAATTATAGTGAAACAAATTGTATTCTGTAAAGCTACAATTAAAATTAAATTGATGAAGTATAAGGTAGTGGTGGCGCTTCTGTTACATGATGAAGAATCCTCTAAATTTGGTTTTTTTCAGTCTCTTTATTATGATAGGGGCACTATAGCCATGTGGTAGTTGAACTTAATTAAATGACATACTAGCATGATTGCCCAAAAAAGAAATGAAAATAGTCAACAATGAAAGAAAGTTGTTAACTTTCACCAGTATAATGCAATCACTTGTATGGTCCATGAACTAGCTATGATTTCAGCAAGTACTATGCATTTTATTTCACAAAATAATTGCAGTATGAACATTCTGATTTCTGTAAGCAAGGGTATCATTTTTATATGTATTTGGAACTCGGAATCAATGAGGTCCTTAAAGGGCTTGTTCAGGATCCTTCATAGGAAAAGCCTGAGCAAACTTAAAGACACTTCTTCCTTAAATCTGTACATGTTAATAGTTACCCATGCTTGTATTATATTACTGGAAGGACGCTGCATTTTTTTTTTGAACATTATTTGTTGATTAGTTTTTGTGAACCTTTTAGGAAAAAGTCAAATATGTCGTCAGGTCTGTATTATTATCTGGGTGTGAATCAAAAAGTTCTTTGTGTGGAGCCATCGGTACTGGAGAATCTCCGAACTTGGGTGGTTATGGTGTTGAGCTTGCCCTGAAGAATATGGAATACAAGGCTATTGATGATAGCACAGTAAAGAAAGGTCAAATAACTATACTCTTTCTTTGATTTATATTTCAGCATGTGTACATGAGGTGGCATTAATGCATAATAGGATCCTGTGCTGTTAGACCTTTATTTATTCTACAATTATTTCATTAGTTCTTTTCCCAGAGTCTAATTTAATAATAAAATGCCTGATGAGCTTTGAGATTATATACTGGTAGATTGAAGACGATGAACAAGCAAGAGAAACTCCTCAAAACGAGGTCTCAGAGAGTATCCCTCGGCCAGAACCGTAGTTGCACAAATAATAATGATCCAAAGATAACTTCCTAGAAAAGAAAAACAGTACATATAGTTCTCAAACCTAGGGGCCATACTGACATAGATCCATTCCCTTTAGAGAACAACATACTTCCTGTTAATCTACATTCACTTTAGATCCATTAACTTTTCTTTGTATCCTATATTCTCTCTGATGTGCAGTAGTTTATCCACTAAAGCATGTGAAGGTACTGTGAAGTCTATTTATTGCCCCATGTGGTGTTTCATTAAGCAGTTGTGCAAGTTTCTATCTAGTTTCGAAGTATTTTGTGCAATTAGACTGATTTATAAATAGGATTTGAAAATGCTGTGGCTTAGGTGTCTGATGGTTAGGTGGGACATTTTAATAAAAACCTCTGAAATCATTGGCCTAATTGTTGGGGATTATTAATTTATTATTACCTTATTGGAATTGTACATTTAAATAGGACTAGTGGAATTTTTGACGGATTTGAAAATTTCACCAATAATCATGATAAAGTTCATGCTACCGTAAGATTTACATATTTAATTATTTTTATGACAGTTCATTCATTAACTATATTCTAGTACTACTGAAATTCAGAACCTTATTAAAAGCCACTTATTGAGGTTGATGAAAAAGGTTATGTCCGCATGCCACTACAAACTGAAGAAAGCACGTTTCGAAATATTTATAGCCTCTTATAATATTGTTCCTGAGATTTGGTATACATGACATGCCTTTGAGCACATAGAAAAATAAAAGTAGATTACTTATATTGAAAATCAAAGCTCGATTTAACTCTTTATAGAAAGCTTTTTGACATTCAGATTGAGGATCTACTATGTTGCAATGGTTTATTAATTTCTAGTGGTGAAGGATTCAGTTTTCTGTGATATTAATTGTACTTTGTTATTGATTTAGTCATTCTCGTTTCCACCTGTAGCGTACCGTGTATTTCTACAGTTAGCTTCTGAAGATTTTTTTTTCCAATTGCTTTTATCTTATGAAGCCATAGTTTTTGCGCTTAAACTCATTTTTTTAGTATTTTTGAAGACTGTGTCTAAAGTCTTTCATATTCACAGGTGTAACTCTCGAAGATCCTCATACTGAAGATCTCAGCCAAGAAGTCAGAGGGTTCATTTTCTCCCAGATTTTGGTTTGTTCATTCTCTCACCCCTGGACGAAGAACTAATATACCCAAAAGAAAAAAAAAAGTAATGAATAAAAGTTAATCAAAAAAATATAAGTCTCTACATGAGTAATTGGATGTTTTGAAATAAACTCTATTCACTGTTAATTACCTGTTTTACATATAAAGAGGAGGGTAAGTAATTAAACAATCCTAAGTTTTTATCCCAAGAATTAGGATAGACATGCATTTACAAATACAGTGCAAACAATGGCTTCTTATTGTGGAACGAAATAACAATAAGGAAATTGATTAGCAAGATTTTATATCTTAATTAATTTTTTTAAGTAGCTATCAAAGTCATTACTTTCCGCATCTAGCAAAAATATATCCCAAAAAGTAATTGTGAGAATGAAAGTCATTCTAGAGATATATTGAGCACAAGTGAAGGATGATACCAAAACCCGTTAATCCAGTTAATATAGGATTAAAGTATGTGATATTCGTGCAGGAGCGCAAACCAGAGCTAACGTCTGAAGTAATGGCTTTTAGAGACTATCTATTGTCATCAACTATTTCTGATACACTTGATGTTTGGGAACTGAAAGGTAATTCTATTGTTGTAGCTTAAACAACACATGATAATATTTAAGGAGTAACTTAATTCTCTATGTCTTGTCGTTTCACAGATTTAGGACATCAAACTGCCCAAAGGATAGTGCATGCTGCTGATCCGTTACAGTCAATGCAAGAAATCAATCAAAATTTTCCTAGTGTTGTTTCTTCATTATCTCGTATGAAGGTATGGTAATTTGCTGCAGATATTGCAGCATACTAATTTTAGATCTTATAATTGTCCCTTTATGGTTTGATTTTATGTACGTTAACCTTTTGCAGCTGAATGAATCCATCAAAGATGAAATTATTGCGAACCAGAGAATGATCCCCCCTGGCAAGTCCCTAATGGCTCTGAATGGTGCCTTAGTCAATGTTGAAGACATTGACCTTTATCTGTAATCTTTCTTCCTCCTTTTATTACTTCTCCTGGTAAACTCTAGTTTGTTGGGGGATAGAGAATATAAAAAAAGTATAACATGTATGTTTGATTTTATTTCTTGTGCACTTTTTTGTTTTTTGGTGTTGGGAGGTGGAGGAATGTGTGACTTGAAATTGTATATCACTATATTGTGACATGAAATAGAAAAATAATTATTTTCCATTTCTCCCCTGACTCCAAAAACTTTTCCACTTTCCTACTATTCTTAGTGAGAGCAACGATTGTTGATTAGATTTCTTATCTTGGTTTCTTCAAGTGAATCATCACTGCTCATTATAAATAAACAACATAAATCTTTATTATGTAAAATCTCTATATATTAAGGTGTGGCTTTGTCAATTGTTAGAGAATTACTGTATAGTTTTTTCTGTTCTATTCTTATATTCTCTATCTCCTTTTAACCATTTAATTTATTTCCCCTTCTTATTTTTTTTACTATGCAAGAGAACAAATAAATAAAATTGATCTAACAGAAGTGTCTACTTTGATCTCATAATCCTGCATGTTGAAAGATGTAAGAGATTGTAAATACCCTAAGAAAAGTTAACTTCGATATTTTCTGTACTTAGTTAACTTCGATATCTTCTGTACTTAATTATGATATACATGCCAACTTAATTGGTGGAGTAATTGTTCAAAGTCATTTGAGTGTTCAAATTTTGACCTGTGAAAACTCAATCCTGATTCACGATGCTCATATGTATTGCTCAGGCTGGTTGACATGGTACATCAGGAGTTGTCATTGGCCGATCAGTACAGAAAACTGCAGGTATTAGATTCTTGAAATTCTTTGATAAATGTCAAACTGAATGTAAGATGTGCTTCTATAAGACATTCCTAATTCAGATTTTTGGCTTTCAGATAAAAATAATTTGTGATCTGTGTATTTATACGTAGTTGGACTGTAGTTGAAAGCTATTTCAGATGCTAAAAGAGATCCTTGAGCTTTGACTATTAATTCCCGCCATCAATGTAAACTATTTAGTAGAGGTGTGAGAATGTTTTTAAATGTTGAAAGATGTGAAGTTAGTTGATGCTAAGTTTGCACATTTTTTTATTGACATGCAAGTTAGTTAATTGTTAAGATTTTGACCCGAATGTCTCGTGAATAATATTTTCTATTTCCTTTATTTATGTGAACTAAGAGTTATATTCTGTGTCTGCTCTCTGCTCATAGAGAACTGATTCTCTAAATTAATTTGTGTCTATTTTAACAAATAGCGAAGCTTGACTATGGTGTTGACTGGTGTACTTAAAAAACCCAATCTCAAGTTCTTTATCTGGGTATTTCCTTGACGGTTGTTATTCCAAGGGTTGGGACTCCAGTTAGTCAGTATTAACACCTAGAGCAAAGGATATTGCTCGAATTTTAGAACCATAGTTAAATAATTTTGGGAGCAGTGGTCTCATTGAGAAATCAAAGAATATTTGTTGAAGAGTGCATGTGTCTTTCCCTTACCTTTAAAGTGTAAACCATTTTAAATTCCAGTCAACTTATCAAACTCTGCGGATAAGTTGTTTAATTGATTTCAGAGAATGTTTAGGTAATTAAGTAATATGCGCTTTTTCTATTTTTTGTTATGCATCTGTTCTCCGAAGTCCGAAATTTATTTGGTGTTGGTTCTTTTGGGCTTATAATATTCGATGTATGCTGTGTTTGATTCCATTAAATATTTTTTAAATCTTAAGGCTAATGCTGAATGTTGATAACCTCTTAGATTCCTCCAAGCGCTGTAAGGAAGTTCCTTTCGGTTTTGCCACCTGCAGAATCACATGCATTTCGTGTTGATTTTCGTTCCCCTCATGTTCACTACATCAATAACTTGGAAGTAGATGCCATGTACAAGCGTTGGAGAAGCAATATAAATGAGGTTTTTTTTTGTGTTTTTTGTTTTTCCGGTGGCGTGTAAAGTCCTGCAAAAAATTAGATGACTTACATTTTTTTATGGTTAAATCTTGGGTTATAGATCTTGATGCCTGTCTTCCCTGGGCAATTGCGTTACATTCGTAAAAACCTGTTCCATGCAGTTTATGTTCTGGATCCTGCATCTCCTTGTGGGATTGAGGCAAGTTTTTTTCTTTTCTTTGTGATCAACTTGAGTTACTTCATATTGATAGAATGATCGCTGATGGCTCTATAATCAATCTGAATATTGCAGATTATTGACTCAATCATTTCCTTGTTTGAGAACAATCTTCCTATGAGGTTTGGTGTAATATTGTACTCCACAAAATTTGTTGAGACAGTTGAAGCTAATGATGGTGAACTTCCAGTTGCTCATTTGAAGGATGATCCTGAAGACATTTCCAGTTTGGTAGTTTCTATTGCCAACAAAGTTCAAACTCTTGTTGCATTTTTTTGACAATACTTGGTGCATTATTTTTCAAAATTGAAGTTCACCCTGTACAGATCTGATAGGACTTCAACACTTCTTGAAAAAGTTGCTAATTATCCTTGTTATTTTTTTGGCAGATTATACGTCTTTTCTTTTACATCAAGGAAAATCATGGAGCTCTGATGGCTTTCCAGTTTTTAAGCAACGTAAGTCTCTATTCTTTATTCTTAATAACCTTTTTGGTAAAAAGAATGTCATTCCAGCCAGGTGAGAGCCATCCACCTGGAATGGTTCTCCATTCATGTGTTTAGCTCGAGATATATGAAATGTTATTTCTGTATGATTATTACCTAAACGTATTCATTAATAAGTGTACATGGATTATGTATTCTAGAACATAATATATACGATTGCTTTAAGGTTATTGTACAACAAATGCCATATTATAATACAATTTTGGATTAGATTATGTATATTACATGGTGAGGATGAAGAGGATCTCATTAGATTTTTCATAGTAATAATAACTTCTACTTAGGTGGGACAATGTTAACCTTTGAATTTCATGATTATAGGTGAACAAATTGAGAATTGAGTCAGGTGCTGATGATAGTCCTGAAACGCATCATATTGAAGGAGCTTTTGTGGAAACCATACTGTAAGGCTTTTTAAAATTATCACTTTGATTTCCTCTCATCTGCAAGGCATATTGGTCGGACTTTTGCTTCTACTAGTCCGGTTGAAATTTTATGTTACTTCAATTTATTTTGTCAATTTCCAGATTTCTTATCATATTTTACCTTTTCAGGCCAAAGGTAAAATCACCACCTCAAGATACTCTACTGAGAGTAGAGAAGGACCAAAATTTAAATGAACTCTCCCAGGAAAGCTCCATGTTTGCTTTTAAACTGGGTTTGACTAAGCTTGAGTGTTCTCTCTTGATGAACGGACTTGTCTATGAACCTAATGAGGTAATCTTAAATTATTGGATATGGTGTTTTGACTCATTTTGGTTGGTCAATTGACATTTAATTTATGGGCTGATTTGTTAACTTCTTTTAAGTTGTTGCAATGATTGCTCTTTGGTTGGTTTGAGTTATGATTTGTTTGCTATTTTTTGTCATCACTAAGAATACACATCATGTTATTATTACTAATTCCTAGATCTATTATAAACTAAGCTATTAGAAGAGGATAGACACTTAATTCAAATTCATCATGTGGCCCCCATCGCGATTCTTTCAGCTAGTCAAGCACTTGGATTTTTTCACACTTGATTGACAATTTTATTTGTAAAATCTGTTCAATGGTTTTCATTGTGTCCTTCTGAATGGATATTCTAATATGCAGAATCAAGCTCTCGAATATGTTTTCAGTAAATTTAGCAATAGCTGCAGTTTAATAACATCAAAATATTTGTTTGATTCTGCTATTACCAGGAGGCCCTTATAAATGCCATGAACGAAGAACTTCCAAAAATACAAGAGCAAGTCTACTATGGACAAATAAATTCTCATACTGATGTTTTGGACAAATTTCTTTCTGAAAATGGTGTCCAACGATACAACCCAAAGGTATATTCTGTTTGAATGTCCATATCCAAACAAATCTGCTTTAAAACTTCTATATAATTTTGCGTTCATTATGTGATTTGCTCTGCTCTGGCCAAACTTCTTGATATTTGATCCTGTAGATCATAGCAGATGGGAAGGGCAAACAGAAGTTTGTATCTTTATGTGCATCATTTCTAGCAAAGGAATCTGTACTAAATGACCTGCATTACTTGCATTCACCTGAAAGTAAGTTCTTGTTAAGCGAAATTAAGAATGTTTGATGTTTAAGTGTTTAACTGATTTCAAAATCCTGATCTTCATCATTTATTTCAGCTTTTGATGATTTGAAGCCCGTGACTCATATTCTTGCTGTTGATATCTCTTCGAAGAAAGGGATAAAGTTGTTGCATGAAGGAATTCGCTATTTGGTAATCATGTTATTTTCCTAGTAGTTTATCTCCTTAAATCTTCTGCCTCGAAAATTGATTGGAGTTCCTATGTAGGATTTTACACTTTATTCCTAGAGAGTACTCCATTTTCTCAAATTAAATGTGTACTAGCTAGATATGATGAGATTGAGATATGTACACCTTGGACTAGTTTAATCTAGTGATAAACGACCTTTGTTTCTTTCATTCCAACACTGAAATGATGCCATGATTTAATTAAGCTGAAAGGCAAACTGTGCAAGCACACCTTCATCAATTTACATCCTTTTGTTATCCTTCTCTCCTTTTTTTTTTTTTTTTTTTTGGGGATGATAATGCTGCATTACTTTGCAGATTGATGGCTCTAAAGATGCTCGCGTTGGTGTGATGTTTAATGCTAATGCTCGCACCACTTTACCAAGTCTCTTTTTCATGAAAGTTTTCGAAGTAACTGTATCCTCATATAGGTTTGTTAAGTTCTTTCTTATAGTTGCTGAATTTTTCACAATTTTATGCTAACAAAATTGTTTGCCTAGAATCTGTCTTATGTATATAACACTTGTTGCAGCCATATAAAAGGTGTGCTGCAGTTTATGGATCAACTGTGCTCATTCTATGAACAAGAGTATATTCAGGCTTCTGCGGTTACTGAGAGCTATCAGGCATTAATTGATAAGGTCTTACAGTTAGCAAATGCTAATGGGTTGTCAAGTAAGGGCTATGAATCTTCCCTCTCTGGATTTTCTGCTGAAAATATGAGGAGTTACTTAAATAAGGTTAGATGTCCCAGAAATGCTTATATTTATGCTCATTCAGTTTATCAATATGTTTCATATAATAATTTCAAAACTGAATCATGCATTTGATAACATTTTGCTCAATGCTATGCAGGCAACTCAATTTTTGCACAGGACAATCGGCCTTGAATTTGGCATGAATGCAGTTGTTACAAATGGGAGAGTGAGCTTTTATTCCCTTCTTAATTTAATTTACAGATTTTGAGTTGGCCTATACCAATATAGTAGTATTTTGAATTAGCCTGCTCTAAATATAAAGTTGAATTGTTAACACTCTTTTTTTCTGCTAACTAGACGAATGATTAAGATCTTCTCTGAAATCTTTTGGTTGATTTTTTTCCTATTTGCAATTATTTCTGATAAATCTTGTGTTCCATAGGTGATCCAACTCTCTGATGGTAATACCTTCTTGAGCCATGATTTGCAGCTTCTTGAATCTCTAGAGTTCAAGCAACGTATTAAACATGTTGCTGAAATTATTGAGGATATAAAGTGGGAGGATATAGATCTTGACATGTTGACAAGGTAAGTCAATGGAGTTCTGTGTTTTATTCTTATACAATACAATCAAAAGCCCTTTCACCATCTTATAACAAAATTCTCAAGAGATTCTGCAAATCATTATTCTTGTTTAATGCCTGGTACAAGTGTCGTCATCATATATCTTAGTGCATCATTTTAGTTGAAAGGACCTGAGTAATGCATGCCATGTCATATGCTACTGAATTGCTTTCTGGAAGCCCTCTGGTAATTGTACCCAGTAGCATATTTCATCTTTATTTATTGTTTGCTAGTAGGAAGTTGTTTATTGGATATACGGAAATAAAGGGGATGGAACGTAGGCATAATAATGTGATGGGATGGGAATGGTATGCTTTTAATTAATTCTTATGCTTCAGATTTCTTTATTTCACGTGTTAAAGTTTAATTTTAGAAATATGATGAGATATTTAACAATAAGTTGGTCAAGCAAAAACTCAATCTAGATGCATATTTGGTGACTTGGACTTCTAATTTATCACTAAGGTGAGTTCATGAGTGGAATAATGGATGCTTCTTTACCTTGATAATGATCGTCTTCTAATGAAGCACTCTTATCATGCTTGTCTTGTTTCTATTTTTTTTTTTTTTCGTTGTGCTAGTCTTTCTTGTTAAGAACTCTTTCCCTTTAATTTTGTTGTGTCCATCTTCCACCCATATCTGCTGCATGGAATTGTCTATTTAAGTTTTTTGTGAATAACTATTTACTTTCACTGTAGCCATGTTCTCATAATTTACCATTTAATGTAATCTATCGGGAGAAGAATATTTTAAAATTGAGCTTCACAACGTGAACACTTCCAGCATTTGATTTTCTCTTTGGCACCTTTCTTTGGCTTGTTTCTCCAATTCTCATTGCCTGAGCTGCTAAAGAAATATATTTCTTTTTAAAATAAATTATTTGTGCAGCAAATTCATCAGTGATATTGTTATGGCCATCTCATCCTCAATTTCTACGAGAGATCGAGGTTCTGAAGGTGCCCGTTTTGATATTTTGAGTGCAGAGTACAGGTATATCAACTTCTTTGCAGAATTAAGAATTATTTAATTGTGTTGGTGGGGGGTGGTCTTCACAGTTACTCTAAATAACAAGCAATCAAATTTCTGTCTTAAATTCTATTACTAGCAAGCAATTTGCATAAAGGTTTCATTCACTAAGATCATTTCCTTATCCTGTTTTTGAACCGTCCACAGTGCTGTTGTTTTGGAAAATGAGAATTCGAGCATACATATTGATGCTGTTATTGATCCCTTGAGCCCTTCTGGCCAAAAGCTTTCAGCTCTTCTTCGGATTCTGTCAAAGTTCGTTCAGCCAAGTATGAGACTTGTGCTCAATCCAGTGGTAAGTTTATTCTTACCGGTGCTTATGTTTGCAACACATTTGACTTCTTTATGTTCATGTGTTGGAGCACAATTGCTTTTGAAGGACTGAAACTTATACAATATGTTAGACTGAGACGTGATTTGCAATCATAGTGTTCTTTAGATATTCTTGTACCCATTTTTATTTAATAAATAAATTTCTGTTTAAAAATTTATTATGTTGTTCGTGCAGAGTTCTCTTGCAGATCTTCCTTTGAAGAATTACTACAGATACGTAGTGCCAACAATGGTACTCCCAACATCTCATAGCCCATCCATCACCTTCTTCTGAATAATCATTGACATTCCGATCCTCACTTTTTTTCGTTGACTTTTCAGGATGATTTCAGTGCTACTGATTATACAGTACATGGTCCCAAAGCATTTTTTGCAAACATGCCACTATCTAAAACACTCACTATGAATCTTGATGTTCCTGAACCATGGCTTGTTCAGCCTATAGTTGCTGTGTAAGTTTTTTTTTTTTTTTTTTAAATAAATGAAAAAAGGCGTTTTAAGTAATTGAATGTGAAAAAATATTGGAGAATTCATAAAAGGTTATATCGTATTAAGAATTCAACTCTTACTGTAAGTATATTTTTCAGCCATGATCTGGACAACATATTGCTGGAGAACCTAGGGGACACTAGGACCCTGCAAGCAGTTTTTGAACTTGAAGCTCTTGTTCTTACAGGTATATCACCTCTATATACTAATAGGAGAATTTAGCATGCTGATGTGGCAATTTGTGGTTTATATAAATTTTATTTGTCATAATTGTGTTGAGTTTGGAGATTTTTAATATTTGTGATGTCAAATTTCTATTGGTTTGTGTTTAACTTGTGGCATTATGTTTCTATATTAATATTGAGTCTAATTAAAAAATTGCAATCACATGAGTTTGAGCCTTGCAGCTTATGCTTACCAACTAGACAAAATCTGTACACTTTTACATATTTTGAATATCTATATATATTTAATACTTTGATTATTATTTAAAATGGAGAGTAGAGATGCTCACGGTTCCGGAACCGCCGGTTCCAAAATTTTTGAGGGTGGAACCGGAACCGAACCCATGACCAAAGCGGTTCGGGTTCGATTCGAACCTGATTTCCTCCTTTTTTTTTTTTTTTTTTTAAGTTTTTTAATTTTTGGATCTAAAATTTGAAGAAATGTACATGTAGATGACAAATTATTGTTATGGGAATTTAAATGGAAGATTACAATAGTTAAAACATACATAATTTTATAATTAGATAATTATAAATACATGATAATTGTCTCATTGATACATCATCAAACAATTCTACATTAGAACAATATTAAAATGCAACAATAGTAAATTAGTAAAACTAGTAGAAGACTAGTAGTACACTACAAATTATTATAGTCATTGGATTGAGTTGAAGGAGATCTAAACCATTGAAATTTAAAAAAAAAAATTAAATAAAAAAAAAAACCTGAGAACCGGCGGTTCGAACCGGAACCGGCGGTTCGCGGTTCTAGAAATGATGGAACCGGAACCGAACCGTGTGTTTTACGGTTTCGGTTCGGTTCCGGAACCGGAACCACGGAACCGGCGGTTCAAAAACCGGTGGTTCAGGTTCAAACCGCCGTTCCGGTTTTTTTTTGAGCATGCCTAATGGAGAGTCGTATTAACACCCACTAATGTTAGCATTTATTATTATTAATGAATCTAATAATTTCGGCCTATTTTTTTATTTTTTATCCTGAAATGCTAATAAATACTCGTATAAATTGTTTCATTCTTCTTCTTCACCAAGCCTTTAATCCCAAATAATTGCGGTAGGCTATACATGAACCCATAATAGAATTGAAATTCGATAATTGACTCATTACAATTACATGGTGATGTGACAAAGTTTTATGCCGGCTGTCACAAGCCTATCGCAACCCTCCTCCTTTATCCTGGCTTGGGACAGGCAGGGATAACTCCCTGACGGAATTTACAATTATATTATTTTCATATATAATTATGTAATTTTATACGACGAACAAATTACTTTATATATATGTAATGCATTATATTGTAAAATTAACTTTTACAAACATTCCGCGTAATACCCGGGGTCTCATCTAGTATGATGTAATTCCCAAGTTTGATAATCAATAGTTGATGCTGATGAACGACTGTGTGGCCTAGGTCATTGCTCTGAGAAAGATCATGAACCCCCGCGGGGTCTGCAGTTGATTCTTGGAACTAAAAATAGGGCCCACTTGCTTGATACTCTTGTTATGGCCAATCTCGGTTACTGGCAAATGAAGGTTCTTCCTGGGGTGTGGTACTTGCAGCTAGCACCGGGCAGAAGCTCTGAGCTCTATGATATGAAAGACGCCGGTGAAGGAAATCAGGAGACAACATTTTCGAAGAGAATTACAATAGATGATCTACGTGGTAAATTGATTCATATGGAAGTGATGAAGAAGAAGGGTATGGAGAGAGAGAAACTCTTGGTTCCTGCTGATGAAGATGGTCGTTCTTCAAGTAAAAAGGTTAGCAGCTATGGTTTATATTTATCTGTGTGTATAAGAGATTCTTTACTGGCTTCAAAGTTGAAAATTTTCTGAGCATTTTATCGAAAAAAATCTCCAGGGAACTCAGACCAGCTGGAACTCAAATATCCTGAAATGGGCTTCTGGATTTATTGGTGGGAAGGACGAGACTAAGAGTTCCTTGGTATAATTAAGCATAATATTTATGGATATTTCCATATAATTAAGCTTACACTGGATCTGATTACCTATACGTTATTGCTTTGGGATAATATTGTGTAATATTGACAAACTTGTTGTTGCATTTGTTGTAGAAGGCTGGGAGTGGTGGTCATCATGGAGAAACAATTAATATATTTTCTGTTGCCTCTGGACACTTGTAAGTTCCTTAATCTGCAGTACAATAATGTTTGCATTTGCTTCAATTAGATGCTTATTGTTTCCATCATTGTTAATTGCCTCACAAACTATTTCTATGCAGGTATGAACGTTTTCTGAAGATTATGATTTTAAGTGTTCTGAAACATACAGACAGACCGGTCAAATTTTGGTTTATAAAGAATTACCTTTCTCCACAATTTAAGGTTCTTACTTCGCCTTTCACATTTCTAATATCTTACTCGGTCAACACTGCTTTTATCCCTTCTCTATATCTTGCATTATATTCTTTATAACTTTTGGCAGGATGTAATCCCTCATATGGCACATCAATACGGTTTTGAGTACGAATTGATCACCTATAAGTGGCCTACATGGCTTCATAAACAAAAAGAGAAACAGCGAATCATATGGGCATACAAAATACTCTTTCTTGATGTCATTTTTCCTCTTGCCTTGGAAAAGGTATTTTGGCTCTACAATATGATAATGTTATGCTGATTGAATGATGGCTTGCTTCAACTACTCATATATTTTGTGGTGATTTTACTCCTACAGGTTATATTTGTTGATGCTGATCAGATTGTGAGGGCAGACATGGGAGAACTATACGCCATGGATTTAAAAGGACGACCCCTTGCATATACTCCATTCTGTGACAACAACAAAGATATGGATGGCTACCGGTTTTGGAAACAAGTAACCTTTTATCATCCTTAACTTCACCTATAGAAAATTAACATTGTTAATGGTTGATTCTTGTGGAAACAGGGATTCTGGAAAGATCATTTGCGAGGAAGACCATACCATATTAGGTACATGTCTTTACAGATCTCTTTTGAAGACTTTTATGTTTACTCATCTTAAAAAAATTGAACTTACGATGTGGGATGTGCTTCTGTAGTGCTTTATACGTCGTCGATCTGGTCAAATTCCGGGAAACAGCAGCAGGGGATCAATTAAGAGTAGTTTACGAAACTCTAAGCAAAGATCCCAACAGTCTGTCCAATCTTGATCAGGTAACAAATACTTTTGAATGAAACAAATAATACTGACAAACTAATACATTTAATGAAACAACTAATACTATATAAAAACACACACAATGCAAACCAGTTGCATGGTGAAACTGGTTTACATAAGTTGATTTTGTCTGAAAGTGAACTAAATGACGAGACTATCATGTTTCAGGATCTTCCAAACTATGCTCAACACATGGTGCCCATCTTTTCCCTTCCACAAGAATGGCTATGGTGCGAGTCTTGGTGCGGTAATTCAACAAAATCCAAGGCTAAAACTATAGATCTCTGCAACAATCCCATGACAAAGGAGCCCAAGCTTCAGGTTTCAATCTTCTCCACTTCCTCATTCTCTTTGGCAATGTTTGTTTTGAGTTTAAAAAAACCATTTTAGGATTTGCAAATCTAAATCACGTTCTACTTCGGGATTTTGAAATCCGGTATAAACCTATTATCACACTTTCAAATACAATCAGTTTTCTCGCCTTACACTTTAATATATTAAATCATAACTTACATCTTCCAATCATTACAATCACACTCAACAACAATATAGTACTCCCTCCGTCCTAGAAGACTTTGCACACTTTCCTTATTGGGACGTCCCACAACACTTTGCACACCCAAAAAAGGAAACTCCTTACTAAACTTCATCCTCACAATATTCACCTATTTACACAAAATGCCATTGCTTTGGGACCTGTTCATACACTCAATCAAACTACTTTATTTACTTTATACATAAAAAATTATAAAATTACTCTTCAACACTCCACTCATTTTTTTCTTAATCTTTGTGTCCAAAAGTTGGTGCAAAGTGTTCCGGGACGGAGGGAGTAATACAACATCATTTATTCTTTCACATTGATTTGACATAAAGTTTAATCTCGCCGACCTTAAAAAATCCAAAACACACATCTTACTATTTATCAGGATTTCAAAAAATCAGTTTTCAAAAACCACTAGTACACTATCCGTCGTCTCCTTCATCCACAACGTGTTTTCTTGTAGGGAGCTAAAAGGATAGTTACAGAATGGCCAGATCTTGATTTGGAAGCTAGACGCTTCACAGCTCAAATTCTAGGTGAAAATATAGACGAACCTCAAGTGCAAGCGCCACCTTCTCCCCATATACATACCCCAATTGATGCTTCCTCCCAAGATGAGGAGTCGAAAGCAGAATTGTGATTGAACATATTCAGATACTTTGAACTTTGAAGAAGATCATCGTCCAATGAGAAATATCTACAATGGAAAACCCATTAGGAAAACCATGCATGAATGAACAGGAAGAAGAAATGAAGAATCTTTTTTTCCCAGGTAATGGTTGCTATATTGGTTCTTACAGGGGTAGATACTGAAAGAGCTCATAATTATGAGACTTTATTGTTTCTTCTTTTCATTTTGAAATTAATTAGGATGATGGTCCTCAGATTATGGGACAATGAATTTTGACTGCAACAGTTTATTTAGTATAATGCCTCCGTTGCTTTATTATCTGTGAGATTTTCCTTCACCGTTCTTTCCAGTAATGAATATGAATAAACATCAACAAATAATGATATAAAATTTAATATATAAATACATTTTAAATTTTGATTTACTAATTAATACCAATCTTGAAAAAGGTAATGTACTAATTTTGTTATATTCATATTACAAATGAAAATATTTATTACTAGAGTTTGAATGATGAATGATGATGCTTGTGTTGAGCTTTTGGATGCCGTTCTATGAAATGAATGGATCATTCTTTATAATAATAAATATCGACCCAAATACTAAACTACCTCGTTTAGGGCTTGTTTGACACAACTTATAAGCTCTTTAAAATAACATATAAAGTATAAACTCTTTAAAATAACTTATAAGTTGTTTAAGTGTTTATAAACTCTTTAATTTTGTTTGGCAAAATAAGATGTTTAACATTTTATAAGATCTAAAAAAAAGCTTTTGGAGCTTATAAGCTTTTTAATTTTGTTTGGCAAAATAAAATGTTCAACATCTTATACTCCTCCGTCCCCAATAAGTATGCTCATTGAGTTGGGCACAAGCATTAAGAAAAATTAGTTATTTAAATACAAAAAGTAGAAAAGTATTAAAGTACAAAAAGTAGAAAAGTACAAAAAGTATTCTAATTGGAGTAGTTTAAGAATTAATGTCGGTAAATTGAGTGACATATATTGTAAATAAGTGATGATAAAAAGGGTAGAAATTGAGGGGTGATGTATAGTGTTATTTCCTTAAAAGAAATTAACATACTTTTAAGGGACGGACAAATAAGGAAAAGCGAGCATACATTTTGGGGACGGAGGGAGTAAGATTAAAAAAAAAGCTCTTCCAAAAAAATAAGTTGGGATATCCCAATTTATTTTACAAAAATTATATAAGCACATCCGGCTAGATTTCAACCCAACCCATTCTGTTTTCTATGGAAAAAAAAATTAAAAAATTATTTTTGAAAAAAAAAATCAGGAAAAAAATATTTATTTTCGCTTTTTTTTTTTTTTTAAAATAAAAAAAATTCAGAAAAAATAAAATATTTAAAAAAATATTTTGAAAAAAAAAATTATTTTCGAAATTTTTTTTATTTTAAAAAAGAATATTAAAAAAATATTTCCAGATCAAAGAGAGTGTTTCTTACCGTTGTCAGAGTGTCGTACTGACTGACAACGATCAGTTAATTTGAGCCATTAGATTTAAAATTCAAAGGTTTAAATTTAATGATATGCAACCTGTTATACTATGTGTCGTACTGACCATCGTACTAACTATTGAATTGAGTCGTAGTGTCGTACTATTATAATAAATTAAATAATTAAAAAATAACGTGAATGTGGGAGAGGAAGAAAATATTGAGAAAATTTTAAATGAGATATATTTCGAGTTCTTTTAATTATTCACACATTGTTAATAAAAAGGGTTGTAATGATAAATTTGTAAATTGTTAATTATAATTTTTTAATTATTTAATTTATTATTATAACAATGTAAGAACACTTTAGTTAATTATAAATTACACTTGCGGAATCATTAAATTTAAACCTTTGAATTTTAAGTCTAATGACTCAAATTAATGCGATTGTTGTCGATCGATGTTTATTAAAGAAACACAACACTTTAACAACAAAATTATTTTTTATAAACTCATTAAATTTAAACCTTTGAATTTTTAAAATAAATTTAGAAAAGAAGTGGTAAATTCAAGTTTGCGTTCAGCTTATTCAATGATAACATTTTCTTTTCAAAGAGCATATTTATTTTCACAAATTAAAATTTGCTCATAATATAAAATTAATATCATTACATTTATTAAAAACACCCAATATTTATACTTTAACAACTTATAAATTATTTTTTATAAACTCTTAAAACAACTTATAAGATTTTACTAGACTACTTTTGATTTTTTAATATTAGTTTAAAATAAATTTAGAAAAGAAAATTATTCTATAAATTCAAGTTTTTCGTTCAAACTTATTCAAAAATTATATAACATTTTCAACCACCGCAAAAATTCAAAAATTAGTATATTTATTTTCAAGAACAAAAAATTAAAATTTGCAATCATAATATAAAAACTAATATCATTACATTTATTAAACTATATACATGACCATGCTTTATTTCTATTTTTTTAAATTGATATTTATAAATTTGTTATTATTTTTATGATCTTTATCATTTTTATGGATTTTTTTTATCAAAATATCATTAGTAATTTTACATCATATTAGTTTTGCGAGGACAAGAGTGTAAAAAAACACGCGTTTATAAATTATCATATTTATATAGTGATAAAATTTTTAAACATGTATGTAGAAAAATAATGACTACTTTTGATTTTTTTATACAGTTAGTAGGTC
This sequence comes from Stenogyne calaminthoides, assembly GCA_037126765.1. Lineage (NCBI taxonomy): Eukaryota > Viridiplantae > Streptophyta > Magnoliopsida > Lamiales > Lamiaceae > Stenogyne > Stenogyne calaminthoides. Next base: position 18,144,779 of record JBBCBC010000001.1, read on the forward strand.
GATTTGAAAAACCCATTTTTATGCGTAGGGATATCGTCTTTTCCAATTTAATTTTGTATTTTTAAAAGTATAAATTATTCTATTGAAATGTGCAAGTTGTTTCAGGAAAACATAATCCACAAAAATTCCAAAAATTATAATTAAGAATTGATAATCAACCACCGCAAAAATTCCCAAAAATTAGTAATTGAGATTTGATAATCAAGAACCACAAAAATGAAACCGCCCTACTATCAATCAATCGGGCAGGGGGCGGCGAAACTAGATGACCTAAACAACTAAATCAAACATACTAATACTACTATATAGTAATAACTATAACTATATACATGACCATGCTTTATTTCTACCTATTTTTGAAACTTATAACATATTTCGGGAATTTGTAATTTGTATATTATTTTTAGCAATTTTTATCATTTTTATGGATTTTTTTATATCAAAATATCATTAGTACATTTGTGACGTCACATAGTGTCTCACAGACACAGTAGCGGATCCAGAATACAAATTTTGAGAGGACAAGAGTGTAAAAAAACACGCGTTTAAAGTTTAATTAATAGATATCAATACTTATATAGTGATAAAATTTTAAACATGTATGTAGATAAATAATGAGAATAATTATAAATAATAATATAATTATACACATGTATCAATATATATATATATACATTAAAAAAAAGGTTTGGGAGTTCTGCTCAATTTGTTCTCCCTAGCCTAAATTATTTTTTTTATATTAATAAAATATCCCAACAAATATATATACATTAAAAAAAAGTTTGAGGTAAGTTTGTTGCTAGCCTAATTTAAATTAATAAGTTATAAAAAAGGTAAGCAAAAAAATGCATAATTCTAATTTACGTTATAATTTACGGTGCATCTAGTGCATACAAGACTTAGCCAAAATATTTTTATACGTATAAATTCATGATAAATGCATACAATTAATTCATATAATGCATTTCATATGAGATACTCATCTCACTAAGATAAATCAAGATTCATCCATTAGTTAGAATATGAAAAATGCAAATTAAGTGTCTTTAAAAGGAAAAAGGGTAATTAGAGGGTAATATAATTTAACTTGGACATTAAATATACCACTATATATCATGGCCTATATGTGTGTTTTTCTAGTTGTTTTATTTCAATTACTGAAGTTTCAGAAGTATTCCATTTATAGTCTCATTATGGGTAAACACATTGAAAACAAAAGAGGGTTAAGTTTGATGAAGGAATATATAACAAATTAATTGATACATAAGCAATTACTAATATTCCAACGATTGTTTTCAGCAAACATCAATTCAACTTATCTCAAGATTCTTGATTTCAAGACAAATGCGCAACAATTAGTTATATTCTTGTGCAGTCTTTTTTTTTTCCCCTTCGTATAATGTATGTCCAAAATTAATTTCTCACTAGATAGGTAAAATTGATACAACTTTAATTTTCAAATTTTTATTATTGGATCAAAATTTCCATTGGTTGTGGATAAACTTCTCAATATTTGCTGTTTTTATAATTTTTTAAGTTATAAAAAAAGGCAAAGTATAGTGTGAACAAGTTTTACGGTGAAACTGGTTAAGGAGTGTGACTTATATTACTAAAGTGTGTGACTTTTTACTGTAAAATGTGTGACTTTTTACTCTAAAGTGTATTACTCATAAAAGTGAAGGGTGTGACTTATATTATAGCAAAGAGTGTCGTAGTAATAACTGAAGTGTGTGACTTATATTACTAAAGTGTATGTCTATAAAAAAAAATCAGTTTCACGGTGAACAAGTTTCACAGTATAACAACTTTATTGTTTAAACAAAATATATCACTAATCATAGAATAGTAAATAACTCCCAAATAAAGAACAGGCTTTATGAAAAAAAAAATCTACAATATAATTTGTGCATTACTCCATAACAATTTGTATTTTGTACTTTTTTCTTTTTCAACTAACTAATAATTTGTTACCATTTTTTACCGTCACTATCGTGTCTCAATTATATACCTACTCCGACTCAAAATTACTTACATATTTTTTATTTTAGCGAGCAAATTATTTATTAGCATTTAAAATGATAAAATGATATTTAAGAAGGTTTAATAGATCTACCACTCCTCTATTATGTCTCTTTAAAAGTACCTTATTATTTTAAATACTAATAAAAAACTAGCTAACTAAAACACGAAAGAACAGTAATTGTGAAAGTCATCCCGGAACAGAGTGAGTAATTGATTGTGGACAAAGTCTTATATACATCAAATGTATTGTATAATTTAATTGCATTTTCAAAACTTTCATTTTGATTTAGCCAAAGTATTCACTTCGACTTGTTTTTAATTGCTGAAAATTTAAAATAAATGTCCTTATTTAACTTTTTCATTTCATAAATGATAAAATAATTTTAACCTCTCAAATAAATATTTTACAAATATCTTTAAATTACCTATCATGTCACTAATATTTATACACAAAAATATTTAATTTTCATCTCATTCTCTAGAAAGGACCAAATCACCCCCAACAAAAAATAATTTTACCCCTCTTAATACTAATAAATAACTCTCACATTAAAATTTGTGTTGTTTTGATTTGAGCAATAAAAAATAGGACGGAGGAAGTATGTTTTAAAAAAATAATTTGTATGTATAAAAAATGTATTTGAGTTGGAGAAGAGAGTTTGATTGTGTGTGGGGTAAACGGGCCGAGTTGAGTTAAATAGTGTTGAGCTTGAACTCGACTCGATTAAAATATTCGAAGTTCGAAATTCAACTTGAACTCGATCGAACCCAATTTTTTAAGCTCGAGCTCGGATCGACAAGAAACTCGATAGGCTCGAGCTCGACTCGATTACCAATATAATTTTATAAATTACATGTAAAACATATTATCAAAATATAAGTGTATATATTTAATAAAATTACTGACATAATAATAATTATTGTACAAGAATTTGATTAGGTTCGGTAATCTATAGAGTTGAGTATTTATTAGCTCGAGCTCGAACTTGATATTTACTCAAATAATTCAAACTTACCTCAACTCGATTATACTCTAGTTGATTACAATATTATTTCGAGTCGAGCACGAATAAGTCACGAGTCGACTCGAGTCACTTAGGGTATGTTTATTTCGGGATTTAGGTGTGCGGGGGAAGTCATGACTTCGAAATCCTATGAATTTGAAAGTCTTGGTGAATAGTAAAAAATATGTGTTTGTTTTGAGATTTTGATAGGATGAAATTTTACTTTATGTCAAATCAATGTTTAATAATGATTGATATGCTATTATTATATTGTGTTGAGAGTGAGAAAAATAGTGATATGATTGTATTGAATTTTGTAGAAAATAGGGGTGTAGGTGTATTTTATAGGAGATGATTTTGAAGTCTAATTTTAAATCTCAAACTATAATGGGACGTGGTGTTTTCAAAGTCCTAAGTCCATCCGGGTGAGTCCCGAAACAAACATACCCTTAGAAGTTAGAAGCACATCTGCACATGTGCGGTGATATGCATGATTAGCTATGTTGCACGGATGCGGGGACGCGAGTGCGGGGGCGATACGATACGGGTGCGAGGATACGTATTTTAAAAAAATTTAGGGTGCGATTCGGCAAAGATACGTCTATTTATTTATAATTTATTATATATAACACCTAAAAATATATATAAATCTAAAATTCGTAAAACAAAATGTACGCAATTCAAATTTTTATCTCCATCAAAACTTGACAATATTCAATAATTTAATTTAATTAAGTAACAAAACAACAATTCAAATACCATCAGCCCAATATATAAGTCATAATGATGAATTCAATCTAAAACGAGTGTCATATTATCAATTTAAGTTGCATTACATAATAAAGTTCAATTAAATAACACATCTAATGCTTAATAATATGACCATATTTAATCATCTAGCATGGATTCGCGTATCAGATTTGTGTGTCCGTTAATTTATTTATTTTATAATTTATCGATTCGTTAAGTGGCATCTGGATACGCGAATTCGAGAATCGCACCCCTTTTAGGGTGCGGGTGCGAATCTCATACTGCATTGTGATATTTTAAAAAGAATGTGTGCATCGTAGATGATTAGTAAAAAGGAAATGTAGGAGCCAGATGCAGGGATAGATAACCCCCCAACTACAACCCCAATGAAAATTAAAAGAAATACTTAAAGGGGCCCACATTTGTTGTGCACCTTATCGCAAGGGGAAATCAATTAATCAATCAATCTCAGGTGCTCCCACAATTGCCCCCACACTATATTAATTACTCCAAATTAAAGTATCATTTCCTCTCTTACATTACATCTCCACAATATATAGTACTCACATCCCAACTTTTATCATATGTACCTCCTCTTTCCTATATTAATTCCTTAATAATTTGCATTTTTCTTTGGTAGCTACCAATTAGAATTTAGAGAGAGGAAAAAGATGGAGTTGAAATGGGTTTCCATAAAGCAGCAAGCAATGAGCAAGAACAAGATAGAGGATGAGGGTGAAGTGGAAAAAATAGTGAATGATCATGAATATGAACAAGTAATTATGCCTAGTAATTCATCTGAAGATCTGAGTTTCAAGAATCTCTCCAAGCTTATTATTCCACCATTAGGCGTTTCAGGTTACAGCAGCTTCAATATTAATGATTCTAATGGAACAATCATTTCTCCCATGGATTCAACATACCGGTCAGACCCCCCCCCTCTCTCTCTCTCTCCATTAACTATATATATATAGTTTGCAGTTCATAATTGGGGAGTGGGGATCAGTATCATTATTGCTTGCATGTGCATGTTGCAATTATATATGTGTGAAAAAAGTGAAGCCCCAGGCTTTTTTTACAGTACTACTTTTGGTAAATAATAAGTCTAAACACACACACACACATTTTACCCATGATATATGATACACTCCCTCCCTCCGTTTCATATTTATTTACCTCTCTGCTTTCGGCATGAATTTTAATATGATAGTTGTTTATTAGTATATAAAGGGATAAATGACTTTTGATTGAAGCTATTGTAGTCCATTCTACTTTTTTATCAAAGTAGATGACTTTTTGTTTGAAAATTTTGACACATGAGATATGTAATTTTGAGATGTAATAGTTAAAAAAATATATAGTTAGTTTATTGTCTTTTATGAAAAAGGATAAACAAATATCAGACGGACCGTTTTGAAAAAACGAGTAAACAAGTATGAAACGGAGGGATTACATCTTAATTAATTTGCAAAAGATTAGCGAAATAGAGATGTATAACATATGTCCTTACTCGATATCCAACTAAGGATCGAATAATTTGGGTATAAAATATCACAGTCCACTAGTGATCAAGGCCCATTTTAAATCAGAATAAAATTTTATATGAACTGAACTGACACATCTTAGATTGATTACACTTTAGGAAATTTCGAACTTGAGACCACTACAAAAAAAAAAAAAAAAAATTTCAGGCTAAAAAAAGAATTTCAAGCTAAAAAAATAAATTAGTTGTATTTATAGAACAATAGTAATTATTTTATCTAAACAATATTAACTATTTTCACATAATAATATTAATTATTTTTATTGAATAATATTAGTTGAAGACATGCACAAGTGTTAATCAAGTATTATTAATTATAATATATATAATTAATCTTAATAATTGAGATATATATGTATAAATTTAATAATTGTTGGTAGGTACGTGTACGTAAATGCAGGTGTTGGGAGACATTGATGGTATTACTGGTTGCATACTCAGCATGGGTTTGCCCATACGAGATATCATTCCTGGACTCGTCGCACCCGAGTATTCCCCTCTACATTGCTGATAACATCGTCGATCTATTTTTTGCGGTCGATATTATTCTCACTTTTTTTGTTGCCTACATAGACTCCACCACTCAATTATTGGTGCCTGATTCCAAAAAAATTGCAAAGAGGTTAGTCTTTTTTTTCTTTTTTTTTTTCCATTTTTGTGGATACGTCTAATTTTTATTTCCCGTAATTTGTCTTATCATTGAGTTCGTTATTATTATTTTTATATAAAAAAAATGGTATTTATGTATGTGTGTGTCTATTCCTCTCTAGAAAGTAGAAACTCTTGTTATTTATGCGTGGTCTGAGATACATAGATTGTTATTTTCATATATCCAAAATAAATTAGATATTAGTTTGTCTTATTTTACCTACCCATGTTGAGAGGGTTGTAAGATAGCTCCTTTCTCCAGATTCAATTATTCTTCATTTTAATCAATATCATATCCTAATTTGTTTTGAATTCTTTTTTTAGTTGTCGAAATTTCTTAATTAAATACAAGGACATTAATTGTTGTATAATGCATCAAAAGGCCCCTAAACTATCACATTTTGTTTCGAAAGATCTCTAAACTATTTTTTGTTTTAAAAAAATCTTGAACTATCAATTTTTATTTCGAAAGACCCCTGAACTATATTTTTCTTAGCTAGCTTAATATTTTTCGATAAAATATGATACATTAACTCAATTTCAATGCTATTATTTTTAGATCAATCCATAAAATTTAAAAAAACGTCTCTAACAAACTCTAAAAAAAGTGTCTTATAAAATAATAATTATATAATTTAAGAACTTTTTAAAACTGAAAAAAAGTTTAGGGGCATTTTAAAATAAAAGTTATAATTTAAGGATTTTTTTAAATAAAAAATAATTTAAAGTTCAGGGGCCTTGCGCATTGTTAATTGTTTGGTAACTAGCTAGAATGTATATCACTTTGCTATCCTAATTAAATTGCTGACGCCCTTTCTTTACCTAACTCTCCACTTTAAGTTGTCTTTATTAGGATAATTGCAAATTATATATGTTATTTTTAAAAATCATAAATTAAAATAAATTATTGGAATATATGTATAATTCAGAACTTGCGATTGCAACCGCAAATTCAGATTATTATATATATACGTGTAATGACAAAACCACAAGAGATCGATGGCTCTTTTATTTTTAAATGGCACGTGTTTGAAGAAATACATGCATATATGGAATATTATTATATTATATATACATGTAGTTTTATCACTTGTTTGTAAGTAGGCATCTTTAAACCACAAACTATATATTTAAATTCGCTAATGACATTGAATGAGCTCATAAGAAACTTTTCTTTTTATTGAAAGAATATTAAAAAAGAGGGAACAAAGACCATAGGAATAAAAGTTGTGTGTATATATGAGGGTGAAGTTCATAAATTGAAGCCACAATTCATTTAATTTATATCATATCATTGACGAAAAAAATAAAAAAGTTTTCGAGAATCATTATACAAGTTGTCTCTTGGTGAGAGTTGGGAGAATGAAATATAATTAATGGGGCAGAATAATGCGATGTCACCCCCAAAATATTCCCAAGTGTGGGTCGATATTCTTATACATAATATATTCTCTATTTCGGATTTCTCACGGGCTTAATTATATCATTTAATGAGCTCATCAGATGATAATATTTTCTTTTTATTTTTAAAGAATTAAATAGTAAAAAAGAGGGGATAAATCAAAAGGTGGTCTACCACTAAAGCATTGAGATAAAGTCATAAAGGTGGTCTTCAAATGGGCCCTCGTCGGCCCATTACCGGCCAACCACTCACATAGTCACATTACAACGTGGTTGTATTTATTGAGTAGAACTTACTAGTTTCTTTTCTTATTCAATATTACGACCAAAAATTCTTTTTTTAACCCAAAATCCAAATGGAACAAAATAATTAAATCATTTTTTTTAATAAGATAAATCATTGAAATCAAAAAAAATAAATATAGTTTTCTAGAATCATCTTATAATCAAGTTGTCTCTTGGTTGAGAGTTACCACTTTCTCTGAGAATGAAAAATTCTTTTATTATATAGAAAACACCAAAAAATTTGAAAAAATAATTTGAAAAATGCGATGTCACCCCCTTAAAATTTTTCCTATTCCCAAAGATGTCGGTTGAGGGCGATATTCTTAAGACATTTTAATATTTTGACTCTTATATTTCATATCCTTTTTCATGTTCTTATTTTTTTTTATTTTTAGGATTCTACGGTTCACTCTTATGTCCTCATTTAGGGTTCATGGTTCAGATTCATAATATTTTAGGGTTTAGTGTTAATTTTAGGGTTTTTTAAACATGACCTTAAAATTTAAATAGTATTTCTAAAAAAGCCTGGGATAATTTTCTATTTGAGATAAAGTCAATCGATGGAAAAAAATCTTCAAATGGGCCCTCGTCTTTTCGCCCAATTGATAAAACTCCTTTTTATTTTAAGTTGTTTTAGAAAATCAACCTAGCTTAGGACTTTAAGCACTAAAAAGAATTGCAGAAATAATATGATATAATATATGGAGTACATATTAATGTAATAGATGTGAGATATTAGGTAGGTATTTGAGTTATAAGTAATTAATGTTGAGATGGATGGAGTTATATGGATGCAGGTACTTATCAACATGGTTTATAATGGATGTGGCATCAACCATACCTTTCGAGACAATAGCATACTTAATAACACGGAAGCATCATGCTGGTCTCACCTACTCCCTCATCGGTATGCTCCGATTTTGGCGTCTCCGTCGTGTTAAGAGTTTCTTTACAAGGTAATTAACCTTACTAGTGTCTACTGGACTATGTTAATTAATTAGAGCTCAAAGTATGATATTTTTGGAAATTGCAGGATTGAAAAGGACATCAGGTTTAACTACTTTTGGGTCAGATGTGCTAGACTCTTGTTTGTAAGTCGAAGCTCTTAATTAATTTAGTGCACCCTCAAAATTATGAATGATGTGCATGAATGGTTGATGATGATCAGGTGACATTACTACTAGTGCATTGTGCTGCATGCCTAGCCTACTTGTTAGCTGACCGCTATCCGAACGAGGGCAACACGTGGATCGGCTCTGCTATACCCAATTTCAAGGAGACGAGCCTCTTGATACGCTACATCTCAGCGCTATATTGGTCCATCACCACCATGACCACCGTTGGCTATGGCGACATACATGCTGTCAATGCTGTTGAAATGGTCTTCATTATCTTCTACATGCTCTTCAATTTAGGCTTAACTGCTTACATCATTGGTAACATGACCAACTTGGTCGTTGAGGCCACCCGAAGAACCATGGAATTCGTAAGTTCAGTAACTCGACTAATACTATTCAATATAAACAACTAATACTGTTATGTGAAAACAACTAATACCTTTTTAAAATCTTGACATTGTCCTGTTTTTGGTGTGTGAACGCATGCAGAGGAACAGCATTGAAGCTGCATCGAATTTCGTGTCACGTAACCGTTTGCCTCCGAGGTTGAAAGAGCAAATAGTGGCTTACATGTGCCTTAGATTCAAAGCTGAGAGCTTGAACCAACAGCAGCTTATTGAACAGCTTCCTAAAACAATATGCAAAAGCATTCAACAGCATTTGTTCTTGCCAATTGTTGAGAAGGTTTATCTGTTCAAGGGCGTTTCGAGGGAGATCCTTCTACTACTTGTAAGCTGAATTAATCCATTAGTTATATTTACTTAAAAAAAATGTGATCAAACATCTTTGTTAATAGTAGTAAAAGTGTTATGAATGATCACTTGATCAGGTTGCAGATATGAAAGCGGAGTATATTCCTCCAAGAGAGGAGGTGATAATGCAGAACGAGGCGGCTGATGACATCTACATTATCGTGTCTGGAGAAGTCGAGATGGTAAATTGTGATACGGAGAAAGAGAAAGTCGTTGGGGCCTTCAGTTCTGGTGGTATGTTTGGAGAAGTTGGAGCGATATGTTGCACGCCTCAGGGGTTTACGTACAGGACGAGGACGTTGTCCCAGCTGCTGAGATTGAGGACGTCGTCTCTGGTCGAAGCCATGAAGAATAGACAGGAAGATAATGTCACCCTGCTTAAGAATTTCCTTGAGGTAACTTGATTAACTAAAATGTTTCTCTTAAATATAACTAGTGGCTAAATTAGGCTTACATTGTGAAAAAATTGTGGTGGTGGTGGCAGCATCACAAGAAGCTTAAGGATTTAAGGCTAAGGGACTAGTTTCTAGAAGGTGGGGACGAAGATGGCGATCCCAACACGTCGATCAATTTGTTAACTGTTGCTGGTACTGGGAATGCTGCGTTTCTTAATGAGCTGCTTAAGGCGGGGTTGGACCCCGATGTTGGAGACTCTAAAGGAAGGACTCCATTGGTAAAACAGAATTCATTTCTAGTTTGTGTTTTTACTAAAAAAGTATTCGTCGTTTAACTAAAAAGTACTAGTTGTTTAACTAAAAGGTATTACTTGTTAAACTAAAAAGTATTAGTTGTTTCTCTGACCAGCATATAGCGGCATCAAAAGGGCACGAAGAGTGTGTAGTCGTCCTTGTAAAGCACGCGTGCAGCCTACACCTGAGAGACTTGAACGGCAACACAGCGCTATGGGAAGCCATATCCGCGAAACACCATTCGATATTCAAGATCCTCTACCATTGGTCCTCCATCTCGGACCCCTTCATAGCAGGGGACCTTCTCTGCACAGCAGCCAGACGGAACGACATAGCAGTAATGAAAGAGCTGATGAAACATGGCCTATTCGTCGACTCCAAAGATCGCCACGGCCTCACTGCAATCCAAGTGGCAACCACGGAGAACCACATTGACATGGTGCAGTTTCTACTCATAAATGGCTCGGAAGTGCACCAAATTGTTAAGGACAACATTTCTTCGACGAATCTGAACGAAATGCTGCAGAAACGCGAGGTGGGACACCGCATTGTCATGTCGGAAACTGAAACACCACTCAATGATCATGAGAATGATGATCATAATGGAAATGATCAGGAGTGTGCTAAAGGAGGGGCTTTTTCCTTAAGAGTTAGTATATATAAAGGACATCCCTTTAATAGGAGATTGAATCATTGTACTCAGCCTGGAAGGTTGATCAAGCTGCCTAATTCAATGGCTGATCTCAAGAGCATTGCAGGTAATTAATTAATAGTGTTTTTAATTATCTTTTATGGAAATTAATAAATTTAAATTAATATGATGTTATGTATGTTATGGCAGGTGAGAAGTTTGGATTTGATGGGGTGAATGAATTGGTGATCACTAATGAAGAAGGTGCAGAGATTGACTCCATTGAAGTGATAAGGGATAATGATAAGCTGTTTATAGTTCACGAGATTAATCAAGAATATTTTGTTATGTAATGGAACTTAATTGTCAATAATCAGCTCCAGGAAACTATAACTTATAGACATAATTAGATAACCAATTGTAATAAATTTTAGGGATTAAATTTTTTGTAGTCTGTAACTTTGTATCGTTTTGAAATTGGTCCCGATTGTTTTGACTTTTTCATTTTGGTCATGTAAGTTTTTTAAAATTTTGAAATTGGTCCTTTTCACCTTTGCAACAGGTTACCAAGCAGGTAAACACCAAATATATAATTATTTTATTTTTCTCTTTAATTTCGAAGTGTCATTTGAACTTTTTTAATCCTAATAATTTTGGACGGGTTTTAGGTTGAGTTTAAAACAATTTGTATATTGAAAATACAAAAGCGAACCAGAGTCGATTCTCGAGACTAAACTCGACTAAAAAAAAAAAAAAAAAAATAAAAAACCATTACTTCCTAAAAAAATCCCCTTACACAAATTATTTGGATTAAAAAAAAGGTGGCATTTTTCAAATAACGGAAAAAAAACAAAATAATTACATAGGGGCGATTCATTGTTTGGTGATGACTTCAACAACAAAGTTAAATGACCAATTTCAAAATTTTTAATAACTTACAGGACCAAAATCAAAAAGTCAAAACAATCGGGACCAATTTCAAAACGAAGCAAAGTTACAGGACTATAAAAAATTTAAACCTAAATTTTATCTTCTTCTTGTTATGTAGTATAAAGCTAAGAAAAGAAAAAAAAACATGATTCTTGTGACTTTTGATTCATCTTGTAAATAAATATATAGGATCGAGGAGACAAATTAGTAGATAGAATTAAAGGGGTGCTTGGTTGAGAGGTACGGTCCGTATGGAGATGAAGATAACGAAACATCCGAATGAAATGAAAATTATTTGGGCCTCATAATAATGATTTGATTTCTCAATTTAGGTGGAAATTTACTAATTGTAATTAAGGCTTTTAATTAGGGTGGTTTCCTAATTTTCATATAAGTGTATAGGACTTTTTTTTAGCTACCCTGGCTGATGATTATAGGATTTTTTAGGGCTGTGAATAACCGAAGAACCAAATTTTGGTATCAATGAAAAGTTCAAAACACAAATTCGTTAAAAAAAAAAAAAAAGTAGACATCTCCAATGCATACTCTACTACGGAGTTTGAGTTTTACTCTCTCGATAAAATTTTTTTACGGTTAGAAAGGTTTTCAATCTTTCCATTGTCGGGAAATATATTGAATCTCGTTGAATCAACGATCCTATTCCTATCACATGAAATTTATTTTAAGTGATTTCACTATACATTAATGTGTTTGCCCTATTTTTTATGCAATCAAATTGCATTGTCCTACTAATAAATTATATTAATAAATATAAAATGACGATACTATCATTTTAATTTAAAATAAGTAAAATATTTATTTGTGAGTAATATAATAAAAATTACTACTATCCCTACTCATTACTCAAACATACTTACTGATAGAACCCTAAGTATTTTGGGAGAAACCATCGGCCCTAGGTTTTGTCAATTCTGTGGTTCGAGTTTCAATGGTTTTGTTTCTGAGTTCTTCAATTTTTGTGTTGTGGGTTCTCTCGCCGCCTCTTCCACACTTGCTCCATCATCCCAATTGCTCATTGCTCATCAGCTTAATCATTATCATGAATCTCATGATACGTACATTAATTCCGTTTGGTTCCTACCATTTTTTTGTTGTTGATAACTCGATATTTGATCCAAGGTTCGATTAATTTGGGGGACTAAAACCCACCTTCCACACTTGCAGGGGCCCACTGCCCATCTCAAAAATTAATTGCACCTTACACAAGACCTAGAGAGAAACATATTTTTAAGGCCTACACCACTAGATCAACCCTTGGGGTTCCGTTTGGTTACTTTAAAACCAACGGAATAAAAAAGTTCAGAACAAATAATGATTGGGAATTGAAAGACAAATTAACGAAGGCATACTCAGCAAATTCATTTCGATATCAAGAAATTGAAAACGAGAAACGAAGTTAATTAGTTGTTATCTTTTTTTAAATCATATGTTCATAGATGGAAGTTTTTCATTTTGTTCGAAGAATGAAATGAGGTTGGGACAAAAAGGGCTGTTTTTTAATTTTAGTTTATTCATATTAATTATCATAAATTAGTATAGAAAGTTAAGTTTGTAAATTGTAATTTTTAGAAAATATTATTATAAGAATATTTTAGTAATTCTATATTTTTTTCTTAAAAAATATTAATTTCATTTTGTTGCGAAGTTAGATCACTAATGACGAATTAGATGGTAGTGTTAATTTTTAATTGGATAACTGATGTCAGGAAGGACGAAAACTCTGACTGTAGAAAAGTCCTGCTCAATAAATAAAGTCATTGTTTAAACCTATATACTTTGTATCAATTATTTTATTATTATTTATAAATACAATTACACAAGTAATTGTGAATATAGTTACAATTCACTTGTTAATATAATACAATTTTTATTGTATAAATTAATGTGAATGTTTTGTTGTGTAATTTAATATTTATTTTTCTTTGACTTTTATTATTAATATTACATATTTTAATTTTGTATCAACGAAATCACGTAGAATACAAATTATATAACTTAATTTGATTTAATAATCTCAAATATAAATGTATATTTAATTATTGAAATACATTGAAAATCCATGAAATAAATAAATAAATAAATAGAGTAAGATATAGAACTAGAGGGATTGAGAAGATTTTATTAAAATAGAGTTAAAAGTCTCTATTTTGAAGTTTTTGATTGGAGACAGTCCAAATTATACTGTACACATGATGTATATTATTATATTATTTTTTGTAAAACGTCATAATATATATCATATCTGAAAATAAGTTTATTTAAAAATCTAAGTAATTGTTGTTTTAAAATTTGGAGGTGAAATTAAGGAAAGCTGTCGAATGAAAATATAATTTCATTAGAGTAAGTATTTACCAAACTCACATTCCTTAATTTCAGCAATATGAAAGACACCAAGCTCTCCTCTAAAATTTATTTATACTATGAAATTAATATCATTACACCTATGTTTTAAAAACCGGAACTGGAAGTTGAGCCGGACGACCCAAAAAAAAGGTTGGACCGGGGTCGGACCGGATTGAGCCGGATTGAGCCGGTATGACGTCATAATAAATATTATATATATATAATATGCATAATTTTTAAAAAAATTCAAAATATAGAGTATGATAAGTGAATATAAAGTATCTAAACTCACTTCAAACTTCAAAGTTCAAACTTAAATTTCTAAACATAATAGAAATGTCCATTAACATAAATAGTTCCAACTTTCAAATTTCAATTTCCAAACATAATAGAAATGTCATCAACAATACAAAAGTCACAAGTATTAATTTTTATTTTTATTTTTTGATATTTAATTACTTGATATTTAAAATTTCAGAGATCAATACTAAAATAGTATTGAGATGGTATTATAATTATTTTTATTTTTTGACAGAGGAGATGATATTATAATTACACTTGAATTCATTAAATTTAATTTTTTAGAAACCTTCTAAAATAACATTTTAAAATTTGGAGCACCCTTAAATTCTTTTTAAGAAAAATACATATATATTAATTGTATTTTATAAATAAAAAATAAAAAGGAAAGCCCAAAAAAGTTGAAAATGGGCTGGGCTGAAAAAAAACATAAAAGGGGGCCGGTTAAAAACCTAATCTTCTCTCTCTTCCTTCATATTGATCCAGCGACTCACTCGCCGTTTCTCCGTTTCTTCTTCAATCGTAAAAATGCGCCGCCAAACCATCCACCACCTAACAACCTCTCCGCCACCCCTTCTCTCTGCGGCCTTCCACCACCACCTTTTGCATATACCACCTTGCACCTCGGCTCGTGCCGCCCACCACACCATTTCACGTGAATCTTAGAAGCGGCCTTGTTGCTGACCGCCGAATCTTCCGCCAGTCTCTCACTTAAATACCTTTTTTTTTTTTTTGTTGAAAACCGGGTGAAAAGCGGTTTCCACCAGTTCAGTTTTCACCGGTTTTGAGCAGTTTTCGGTTTTTGAGGTGGGGCGGTCCAATAGCGGTTCTATACCGCGTCTATTGGGCGGCTTTGGGACGATTCACCGGTCCGACCCGGTCCGACCGGCCGGTCGGACCCGATTTTTAAAACATAGCATTACACTATAAATTGATATTATTACGGCTAGGTCTTGTATGCACCCTGGTGCACCGTGCACTCATAGTGCATTTTAGAAGCGTGCAACTTGTTATGTTGAAAAATGTGACTTATTTACACAGAAAAGTGCAATTGTTAATATGGGAACATAGTTGCATGCTTCTGTTTGGAATAGTTACACGTTTATGTTTTATATAGTTGCACGCTTCTAAAATGCACTACGAGTGCACGGTGCACCCGGGTGGACATGAGACCCACTCTATTATTACACTTATAAACTAATACATATAACATTTAATGTTTATAAGTGTAATGATATCAGTTGATAAGTTTTTTTTAAAAAAAAAAGATAAAGTTGAAATATATAACTAAATACAAGGGGTACTCAAAACCCAGAGTTTACAAGTATTGCCAAAGATTACAATTTGTTGGGGAAACATACTAGAGGCTGACAATCCCAATCATAAAGCGGAACCGAAAAAGACATTGGATAATGAGATCGAATCCATTTCTAGGAGCCAAATTTGATGTCATCGATGAGCCTATGCAGAGTATACTCATACTCATTGAAAATGATCCAATTTCTAATTTTTCAGATTTTTCAAATTGTACACTGCCAAATGAGACTCAGGATCTTCCCACCCAGCCCATTCCTCCCAAATTGCAGAAACTCCAAGAAGTGATCCTTTGTAGAGGTAGAGAATAAAGTACCCTTACCAAGCCAATCATTGATCGCTTCCCACACAACAACATCCTTGGGGCAAGAGATAAGGATGTGCTTAGAATTCTCCAAAGCAGCTAGACATATGGAGCACAACCCGTCGCCAGGGTCAATGGAGATGCCACGTCGCAGTAAGTTATCCTTGGTTGAGATTCTTTCATGAATGGCCTTCCAAGAGATAGCTGAGACTTTTGAAGGAATTGCTTTCCACCACAGCTTTTGCCAAGGAAAGACGAAACTATCCTCCACTTCTGTCGAGTTAGCTATTATTTCATACATTTCACTTATTTTAAAAGTGTCACCTGATCCAATCCAACGCCACGAATACGGAATTTCGAGATTAATTTTGTACCTACAAACACTACTCCACAAATCCAAGAATTCAAGAATTTCCATCATGTTAAAGAAGCTTTCCCCACTTAAAAATCCAAGACACACCATCTTCTGAAAAATATTCTCTAACTTTAGCATTCTTTTGGGAGGAAATATTATATAAGTTAGGAAAATGTTCCTTTTAAACAAACTTTATTTTCAAGCCACAGATCCGTCCAGAAATTAATGGACAACCCACCACCCAAGGACAAAACAATGTTATTTCTAAACAAAACACCAACACGATGCGACCACAACTCGATTAAATATCTCTACCAAAGTGACCACTTACTAGACTCCAAAAAACCCGACTCCCAGGTAAATGACTCATATCTAGACCTAAGAATACTTACCCACAATGACATTTCCCCCAATACTCATCTCCACAACCATTTACATAATAACGTCAAATTAAACTTCTTTACTTCCCTCGCCCCCAGACCCCCCACATATTTACTCAAACATACTGAACCCCACATTACTCATACTACTTTACGACTCGAAGTCTTAACCCCTCCTCCCTCCCCTCTAAAAAAATATTTGAAGATTAATTAAGGTTTTGAGGAAATACTCATGGACTTTGAAGAGGGAAAGATAGTAGACTGGTAGAGCAGACAAAAATGAGTTCGACAATGTGATTCTTTCGCCTAAAGATATATTCTTCCTTTCCCAATCTGAAAGTTTGCGACGAAAGCGATCCACCAACTCTAAACTTATTTTCTCCGAAAATTTTCCCTAATAAGCAAACCTAGATATGTGAAAGGAAAACTTCCAATATTGCACCCAAAAATATATGCATAAACGGCCAAGCTTGAGTCGTTAATATTGATACCGTGTAGCGAACTTTTCTATAAATTAACTTTCAGACCCGAGACTGTTTCAAACAGTCTAAGAACACCTTTCACAGTCTTTACATTATTAACTGAGGTCTTTCCCATTAGGATAGTATCATCAACAAATTGAAGGTAACTTAATTGGATTTTGTGTCTTCCAATCTCGAAACCATCAAAAGATCGAACATGGACTACTCTCAACATCAAACAACTAAGGCCCTCTGCTACAATTAGGAACAAGAAAGGTGATAGAAGATCACCTTGTCTGAGGTCTTTTTGTAATTGAAATTCACCTGATGGGCTGCCATTGACTAAAATTGACATCGAGGCCGAAGAAAGACAACCTATAATCCATTTTCTCCATTTCCAATGAAAATTCATTCCTCTCATCAGATCATCAATAAAATCCACCGAACCGAGTCGTAGGCCTTTTTGGAATCAACCTTAATGATTAAGCCCTTTCTCTTTTCTTTTTTCATAAAATCCACGGATTCACTAAGGATCAGGATGCTATCCAGAATCTGCTTATTCCCAACAAACACACTTTGGTTATCGGAGATCACAACACATACTTCTTTTGCGAGCTTGTTAGCAAGTAATTTGGCTAGGATCTTGTACATGCACCGAATCAAGGATATCGATCGAAAGTCTTTAATCTGATTCTACTCCATCTTTTTTGAAATCAACGTCACAAAATAAGGATTTCCTCTTCTCACAATTCTACCATGATGATAGTATTCTTCCATGAAAGTCAAGATATCATTTTTCAAGATTGTCTACATTCTCTTAAAAAAATTGAAAGTAAAGTCATTCACCCTGAACTTTTGATAAGTGTTATGATGTTAGTTTATAAGTATAATTGTATAAATTTCATATTATGAACAAGTTTCACCTAAAACCTATTCTATGAAAGATTGGAGGGATTATATTGGGGTAAAAGAGAAAAAAAATGGGAAAAATATCTAAAACGACATTTATTTAAGATAAGAGAGAGTAGTGTAGAAGAAATACAAAATTCATATAAAATGCAAGACAAAAACTTGTGTGAACCCGAGTTCATGATGACCTTGATTTTTTTAGTATCACTATTATGTATAAAAATTATTACTGTTATGCACAAAAAGTCTCACTATTTAAAAAATACTTTATATTTTTAAACAATGAAAATTTGTATGCATAACAGTGATAATTTTTACATATAACAATGATAGAATTCATGTATAGACCCAGTTCACGAGAGTTTTACTCAAAATGTAATATCGTTTTGAAAATTCTATCATGTACATCCCTTATCTACTAAAGATGAATCTCCCTATATTCACCACAAGCTCTTATTTTGAACACACTCATTCTATTCATTTGAGTTATTTATGGTATTAAACCTCATTTATGTTTTCAAAAAAATATTACTTCCTCCGTCCATGAAAACTATGCCCACTTTTTTTGGCACAACATTTAAAAAAAAGACAGATAAAGAAGAATATTATATGATATTGTGGGGTTCACTTATAAATAAAGTGATTGTTTGTGAGTAAAATACAATGTCAATTGAAGTAATTAAGTGGTGGTTGGAGGATAAATATAAAGTGTATATTTCCATAAAATGTATGCGAATAGATTTGGTTGACAAACAAATAAGAAAAGTGAGAATAGATTTGGTGGATGGAGGGAGTATAATTTTAAGTTATAAATAAGTTTAAATATAATGTATTTTTCATAGTATCGATACAATATTTTAATCAACATGCTATATAATTGGAAACACATCACGGTATAATATTAAATATTTTATAATAATTGAACTGAACTAATCAAACTAAATAAAAATTTAAAATATTTAATTTAATAATGCAATTTTGTTTTCTACCCGCGTAATCCGCAGAATTCTAGTAGTATAATAAGAAACATCATGATTTTTTTATAAAATTTTAAATGTATAAATAGGATTTCGAAATTTTAAAAAGAAACTATCACAGACATTAATCTCACACCACCAGATGATGTTGCAACGAAGGAGGAAGGAGAGGTGCTAGGGTTTTATGAAGATAATGGAGAAAAGGGAAAGTACGATTTGGAAATGTCTGAAGAGTTGTTGTCTGAAAATGAAAAGGGGATTAAGGGAATTGGGCCAGAATCTTCACCAACAAATGGGCCGAAAATAATTAAAGTTCATGGGCCTGAATTAATTAAATCTGAGTTGGTGAAGAGGGCTCAGTATTCACGAAAGCCCATTTAATTATTTACTATGCATTTAGAATTGTAAGTTGGAAATATCTGATGATATTTGCCAGCGGTACTGTGGTCCCACCATGACTCTATATGGTGTAACCAATGTCCTTTTCTGATTTTATGCAGAAAATATTCTAACTTCCCATCTTTTTCTCTCTTCTCTCTCCTAATTCTCCATTTTCCTTAAAATCTTCAAACGTTATCTTGAATATTTACATTGTTCATCAGCATATCAAACCCAGAAAATCTACAAAAATATTGCTATCATACTGATTTAAACGGTACACTACATTTGGTATCCAGAGACAGGTTTCTTCTCATCACCATGGCTGAAAACACTCGTTTGAAAGCCCTGCAGGAGACATAAACGAAATTAGAGCAACTTCTTACTGCTGAATCCCTGAAATGGAAAGCTACTGATGATAAAATGCAGGATGCTATAAATACTCTTTCTACAGAGGTTGATAACAAGTTTACTGGTATGCGTGGAGAACTATCCATGTTGGGAGATAAGTTTGACAATGTTACTGCAGTTTTGGCTGGCCTACAGCTTCAGTTTCAGAATTTTGATAGGGGAAAAAGTCTTAGCAGTGGCCCTTCTCTTCTGGGAAGCCCTAGTTTTGGTTTTTCAAGGGGTCTCTCAGCCTTTCATGGTTCTGATTCTTCATATGGAAGGTTAATTCCCAATCCTACTCCTATTTCCATTCACAACCCTATTCCTAAAGTTGAGTTTCCTAAATTTGATGGATCTAACCCTAGGGGTTGGATTTTGAAATGCAACAATTATTTTCAATTAATCCCTAATGTTCCTGATCCTAAGAAGATTAAGCTTGCTTTTATTCACTTTGAGGGTAGAGCTGCCTCATGGTTTCAGAATTTTGCTTTGAAACCTACTGATGTTACTTGGGATCAATTTGTGGAGATAATTTCTGTGAGATTTGAAGAGATAAGGGATGTTTCTATTATTGCTGAGTTTAATAGCTCAAGCAAACTGGGGCTTATATGGATTATGTGGAAAAGTTTGAGGAACTCAGAGCTAGTTTGATTCTTAAATTGGGTGATCATTTTTCTGAATACTATTTTGTGGAGAGCTTCATTAGTGGGATGATACCTGAGTTGCAATCTGCTCTAAATATGTTTGCACCCATTACCTTACAACAAGCTATTGTTCTGGGCAAGAAACAAGAATACACCATGGATACTCTAACTAGAAAGTTCAAGCCTCCTTATAGGGGCTCTAACTCTAATCCTAACCCTAACCCTAACCCTAACCTTAACTTTGTTCCTTGGAAGAAATCTGATTTGTCAATCCCACCTCAACAGAAATCACCCTTAAACTCTCTCAAACCTCTCATTAAACTTCTTACTCCTACTGAAATGACTGCTAGAAGGGAGAAAGGGTTGTGTTATAATTGTGATGAGTAGTTTACAAGGGGCCATAAGTGTAAACAAAAGATTACTTACATGATTTTGGCTGAGGACATTTCATATGTTTCTTCTGACTATGTTCCTACTGAGGTCACACAAGAGGCTGATCCTGAACTAGTGCCTATGGAAGAGGTTCAGATGACCTACAGTGCTATGTCAGGCACTTCTGATGTCACTACAATGAGGATTATTGGGGATTGTGGGGGTCATACACTTCATATATTGATTGATACAGGCAGCACAATCAGCTTTATTAAGGCAGCTACTGCAAAAAAGTTGAACTGCCCCCTTTCCCCTACCACACCTATTCCGGTTAAGGTGGCAAATGGGCAAAAGATGGTTAGCTCACAACTGGTGGATTCTTTTTGTTGGTCTATGCAATTCACTGATTTTCAATATCCTCTGAGATTATTGGATACTGAAAGTTGTGATTTGATTTTGGGAGGTGATTGGCTGAAATCTTGCACTCCAATTGAATTGGACTACAAGCACATGACAATCACAATATCATTACTTGGCAAGAGGGTTAAACTACAGGCACTTACTTCCACTGAGAACTGCCAACTCATTTATGAGTTCTCTCTTTTCCAAATGTTACATTTGGACAACCCTACTGCTGTCCAAGATTTCTATGTGGTCTACTTGGCTACTCCTACTAGGGAGAGTGATTCCAGATTATTTGCAATCTTAGATGATTATGCTGACATTTTTGAAGAGCCTACAGGATTACCTCCATCAAGGGGTGTTGAACATCAAATCATCTTGAAACCAGATAGTGTTCCTAAACAACAGTTTTCCTACAGGACTTCCCACTCCCACAAGGAAGAAATTGAGAAGATAGTGCAAGAGTTGTTACACTCTGGTACTATACAGCATAGCAGGAGCCCTTTTGCTTCACCAGTCATTTTGGTCAAGAAAAAGGACAACAGTTGGAGGATGTGTGTTGATTATAGATACTTAAATGATCTTACAATCAAACACAACTACCCCATTCCTATAATTGAGGAATTGCTGGATGAATTACAAGGTGCAAGGTTCTTTTCTAAGATTGACTTAAGATCTGGTTATTTCCAGATCTTAATGAAACCAGAGCACAGGTTTTTAACAACATTTAGAACTCATAATGGCCATTATGAGTTCTTAGTCACACCTTTTGGGCTTTGCAATGCCCCTGCTACTTTCCAGTCCTTAATGAATCAAATTTTCAATGATTTTCTAAGGAAATTTGTTCTGGTCTTTTTTGATGATATTTTGGTCTATAGCTCCACTTGGGAGGAGCATTTACACCATCTATCTATTGTATTGGGTATCCTAAGGGCTAATCAACTGTACGCAAAGAGGAGTAAATGTAATTTTGGCCAACTTGAAATTGAATATCTATGCCATATTATATCTCATGTGGGTGTGGCTACAGACCCTGAGAAGATTGCTTACATGGTTAATTGGCCAACTCCAAAAACTCTCAAACAGTTAAGGGGTTTTTTGGGTTTAACTGGCTACTATAGAAATTCATCAAGGGCTATGGACTTATTAGCAGACCACTCACCACCTTGTTGAAGAAAGATGGATTTCATTGGAATTCAGAGGCTGATTTAGCTTTTTCTGAATTGAAGAATGCTATGGTTTCTGCCCCTGTTCTTGCCCTACCAGATTTTACTAAGCCTTTTGTTGTGGAAACTGATGCAAGTGGCACAGGGATTGGAGCTGTGTTGATGCAAGAGGGTAAGCCTCTGGCATTCATGAGTAAGGTTTTGTGTCCCAGAAGCCAGGCTCTATCCATCTATGAAAGGGAATCTTTGGCTGTCATAATGGCTGTCCAAAAGTGGACACATTATTTACAAGGTCACAGGTTCATTATTAAGACTGATCAACAGTCTTTAAGATACCTATTGGATCAGAAGATCATGACTCCTCTCCAACAGAAGTGGATCACAAAGCTTTTGGGTTTGGATTATGATATCCAATACAAAAAGGTTCTGACAACAATGTAGTTGATGCTCTATCTAGAAGATTGGATACTGAGGTTCTTTGCACTTCTCTTACTACTGTTGTACCTAAGTGGATTGATCAGGTTTTATCTACTTATAAATCTGATGATTTCATTACTAAGGTCATTCTTTGCTAAAAAGCAATTGACTCTACTAGTTATCCTCGGTTCTGATTGTTAATGGGTTGGTGAGGTATAAAGGCAGAGTTGTTATTGGAGATGTTCCTGATTTCAGGAAACTAATTGTTTCTGAGATGCACCATTCTGCTTATGGTGGCCATTCTGGCATCTTGGGTACCTATATGAGGTTGAAGAGGGCTTTCTATTGGCCTAAGATGAATGTTGATGTTATTCAATGGATTCAAGGGTGTGATGTGTGTGCAAGAGCCAAACCCGATCAAGGTCCTTACCTGGACTACTACAAATTTTTACATGTTCCCTCTCAAGCTTGGACTCATATATCAATGGATTTTGTGGAAGGGGCTCCCCCAAGTCTTGGGGAAAAGATGTTATTTTGGTGATTGTGGACAGGTTCACTAAATATTCACATTTTATTGCTCTCTCTCACCCTTTTACTGCACAAACAGTGGCTAAGTGTTTTTTGGATGTGATTTACAAGTTGCATGGGCTACCTATCAGTATTCTAACTGATAGGGACAAAATCTTTACAAGTTCTTTTTGGAAAGGATTGTTTCATCTCATGGGCACTAAACTAGCCATGAGTTCAGCCTATCATCCACAATCTGATGGCCAAACTGAGAGATTGAACTAATTCTTAGAACACTATCTTAGGTGTATGGTTCAAGATACACCTAAGCAGTGGCTTAAGTGGTTACCCCTGGCTGAATTTTGGTATAATACCAACTACCATACAAGCTTGAAAACAACATCATTTCAAGCTTTGTATGGATACTCTCCTCCTTCTCTGACTATGAGATCCTATTTGGACTCTACCAATCTAGATGCTACTGCCTGGGTTCAACAACGTCAACAGTTTTCTAAGTTGATTCGAGATAATCTCATCAAAGCTCAAGATAGGATGAAAGGGTTTGCTGATAGACATAGGCAGGAACACACTTTCGAAGTGGGTGACCTTGTCTATCTTAAGCTACAACCTTTTAAGCAAAATTCACTACAGCTGCGAAGGAATCTCAAACTTTCTTCAAAGTACTTTGGTCCATACCAAGTGCTTGAGAAAATTGGTCAGGTAGCCTACAAACTAGATCTACCTCCTAATTCCCGAATTCATCCGGTCTTTCACGTCTCTCTGTTGAAAAAGAAATTAGGTGAAAAAATTGTACCTTCTACAACCTTGCCTCCGGTGGACTTGAATGGTCTGTTCCACATCTTTCCAGTGGCTGTCGTTCCCATCACAGATCCGCCTCCTGCATCGCAAACAAGTTCACAGGTTAGTGTTTTGTGGGTCTGTGAAGAATGGGATATTCATTCGGTGGATGATACAGTTTTTCTCCGTGCTTGTTTTCCGACGCTCTATCCTTGGGGACAAGGATTCTCCGCCCCCGGGAGTATTGTCACAGACATTAATCTCACACCACCAGATGATGTTGCAACGAAGGAGGAAGGAGAGGTGCTAGGGTTTTCTGAAGATAATGGAGAAAAGGGAAAGTACGATTTGGAAATGTCTGAAGAGTTGTTGTCTGAAAATGAAAAGGGGATTAAGGGAATTGGGCCAGAATCTTTACCAACAAATGGGCCGAAAATAATTAAAGTTCATGGGCCTGAATTAATTAAATCTGAGTTGGTGAAGAGGGCCCAGTATTCACGAAATCCCATTTAATTATTTACTATGCATTTAGAATTGTAAGTTGGAAATATCTGATGATATTTGCCAGCGGTACTGTGGTCCCACCATGACTCTATATGGTGTAACCAATGTACTTTTCTGATTTTATGCAGAAAATATTCTAACTTCCCATCTTTTTCTCTCTTCTCTCTCCTAATTCTCATTTTTCCTTCAAATCTTCAAACGTTATCTTGAATATTTACATTGTTCATCAGCATATCAAACCCGGAAAATCTACAAAAATATTGCTATCATACTGATTTAAACGGTACACTACAGAAACTAACTATAAATCGAGAGAGAATGAAATATAAAACTTGGATTATCGTGTGAAAAGTGAGTTTTTTATTTACTCTATAGTAGGGGAAGAACACATAAAATCTTGTGAGAAAAAATAGGGATGGAAATTCTAAATTTTGATTTTAAATCTCCTAAAATATCTCTTCTAGATAAAGATGAAATTTCGTAATATGTCCATAACTAAATTTTTTAAAACGTGACTAATAAATCTTGATATTTTAAATTAGAGTCACACTCATGTGCACCACATACACCAATTCAAATTGATGCAATTTGATTCAATTTTAATTTGGATGAACTATACACTCTAAACTCTAACCCTAAATAATGAATCATAAATCATATATGACTCATTCGGACCGGGTGAACCATAAATCACTTGGGCAGAGTGAACCATGAACCACTCGGGCCGAGTTAGGGTCCGGGTCGAGAAAAAAAAATCCTAAAATTGAAATTAAAGTTAAAAAAAACTGAAATAAAAAAAAATGAAAAAAATAAGAAAGAAAAACTCCTAAAATTAAATTGCACCAAATTGATTTGGTGCAAATGGTGCAGATGAGAATTTGCCTTTAAATTAATGTCAACAAATAATCATCTAGTCTAGAAAATTAAAGGTGCTATAATATGCATATCTAATTTGAACATAAACTATTTAATTATTATAGTTTATTAATAATCCCCCTTACATATATTTCCCAATCTTTCTCTTTCTTATCGTCAACATAATTCTCACATTCAAATTTCTAATTTTCTCACAATTCTTCATTTTTTTTTATTTTTTCTTACGGTTAGCACTGTTCTCTCCCACATTCTACTATTAAATTTTTTTTTCTCATTATTTTCAATTTTAATTTAAATATCTCACCGTGCATTTCTAAATTTTTGACAAATGTAGTCAAGTCATTTATATAGGATTAATCTACTATTAATAAAAAAAATTGTATTTTTTATTTTAAAAAAAATCAAATTCAATATTATCTTAAAATACTCAAAGTTTTACTTGAAATATTATTCTAAGTATCTTAATTTAATAAAATATAAATTAATTAATCTAAAATTAATATTTTTAAAATCCCGCGTATTATGCAGAACTATGCACTAGTATTATATTATTATTTGATCCCAAGGCCCAACAGAAACCCTAGCCCAACTCCTCTCTTCTTCACCATTGGATCTGTATATAAAGGTTTCTTTCCATCTCTCACTATCTCTATTCTCTACTGCTCTCACAAAATTCTCTGAATTCTCCATCTGCTTCTAAGGTTAGCTCTCTCTATTCCTCTCCTTAATGCGCCTGTGTATTTGCGATTTTTGTATAGTAGCTGTATTTATGTATGAATTATTCTCATGTCTGTTTTCTGCATGCGTGTAAATGTTTGTGAGTTATTTCGTGGTATCCTGGGATTAATTTTGGTTTTATGTTAGATCTGTTTACTATTGAGTTTTAGTTGATAGATCAAGGCTGTACTTTAATCGATTGTATACGTATGATTAAATATATTTTGATGCATCGAGAGCAGACTGCTTTTTGGACGTATCTCTGTGTTTTGTTGAGTTGATCTATTTTTTCAGTGTGAATAATTTTCATATGTGAGGATTATGATGTATAAGGCCAAATCTAGGTGTTATCATTTTGTAAGATGGTGAATTGTGGATTCTGGGTTCTTTTTTTGTGTTTGTATTTGTGGAATGAATTAAATTTATGAAGAAAGTAATTTTAAAACGTTTTTTTTCTACTTTTTTCTTTGTTGGAGAATGATTTTGTTCTATGTTATAGTTAATTGATTTAATCTATCACTGCGATGATTTTGTTATATGTTATAGTTGATTGATTAATCTATCACTGCGATCTTACTTGACTTGGCAGACTTGGAATGTGTTTTTGAATCTTATTTTACATGATTGATTTATTTTGCTGATACTTCTTCTCTGCTTACTGCAGTTTGAGTATCTATAATGGGTAAAGAGAAGACTCACATCAACATTGTGGTTATTGGCCATGTCGACTCTGGGAAGTCCACCACTACTGGCCATTTGATCTACAAGCTTGGTGGTATTGACAAGCGTGTGATTGAAAGGTTCGAGAAGGAGGCTGCTGAGATGAACAAAAGGTCATTCAAGTATGCCTGGGTGCTAGACAAGCTCAAGGCTGAGCGTGAGCGTGGTATCACCATCGATATTGCCTTGTGGAAATTTGAGACCACCAAGTACTACTGCACTGTCATCGATGCCCCTGGACATCGTGACTTTATCAAGAACATGATTACTGGTACTTCTCAGGCTGATTGTGCTGTTCTCATCATCGACTCCACCACTGGTGGTTTTGAAGCTGGTATTTCCAAGGATGGTCAGACCCGTGAGCACGCATTGCTTGCTTTCACTCTTGGTGTGAAGCAAATGATTTGTTGCTGCAACAAGGTTCGACTATTTTTTTTATTTTTTTTTGCATTAAAGTTACTTTTGTTTTACCGTAGACATTTTAGTAGTATTTCTATATATTCTAATAACTTCTAACTTGTGTTGTTTAGATGGATGCTACCACTCCCAAGTACTCGAAGGCTAGATACGATGAAATTGTGAAGGAAGTGTCTTCCTACCTCAAGAAGGTTGGATACAACCCAGACAAAGTCCCATTTGTTCCAATTTCTGGTTTTGAGGGAGACAACATGATTGAGAGGTCCACTAACCTGGACTGGTACAAGGGCCCAACCCTCCTTGATGCTCTCGACAATATCTCAGAGCCCAAGAGGCCATCAGACAAGCCACTCCGTCTCCCACTTCAGGATGTTTACAAGATTGGTGGTATTGGTACTGTGCCTGTTGGTCGTGTGGAGACTGGTGTCATCAAGCCCGGTATGCTCGTCACCTTCGCCCCATCTGGTTTGACCACTGAAGTTAAGTCTGTTGAGATGCACCATGAAGCCTTGCTGGAGGCTCTTCCTGGTGACAATGTTGGTTTCAATGTGAAGAATGTTGCTGTCAAGGATCTTAAGCGTGGTTATGTTGCCTCCAACTCTAAAGATGATCCCGCCAAGGAAGCCGCCAACTTTACCTCGCAGGTGATCATTATGAACCACCCTGGCCAGATTGGAAATGGGTATGCCCCAGTGCTTGACTGCCACACCTCCCACATTGCTGTTAAGTTTGCTGAGCTGGTGACCAAGATTGACAGGCGTTCTGGTAAGGAGCTCGAGAAGGAGCCAAAGTTCTTGAAGAATGGTGATGCTGGTATGGTGAAGATGGTTCCCACCAAACCCATGGTGGTGGAAACTTTTTCTGAGTACCCACCTCTTGGTCGTTTTGCCGTTCGTGACATGCGTCAGACTGTTGCTGTTGGTGTGATTAAGAGCGTGGAGAAGAAAGATCCCACTGGAGCTAAGGTCACCAAGGCTGCTGCTAAGAAGGGTGTGAAGTGAAACGAGCCTGTTATGGGTACAGTCTATGATGCAAGAGAATTTCATTCTCGTAGTTTATTTCGTAAAAACTATGTTTTGGGATCTGCTTTTTTATTAGGTACTACTTATTGCTTGTTGTGTTGTATTTTCCTGCCTTGTATGTTGATTAGCCAATCTCAGAATTGGGTTCTCGACAGGCGGTGGCAGGATTTACTGCACTTTGTGTTATGTTGCTTTTGAGTTGGATTATGTTGGTTTCAGACGCAGTTGCGTTTGAGGATGGTTTTTTAACAACAGTTTTCTATTTTAATTACTGCTCTGTTTCTGAATACCTGGTTGCTTAGAAGATGAGGTGATTCCTTTTAGCTTTCTATGTTTTATTGTTCTTTGGTTCAACGTTTTATTTCGTTTTAGAGTTATGGAATCCTTTTAGCCCTAGTTTGAATTAAATGATATGTTTGTTTGGGGATTTTAGATGTGTGGAAAGTTTAGATTTTGAGAGGACACTGCTATTTGGTCAGATTAATCATGAGGTGATAAGAGTATTTTCAAAATTTTGGGTGGTTTATTGACGGTTTTGTGTTTAATGAAACTTTTTATGAATTAGTGAAGCTAAATGTTATGAAAGGTAAAATAGAAAAAATACAAATTCACCCCTGGTGAATCACCCTTTCTCAGCCTTACTGATTTAAAATCCTATATTGGTGTAAAAATCTTGATGGACTGTTATTAGTGATTTATGTATTGAATTATACGTGTAATGATTGTATTATTTTTTTAATAATTGATTTATTGTGTTGAAAGTTGTGAAATGATAGGTATGAGATTTGAATGTTTATACCTCTTTTTTAGGTGAGTATGATATGGGGAGATTAATAATAAGTTTACATTATTTTTAGATGTTAATTGAGTTTGAGATTTTAAATTTTGAAATAGAATGTGATGCGAATTGATTTTTGATTTTTTTTTTAAACGAACATTGTAATTTGTAATAAGATTCTCTAACCAAGCTTCTGGGTGGCCCCTCTAGTTACATAAATTTACAAGTGCGTCCATATTTTGGAAACTGTGACAAATTTACTATTTATTATATGATATATTGTAGTTTCTTTTCCATTCATCCTCTATAATAGTTTTCTTGATGGAACTGCTGAGTTCTGCCATGTTTTTAATTCAAGAACAGTCGCACATTAGTTGTAATAAAATGAAGTAGAAGGAAATAGAAGTATACCCATTAAAGTGCCCATTAATAGTGAGCTTTGATACTCTAATGAGAATAGAAGTATATAATTGATTACCCTATTTTTATTAACTAATTTCACTTATGTAATCATTCACTGCACTCTACCCTCCTAAGATAATATTCATTGTAGATTTTTTAATCAAACAATAACAATACAATCAATAATTCATATTGATTTATCCCTTCAAAAAAAAAAAAAATACTCATAGTGATTAACCCTTAAATGACACCCATTATTATTATTATTATTATTATTATTATTATTATTATTATTATTATTTCCTAATCATACCTAACGTGATATTAATGTAAAATATAGATTGTTTGTTTTCGCAGTGATTAAACTTATTTTTGACAGTTGTCAGTATCCTGAGTGTTTTTCAAGCCTACAATAATATTCTTCTCTGTACTATCTTGAAATTAAGGATTAGATTTCTTAATGGCACCAAACAATTAGACCTGTATCCATTTAAATAACTACCAAAAAATGAAATAATAAAAGCCTAAAATAGGGCAGTGAAGCAAAAAAGTAGCTAAATCCAACGGAGGCTAAGGAATGTCATCATTCTCCTTCTATTCCATTCCCTTAAATAACCAAACTAAAGGCATCATTTTGACAACTACACCTCAAGATAAACCACTCTCTTTATATACTGTAACAACTAAATCAAATTTAAATAACAAGAATCATCCCAGTCAAAACAAGATATATCCATCATTTCTGTTTGAACAGTTGCATCCCACCAAAATATGCAAAAAATGTTTGTATAATAATGTATTAAGCTGCCACCTCACCAAACTAAACACCCTTTCTCTATTCTCTGTTTCTGTTTATTAAATTTATAAATAACTCAAATGGCAGCAGATTCTCAATCATCTCTTCCACTCTAAAGGAATCAGACATAATTGCTCCCAACAAAGATATTCTTTTGCACCATTTTGAAACCTGCTGCATTATTCACCATAACATAGTAGTCTAGAATGAGCCGTTCATCCTCCGTTTCTGGTTTCTACAGTTTCCTGAGGAGAGAAGTGGACAATCTTGATCATCTTTACCTTTCCCAGAACATGATCATGTCGATCAATTTTCTTCAACATGTTCTCTCATCCCTCCGGTCCCTCCATTCCCATCTTACCCTTTTGGTTCAGAAGTTGCAGCTGCCCGTCGGAGAAAAATGGCTCGATGAGTACATGGACGAAAGCTCCCGCCTTTGGGAAGCTTGCCACGTCCTAAAATCGGGAGTTTCGTCCATGGAGAACTACTACTCGTCCGCTCCCAATATACTTTCTTTGCTCGATGATCACCGCGTTTTGAACCCTCAACTTTCCCGCCAGGTAATTACTTACTTACTCTTAGTTTGCAACATTGTTTTTGGCCTAATATCTGACATTGCCAACTCATGATTCAATACATGTTTTTTTTTTTATGAATGTTGACTGAGTAAATTGCTCCCGGTTGTTCAAACAGATTTATCGTGCAGCTAGAATTTGTGTGTATTCTTAAATAATACTCCGTTTGATAGTAGTATTAGTTGTTTTACTATAAAACTGTTTTTACATAAGATCAACTCGATGCAAGCAAAGTCTTGTAAACCAGTTTTACAGTGCAACTAGTTTGCATTTCATGTGTATCTTTAAATAGTATTAGTTGTTTCATTAAAAGGTATTAGTTATATTTGATGAATATATATGCAGGTGATTCGAGCAATGAAGGGTTGCGAAAGGGAGATGATGGCCCTGCAAGAGGAAAACAGGGGAATAGCAGAAACAAGAGTGAAAAATCTATGTCTGAAGTTTGATGAAAATGTGATGGGAGAATCAAAGATGAACAAGTACAAAGGTTTCGGAGGAGTGTTATACGCAATGAGGAATGTGAGCACATTGCTTGTGGTGATCTTAGTGAGTGGGCTGGTGTACTGTTGGCCCGAGAGTGGGCTATTGTCCGAAAGGGCAAACTCGGGATTAATGGGGCCGAGGATGGGTGCAGCAGCAGCATTGCATCAGAGAGTGGTCAATGGGGTGGGCTGTCAGCAGGGGATTCTTGTTCATGAGTTGCACGAGGCTAGGTTTTCGATGAACGAGCTGAAAATAGAGATCGACGAGAAGATGGAGATTGATGATCGAAAACTTGAAAACTTGAAGACTTGTTTTGGAGTTTTGCAAAGTGGGACAGAGACCATAATTGCTCAGCTTGATGATTTCTTTGATGAAATTGTTCAAGGGAGGAAGAAGCTTTTGGACATGTGCTCTCATAGCTAAGGTAGGCCCAAAAAAATAATAATAATGATATATGCACCGTGTAACTCTAGTGAATGATATTAGTTGTTTTACTAAAAGGTATTAGTTGTTTTCACTTAATAGTATTAGTTGTGCACTAGTGTGGTACTCATATATAAATCGGATGGATGCATCATGAATCATGGGGTAGTAGTACTAGTATGATTATTTTTTGGGGATAATTAGTTTTTGCTTTGTGTACAACTGGTCCAATAAAATCTGATGGAAAGAATGTGATTTTTTGCATCATGAATCATGGGGTAATTTAACAAGAATATGTTGGACGTATGATTTTGATTTTTGCAAAAAAGGATTCTTGTAATCATATTTTTCTAGCTTATTAAAGTAATAGGTAAAAAACTGGTCCAAGTTAGACACTAAAATGGAATTGAAGGTGATACCCAAAAAAATTTGATTCTGTGCATTGTTAATCCGGGCGGGCTAAACGGGCCGCCCGCTAGGCTATATTTGTTAATGGTAGAAATAATTTAACAAAAATATGTTTTTTGGACGTGCAATTACTGATAGCTTTGACAGAAAGCCAAATTTCTTGCAAAAAAGAACTGATTCTTTTAATATACAATTTATTTTATTTTATTTTATTTTCTAATTTTTTAATTAATTTTTTTAAAAACTTTAAATAAGGCAAATATTGTTACCAAAAATTAGGAAAAATATTTCATTTGATTTACCCAATTAAAATTAATTTGATTCAATATTTTTTTACACTTTTGAATTTATATCCTTTGAATAAATAAGTAAAATATTAATCCAATATAAAATAATAATACTATTTTTATAAATATTATATATAAACGATATTATAATTATAATTTAAATTAATATTATGGTATTAATTTATAAATGTGATGATACAAATTTTATATTATTAACTAATTTCATTAACTTTAATTAATTATGTTATTAAAGATGATGGGAACTAATTTTATATTTTGAACATTTGTTATTAAAGATGATGGGGCGAACTTTTATCATTATGTAATGTTAATGTTTGAACATTTTTTTTAATTTTTTTGAACCCGTTAGGTGGCCCGTTTATGAAAATATCAACAAAAGGTGACCGTTTTTTTTGTAGGGTTTTTTACTAATGGGTTAGGGCACTAACTATTGTAACAATCGAATATCCTTTGAAAGCATGAACATAATACACAAATTAGTTAATTAATTATTATTTTTAATCGAACAAATGGTTCGTCAAATTAGTTAATTAATTATATGCTAAAAATAAAAGTACCGAAAAAATATGGTCTCAAACATTCCAAGCACCAACAGGACTTGATGCCAGATTTGCAGTATGCTTTTGTTTGGTACATGTTTGTGTAATTTTTTAGAAATAAAAAGTGAAATTAAAAGCCTCTAAATTAACTAAAAAGATGAAAACATTTACTGAAAGATGCTTCTCTCATCAAATGAAAAGGAGATTCATGTGATCAATTCCAGTGAAATAAAGTTGTGTGAATAGGGAACAAAATAACCAAGTTTGAAAGAATTATAAATGCATATATCCCTCCGACTCATACTTATTTACTCATTTGTTTTTGCACGAGGTTTTGATTGGGATGGAAGGAGTAGTATTTAAAGTGATAAAATAGTTTTTTAATGAGGTATTATGATCCTTTCTAATTTTATTATTAAAGTAAATGATTTTTTTTAGTAAAAGTAATGACATTAGATATAATTTTAATATATTGTGACAGGTCATTTTTTTAAGGGGTAAACAAGACGGAGGTAGTATATTATTCGTCGACATCAGATGTATTTTACTTAATACTACCTCCGTCTCATAAAAGCGTGCACACCATCTTTATTATCGAGTTTTAGTGAGCAAATTGTTTATTAGTATTTCAAATAATAAAGTGATTTTTAAGGAGGGGTATTATAGATCTACCTCTCATCTTTTATATGCATTTTTTAAAATTATTTTATCATTTCAAATACTAATAAAAAACTCGCTTGCAAAAACACGTAAAAATAATAAACGTCACGCTTTTATGGGACGGAGGGAGTACTTACCATTAGACTTTGTTGTATATGTACAATGTACAACAATGTTAGATGTTTTAGGTCTTATTATAAAGATATATATGTAATGCACCTTGAATTTTTTCCAGTGATGCCTTCATATTTAAAAGGATAAATATATTTAACTCATTTATTTGATGAATTTTTCGATTTGTTTCACATGTGACAAGGCTACTCGTATCTTTATTTGACATTTTTTGTTTTTGAAGTAGTAAACAAAGATGTAGATATTTGAAATGTGTGGAATCAAATTAATGAAGTCGGCTGCTTTCATATCAACTTTATTGAACGGGGAGACATTTCCTCGATTACCAGTAGAAATGATTTTGTGCATTTTTTCAGGTTTGATTCTTCAAACTTGTGATAGTAAAATCACTAATGATTTCACCTGCCAAATAATCATGAAAAAAGTGGGAAACTCGAAAGATTCCTGGGCTTTGCTTTAAACAAACTAACAAAAAAGAAAACAAAAGCAATTTTACAGTTTTTCTTTCTTTTCCTGCTCAACTCAAGCTTTTGTCTGATTCCAGTTTCCCTTGGAACTTAAACGTGATAATATAATTATTCTAAATTTATCTAAATTATCAAACAAATTATGTGATCATTAACATTGTAATTACCTTTGAGATTAATACTTACCCATATTATATATCCCCCGTAGGCCGTAGTTTGGTAAATGAGGATTAAATTCACACTATTTACACCCTCATTTACTCTTAATACACCATATACTCATCCCGGTACAGCTACAAAAATTATGCACTCTCTCTCTAAAAAACAAAAAAACACAGAAATTTCTTCCTTCTCCTCTTGTATCACCATTCCTAACATTTGAAGAAGAAAAAGTGAAGAAAAATTTAATTTCTTCTTTAAAATTACGGATTTAGATGTTTTGGTGGGGAAGAACAAGATATAGGAGGGAGGAGGTGAAATCTAATTATACAGTATCTATATAAGGGTATTTAGGCATTTTGCAAAAGATCATTTCAGTCTCAAGTTATATGGGGAGTGTTTAGGGTAATGTGGATGTGAAAAGCTCTAATAACAAATATAAGTTTAACAATCTTAGGTAGCTACATTTCCAAGAGTGTTTCTACAAAAGATTTACAGAATGAAAAGAAGCTGTAGGATTGTTTCTGATGCATCCCCATTTTTCTTAGGCCAAATATGCATAAATTTTATAAGAATTTGCAGTAAAAGTAAACGTTAAAACATGAAATATTATTGAACCTTATACTAAACCACTAAAAATTTATTTATCTCAAATAAGATTTAATGTAATAACATAGATACTTAAAATCTTAAAAGTTTTTGAATGTAAAATAACATGAATCAATTTTTTAAATGAAATCAATTGATGGATAAAATTTAATTAACCACTTGAGGCAATTCACCGTCCCTCCACCACACTCTTTCTTAATCTGAAAAATGTTAATGAGATTGGGATGACTTTATCACAATCAAACATAACATGTAAATAAAATTATAAACTCAAAGATATATGCCGAGGCCAACCTTAGGCTTGTTGGATAAACCATACAATTTCATAAGCTTGTTGGCGAGGCAAACCTTAGGCTTGTTGGATAAATCAACCTTAGGCTTGTTGACTAGGTCAATCTTAGGGTTGTTGGATAAACCAACATTAGGCTTATTTGGATAAACCAACTGAATAACATAGGCTGTAAGATGTAACAAATAATAATAAGGGATTAAATTTTTTGTAGTCCTGTAACTTTATATCGTTTTGAAATTGATTCCGATTGTTTTGACTTTTTGATTTTGGTTATGTCAGTTTCCTAAAATTTTGAAATTGATCATTTTCACATGCTGCAGCAGGTTACCAATAGGTAAACACCACATATGTAATTATTTAATTTTTCTCTTTAATTTCGAAGCGCTACTTGAACTTTTTTAATCCTAATAATTTTGGTCGAGTTTTAGGTCGGGTTTAAAATAATTTGTATATTAAAAGAAAAAGCAAATCGGGTCGATTTATTGGGTATAAACTGACCCAAAAATAAAAAAATTAAATCAATAAACGCGAAAACCACTATCCTTCTTAAAAAAATACGAAAAAAAAATCCTGACACAAATTATTTGGATTAAAAAAAATTAGGTGACATTTCAAAATTAAAGGAAAAAAATAAAAGAATTACATAGGTGGTGGTTACCAGTTTGATGACCTGCTACAACAGGTTAAATGATCAATTTCAAAATTTTTGATAACTTACAGGATCAAAATCAAAAAGACAAAACAATCGAGACCAATTTTAAAACTATGCAAAAGTTACAGGACTACAAAAAATTTAAACCCTAATAATAATACTCACATGAATATTTAAAAGTGACAAAGCAAGTAAAACCCCCACCTCTATTTAATGTCGTGGATGCAATGGATGAAATGAAATATCTTTATTTTTTGGACCTAAAATAATTAAATAATAAATCTTAAAATAATTAATATTAATAATAAAATTTTATAGAATGAGATAATCGAAAGTTGGACATTAAAATAAGTTGAGTGGGTCTCATGTGTACCTGGGTGTACCGTGCACTCATAGTTTATTTTAGAAGCATGCAATTATACAAAACAGAAACGTGCAACTATTTCAAACAGAAGCATGCAACTATGTTCCTATATTAACAGTTGCACTTTTATGTATAAATAAGTCACACTTTTCAGCATAACAAGTTATACGCTTCTAAAATACACTATGAGTGCACGGTGCACCGATTGTATACAAGATCCAGCCAAATTAGTTTTGGGTGTAATATTCTTATCTTAAATTGATTTGAATGGGAATGTCTTAAATTGATGTGAATGGGAATGGAAACAGAAGCTTTATGTCTTTTTAGCAAATTAGGAAATTTTATTTTTTCAAAATCAATTTAGGAATTGAAAATAATTTGGATTCATGGCGAAAATAAATATTGGTAACATATTGGTTAACCAAAAAGTTCAAGTAATCAGATTGGCCAAACAATATAATAAAAATGATTTTAAAAGTGTTCAGGCATTAGATGACCAAATTGGCCAATTAAAAATTCCAAGTATCATATTTGGAAGAAATTTGGGCATTTTGATTAAAAGGTTCGAATATAAAAAGAAATGGCCCAATTTGATAAACAAAATTCTTCGATTAAGAGCATTTAAATGGCAATCGAAATTTGGCATATAATATGCTTAATTTAAAAAGAAAGAATGAATAACTTACAGAAAAGTCTTATTTTATGAACGATCCCAGCATTCTTTAAAGAAAGAAAAAGATAACGACGCTTGTGATAGTGAAAAAATATTTCAGTGATTGCTTTGGGAGAGACCGTGTATATATTAGGTGTGAGGAAAACGGAATATCGATTGAGAAATATTTGAGATAATGAGTTGTGTAAGATTTACGCGGGTTCTGAACGTTTTAAATGGCTAGGTCTTCTATATAAAGATTAAATAAATGCGACTTTCATAGTTTATTTTAGAAGCGTCTGAACTTTATATGTTGAAAAATGCGATTTATTTGTGACGAAAAAAGTCTGAATGTCGATATGGGAATATAGTTGCATGCTTACATTTGGAATAATTACTTGCGTTTACTGTTTTTGTATAATTGCACGCTTAAAAATCTTGACTATGAATCTTGCGGTCTTAGCATAAGACACACTCGTTTTAAATTAAAAGATTTTAGTCAAAATAAACTTTGAGATACTTGGGGATAAAGATTCAAAGAGAAAAATGTGTAAATATAATATTTATATTTAACTACAAACTTTTATTTTAAAAAAATACATGAAACATTCTTTAGATAAGGATTTAAAGTTTTACTATTTAAAATAACTTGAAATTTAGGAGTGTTAGAGATTCCATGTTAATGTTTGAAAAGAAGCAGAAATCCGTAACTAGGCATCCAACACACAAAAGATTGCAACAACTAAAACTCTATTAGCATTAGTAAGAAAACTTAAATCACAAAATTAATTTGATGTGATAATGCAAGTAATCCATAACTTATGATTGGACTCTAATCTTACACATTTATGCTTGCCAAAGGGCTGGTGGCTTTCACAGTCCCTGTACCCGCTTTATGAAATTTTGATCCACAAACTCACCAAAATAAATAAATTTTAATTAATAAATAAATAACACCCATGTGAAAATGGACAAAACAATATCAAAATATATTTGCAATAGACAATTTACAAATAATCCATCAAAACTTTAAAGAAGTCATGGAAGGTACGAGAGGGACCTTACGCTGTTGTTTTCACATCCCTCATCAACAGAAGAGGGTTTTTGGTACGATTCAAACGAATGGTTTTCTAAAGCACTAAAGAATGAATGGAAAACCATCACTTTGTCAGACCAAGAAACTCGATCAACGTCACTATGAACTTAACATGCAAAATGGAGATCAGATTAGGCAGTACATTTTATGCATCAAGGCCTGGCATTGCAAACTGTGAAGCAAAATATTCAACACGGGTTCGGAGTTCCACGATTTCTTTGTTGCTTTGGAGCCCCTTTAGAAAAGATTTAGCTAGTTTACCATGATCTCTCTGGACACAGCTTGAAATTTGGGCAGCTCGAACGAGAATATCTGCTATCATCTCAAAATCAGACTCCAAACAGCCTCTTGATGTCATTGCAGGGGTTCCTGCACCACAAACAGGCAAAAAATGTCACTATCGAGTGTACGAATGAATCTAAGTTAGCAATAGTCATGATTTTACGTACCAATCCTTACACCTCCAGGAGTGATGTTGCTGTTATCATCAAAAATTGTAACTTTATTCAGGGTAATATGACACGCCTCACACACCTTCTCAAAAATTTTACCTATAAATCACAAGAGACCATAGACACAATTAAAAACGCTATGTAGTAGAGGCTTCAGAAACAGACTATTAACACATATAGCAAATGAAACATGCATCAAACACATTATAAGCAGTAAGTAGATGCAGACTTTGGTTATAATATGTACATAACTCCAAGATTAATCTAGCCTCCACTAACTTAGAAATCACAATATGGTAAGAACAACACCAAATCAGGTTGTACCATAATCAAATATCAACCCATAATGAGGTAATACCATAACAGACAGACATGTCCAACAGTTCAAGTAACATATCACATTTGAATGTCTTATGTCTTAATGGTTACATTATTTCATCTCACGACTATCCAATTCTACTTATCTCACTAAATTCCCTACTCATGATCATTTTCCTCCTGTTATGTACAAAGGCCACACTTGAGGTCAAAGCAGAAT
This sequence comes from Stenogyne calaminthoides, assembly GCA_037126765.1. Classification (NCBI taxonomy): domain Eukaryota; kingdom Viridiplantae; phylum Streptophyta; class Magnoliopsida; order Lamiales; family Lamiaceae; genus Stenogyne; species Stenogyne calaminthoides. The sequence goes on from JBBCBC010000001.1 coordinate 18,184,034, forward strand.
GCTTTGCTATCTCATGATATTGAATTTGTGTATACAAGAGGGATAAAAAAAAAAAAAAATCAGCACTAAGATCATAACCACTAGGACACATTACATGAAATCAACAAGATTTGCATGAGAATAATAAATAACATGCCTGTCAATCCAAAATTTCGAAGATCCCAAATCAACAAATGATTATCAGTTCCCCCAGTGACCAGTTTGCAGTTTCTTCTCAATAAAGCTGATGCTAAAGCCTGAGCATTTTTCTTAACTTGCTGCATATATATCTGGTAATCAGGAGAAGCCACTTGCTTCAGTGCTATGGCCAGGGCTGCTATGTGATTATTGTGTGGCCCACCTTGCAGAGCAGGGAAAACGGCAAAGTTAATCTTCTCCTCAAATTCATATCTGTCGCAGCCATCTCCTTGAGTCAAGAGAAGGCCTCTCTTCTTTGGCTTTTGCCCCTTCCTGTAGAAAATGATTCCTCCCCTAGGACCTCGAAGACTTTTATGAGTAGTGGAGGTAACAACATCACAATATTCAAAAGGACTTGCACACTCCTGCATTAAAATTGTGTATGCAATTATTAAAAAAATTAATCTAATTGTCCAGGGGGCTACATTGAAAAAACACTTGGGTACAGATTAATACCACAGATATGTCGCATGACAATGTTGGCAAGCAAGCATATTGATCAATTGGCATAAATATGATATTTTGCATTATTTCGAACTTCAGAAGTTAGAAATACGTGGCCAGATTAATTATCTAATAAGAGCTATTTCCTGATCAGAGTAAGCTTAGAAACATAAGATCTAGAACACAGAAAAAACAGTCATTCTACTAACAAAACAATATGATTTTCATGTCAAAACACCAGGCACCGTAATGAATCTAACGATAAAAATAAAGTTGCTTCAAACATCAAATATCCTACTCTAATTTTTATTAAAAGTAAACAAGACCAAAAGACCCAATTACCAATCAAGAAATACAGTAAATATGAAGCAAGTGAAATATATAGCTTGTTATGACAATTGAATAACACATCCAAGATGCCGAAACCATAAAAGTCAAGAAACACCAATTCAAATAACATTAATACATTCACCTCAGTTGCAACAAGATTATTAATCTGAGTCATTTGACATAATACATCAAATGACCTACTATAACTCTATTAGAAAGTAAACAAGACAGAAAAGCTCAATTATCGATCATGAAATAAAGCATATATAAAGTGAAACATGTAGCAGGTATCCTAGTGGAGTCACCATTGCTGATGTCAACCCATATGCTAAGGGGTGCATACAGATACTCTCTAGATCATGATAATACAAGCAGAAACAAACAGCAACTTAAAAAACTACAAAAGATTCTCACCTTAGCAGCAATAAGACCACTAATCTGAGCCATATCGCATAGCAAAAAAGCACCACATTTATCTGCTATTTGTCTAAATCTTGCATAGTCCCACTCCCGAGGATACGAACTCCCACCACAAATCAATATCTTAGGGCGAAAATCAAGTGCCCTCTCCTCAACCTTATCATAGTCTACATAACCAGTCTGTGGGTTAACCTTATATGGAAGAGACTCAAAAAATATTGAGGCCCCTGACACTTTCCTCCCATTCGGCAAATAGCATCCATGACTGGTGTTCCCTCCAGATGGTGTGTCCAACCCCATTATTCTATCCCCTGGTAACAAAAGCCCGGTATAGACAGCAAAATTGGCTGATGTACATGAGTAAGGTTGCACATTCACACCCCAACTTTCAGAATCAAGCCCGAAAGTAGCCAATGCGCGCTCACAACAGAGGGTTTCAATCTCATCAATGTACTGATTCCCACCATAGTATCGAGCACCCGGCATTCCTTCAGAGTATTTATTAGTCAGGTGGCTGCCCAGAGCCTCCATCACAGCTTTGCACACAAAATTCTCGGACGCAATCAATTCAATCCCCTTAAACTGCCTCTGTTTCTCCTTCTCCATTATTTTGAATATATCGGGATCAGCATTTCGCAAGCTCTGATTCCCCCAAGCCCTAACTTCATTCCTCCGTGATTCCATATCACTTGAGGAAACCCTAAATCCCTTGGATGAGGAACATGCCACTGTCGACACGCTTGAATCTGGGTCGCGTTTCCGCTTCGTCAAACTCATGGAGTGACCTAAAATCCGAAATTCTTCCACCTCTTTCTCCTCATCGTCCTTGGTTTCACTCGAATTGTTTCGAGCTCGGTGATGATTCTCCGTTTGCGGGTCCATCAATTGGAGTGGAGCCGACGGCAGGGGTTGCAGAGGCTCTCGAGCCCTCCACTCGACTTGAAACGAAATCGAGCCGTCGTCTTTATCTGATTCCCTATTGCTATTCGCCGAAACGTGAGATTGAAACCCTAACGATAGACCGCTATTCCACGGCGGTTGAGTCAAATCCATCGCCAAGCCCAAAATTACCGTCGATTCAAGGTTCCTTATCGATTCAATTAGAACCACAAGTAAAATCCCGCACACACACCGAAAAGAAGAAAATCAATAGAGCTGACAGCAAAGGCAGGAACAAGAACAACAAAGGCCACCGGAAGAACGACGAAAGCAGGAGGCGGCGACGGCAGCGGAGCAACAAACTTCCATGAAGAATCAAACTAGTACCGACACGAAATCAATTGATTTTGTTAAATTTGGGAATGGAGAATCGGAAGAGTGGATATAGAGACAAAAACTGATGATGACGAAGAACAGCAGAAAGAGGGGAAGACTGAAGAGTTGTTTAATAGTAAAAGCTTTAAGGATGTTTGGACCGTTTTTCACCAATTTCTTCCTCTATTCTAATTCAGGATTTGATTTCATCACATATTTTACATTTACTGAGATCAATCTCACACAAAATTATTTATATCCACCTCAAATATAAAAATCTTTTTTTTTTTTTACCTATTTTAGAATTTTTCAATTTTTTTATTTAAATATCCTCAAAAGTCAAAAGTATTTAAAGGGGAAAAAAAATCAGAACCAACTGAATTATGGAATAGTGTGTATATTGTTGAACCGTTCCTTTTGAGAATCTCACACTAATTTTGATAAAAAATGATAATCGAAACTCAATTTAATCATTAATCAACCGTGCAGAACGAAATTTTGTGATTTCAGTATATTTAAATCACATGAAGAAGTGTAAGTGTAGACTAAGATCTTGAGGTCTTCGATCAAGAAATCAGCTAATGGAGAGAGAAAAAAATTATTCTCTCTTTAGATATAATTATTTTTTTAAACTATTGTAATTACTTTTTTTTTTTAAATTTCAAGAAATTGGCATAAATCAGACATCAACATATATAAGGGGGTGTTTGTTTTCAATCGGGGAGGCCCGAATGGGGGGATGGACCTCCTCCGTCCCGTCCACTTTTTGAATTTTCACATCTCATCCTCCATCTAAATACACATTCATCCCTATTATACATCAACACCCCTATTTCCACATAACTCAATATCAATCATATCAAAAACTCTATATTTTCATATTAAATATATATTATATTTACACTCTCTCTTTTATTTTATAATACACCATCAAATTAGTATAATATATTTATTTTAAATACATAAAAATTATTTCAAATTGATATAAAATTATTTTAAATAAGTGCACAGTACACACCATCACCAGTAAATGTAATATCATTAAATCAATATGCATGGATATAAATTCACCGTTTTGTAAATTAAAAAAATACACCAAAAATAAATTAAATACGAATATAGATATATATTTTCTTTTGAAGGGATTAACAATATAGATATAGATATACTTACAGCAAGAGATATGACACCCGTGACAATGCGTCTTAATTGCAGTGGTTAGATATTTAAACAGTATTCATTATCAAATTAAACAATATTCTATAATTAAATAATTATATAATTTATCATATAATTATATATAATAATATTAACTTTTATATATTATCATCAACACAATCATTCAATCATTACCCTCTTAATAAATAATAATAAAATAATATGTTATCATCATTAAAAAATATTGATTTGACATAAAACTCCATTCATCCCTACTATATCCAACCCAAACCAAACATGATATTACTATTCACGGAATTTCCCCCATCCACTTTTTTCCTCATCAGAATTTGTCACATTCACCTCAAGCTCAAAACAAACATACTCTAACAGTCTGCAGATGTCTGGCCTCAATTTTTTTTTATAATGTACTCCCTCCATTCCACTATAATTATCTCGTTTTCCTTTTATGGACGTCCCACTATAACTTTCACATTCCATAAAAGGAAAAATATCTTCACTATCCATAATTTTTATCCTCACTTTTCACACAATATTATAAAAAATGTCACTCACTACTCAACTCATTACTCCACATACTTTTTTCCTCTCTCCCAATATCCAAAGCTACCCTTCATTTTTATTATTTTATTATTATTTCTTAAACAAAACAACAAAAAGAAACGGGACACCGGGACGGAGGGAGTACTATATATTTTTATTTCTTAGTTTTATATTTTTTAAAATTAGTTAAACATCCATTAATAATTTAATAGTAATTATTTTCAACTCAATCAATTTAGGCTCCTACTGCTATTACTATCAAGTCTTTTTTTTTTTTTTGCGCAAGTCCATAATTTGTCTATTCATAATCGGCGAAGCTCGGTTGAATAAAAATTCTAATTTTAGTGGTTATTATATGAATTTGGATTTTATTTTAATTTAATTTAATAATGATAATAGACCATATCTGATCAAAATAATTTTCATATGGTGCTACTATACACCACTATTGCTGAGAACTATTGAATTCTATTAGACAAATTAAATAAACAAATTAATTACACACCTCTCTACACGTTCAGACTTTTAGATGAGATGCAGTAATTTCATTTTCGTATTCATATGATATGCATCAACATTCGCTAAGTTTGAAGAAACAACTGTTTTGCATTCAAAATTATAAAAATTATTTTCTCATTCATATGATATAATACAAGGATATAATTTTTTTTATATATGTGCCTTGGCTGGACAAAATTTCTACGTCCGCCCCTAGTAGTCTGATTGCTCAATTCCAACTTTTGTGATTCATCATACATTCACTATCATAAGCTTTAACACGTGTCAATATAATAATTCCTAGGGCTGGCATACCGTACCACATCGTACATATTGTATATCGGTATTTGAAAATTCATACCGTGTCGTACCGAAAATTAAGGTATATCAAAATTGGTATGCTAAAATCGCATATTGTATACCGTACCGAAATTTCGATATACCATATACCGTACCGAAATTTTTGATATATTTCATGCTGAAATTTCGACATACCATTCATACCTTGATTATTTATTAAAAAAAACTTGTGTTTTATGAATAATAATATATCTTAACAACATTATATATATATATATATATATATATATATATATATATTTATGATATGGTACAGTATATACCACAATGTACCAGGATATCGAATACCGAAAATATTTCGGTATACCGATATATACCGAAATATTTTTCGATATACCGAAACTTCTATACGGTTACCGTACCGAACATTTTGGTATACCGAAAATTTCAATAAATTCAGTATTTTTTGGTACGGTAAGCTCGATAAATCAATATGTTGGTCCCGAAAAACCCGATTTAAAACTCGTAAAATTTCAATGGGAGGTGACTTAATTTTTTTTTTTTTTCCAAATGTGATGCAGATTTGTTAAAGTATGTATGACAGTTAATATGAAAGCAAATAAGAACACACGATTTTATAGTGGTTCGGACAACTCGTCCTACATCCACTCTTCCCTTCATGGAGCACCAACTTAACCAACAGATGTTTCTGGAGTTCTCACTCAAACGGGACTTATCACCCTCACGGGATCGCTACCCTCCCTTTCGGGATTGCTTGATGTTTACCTAGTTCACACTCAAGCGGGACTTATCTCCTCACGGGATTGCCTACCCTCCCTTCGGGATTCTTTAGATGTTCTACCGAGTTCACACTCTCCTACAAACTTATCCTATCAAACCGATTTGGGTAAGGTTTGTTTTAGTTTCAACTAGGTTGAGATTTTCCCTTTACATTTGTTTAGCCTCAATCTTTGGGATGGAAAAATCTCTCTAACTTTAGGATATTACATTTGTGCTTAGATCTATTGAAGAACACTCTTGGGTAAATTTGGATATGTAATGCTCTGTGTTCTTGAATGGAGATCTTGAATATTTGGCTTTAATCTTCACTTTGCAAAAAACTCCATCATCTTCTTTTTGAAGATAGTCTGATGTATTTATAGTGTGGATTTGAATATTCTGGTTGGAGAGTAATATTCAAATCCATACTAATAGTCTTCCAAAACTTTTTTCTGTTATTTGTTGTTTTGCGAACTTTTATGTCACATTCATATATGTGTGTTGTTATCTTCTTATTGTCCAATTTTCTTTTGTGTGTCTAATCGGATCCGATCATTTCGTCGATTCTTTGTTCATCTCTTCCGATTACGTCTTTGATCGGTCCATTGAAATCGATCAGTAGAAATCTGGTCTGCCAGTTTACGGTGTCTTGAAAATTTTTGGTCATCTTGTTGAAATCACCGTTCATCGATTCTTTGAAATCACCGTTCATCCGAATTGATTTCCGCGAATCGATTTCACTTTATTCATCCGGCGATTTCCATCCAAACCGATTTCCTGAACCGATTTGATTTCTTCTTTCGATTTCTTCTTTCTTAACTCTTAACTTTATACTCGTTCAACTCAACTTTTATCGTAGATTAACTTAAATAACACAAGTATGTTTTGGCATAATTAATCAAAACTAAAATATCCCAACACAATATATTCAGTATTTTTTTCACCCATAATAATTCCAGATAGTTGATTGACTTTAAACATTACACATCTCATTCATCTACATGATGGAACAAACATCAAGTGAAACACAAAAACTGTTGGAGGTGATATGATACCTATATAACGAGTAACACCAAACTTTTGTACAAGACTCGTCGCACTCGAACATCAAACTCACGGGCAACCATTTCCTAGTACGCGAAAACAATCCGACTCGATTCTATTCAATCAACAGAAGTTTCAGAAAAACAAAGAGATGCAGAGAGTGACATTATGTACATTGTGACCTCAACTCATTATTAACCACAATCTTAGTGGATTATTTATACAAGTGATATGAACATGTAAGATGTAGCCGTGGGGTGCAACAGAAGCTCAAATCAGCCTAGAAACTCTCTTTCCTGCAACTCTCTGATGTTCCTTTCATGCCTTCGACGAAGATATACACCAACCAGATACAGGATATACGAGAGAGCAAAAGCGGAGTAATCAAACACGTCTATGATGTTTCTACGACCTGTACAAACGTTCAAATAAAAAGTTTAGTACACATACAGTTTTATAGTCCTGAAATGTTAAGAGGAATCACCAACAGGTGGATGGACAAATGACGTTTCCATATTTAGGAAACTGAATTTGCAATTACGCATCCACCCAAGAGCCAAAGAAACTCTTCATAGTTCATACTGCTAAATCCCAATTCTAGAACTGTATTATACACTCTCGCACAATAAAACCATCACTTGGTCCCCAGGAGATCATGGAGATTAAGGATTGCAGCTTGGTTTATGCATTGAAATTCTATACTTAAAAAACAAGTAATGTTGAAATACCTATTCGGAGGAAATCAAGGGGGACGAATGAGTAAAGAATTCCAAGGAACAACTGCACACAAAATAAAATCCAAAATTCAGATTTAGCAAATGAAATAATGAATCAATAACCCAAAAAGAAATAAGAGCCTGATAAAACAGTCAAATAGCAGATCAGCCTTGTGTGTTATATACTTGTATTTGTACAAATTGACTAACAGAAAAGAAAATGAACTGAAAAATGCAAATATTTGGAAATGTAAGGAAGACACTGTTTCAGAATTCCACATCCATTCCTGAAGCAGTGCCTCGTTATAAATATTTGTTTTATAGGCTTACCAAGTATGAAAGTAACAAAGGGCATCTATCAAATCTTCAACTATTGGGAGTACCCCTATCCTTTTGCAAACGGCAATTGTTGACGCCTAATCCTAATGGATATAGGGATGTGTGGAATCATTAAATAGACTAACGCCATCTACAGAAATGCAGAAACTTATATCTTCTAAAGGTATGGACTTTTGAAATTTTATTGACCCAATGCTGGACAACTTTCAATTTATGTGGTCAATAGACTTATTACACCACATACACCATTGTAATTACAGAGAGCATAATGTCTCAAATGCCATGAAAGTGCCCTTTACCACCTAAAACATCCCATTTTTGACCTATCAATTTTTTAGAAAAAGCATTCTTAAACAAAAGATACCTAATACTTTATAAAATAATTTTTTTAAGAAACAAATTCAAGTCAAGCCACTACATTTTGCACAAGTTTAGCTAACGAACTAGCATGTGTGAGATGTAATCTAGTCAGCTAACAGATTTTTAACATCCAATGACCTGACAAAAGAAATGACGGCTATAGCAATATTCATAATCCCTTGTATTATAGGCATATTACTCTAGATATATAAGAGACCGTAGCTGCTGAGAACTAGTTGTATCCCCTCATAGAGAACAAGAGAAACTTAACTGCAATGATTCGTATTTCCTGGAGATGAAGACCAGGTCTTTCAGGATTCAACAATTCCCAGAACATTCTCTTTAAATACAATGGAGCGCAAAGAATTTTCTGCCAGAATGGAGGAAGGAGAAAAATAAAAAACCTGACGGGTTTTAAACGGTATGACAAGTTAAATATCATCAATAAAATGAAAATCAATAACATATATGTAAAAATAACATGTCAAATATTCCAAATTACACAACCAAGTCACTATAACTGCCAAGTTTGTGACGCAGTATATATTTTCTATAGGGAGAATGTTACGACATTACAGCAATCAGCAAAGCATACTCCAATTGGTTCTGGTTGTGTGGTTTAAACACACAAGATAAAGGTGGTAATGTGTTATGGATATCGTAAAGCTTTTGCCTGTTAATTTGTTATTTCATCCCCAGTTTTCTAACTTCCTAACCTTTTTAGCCAGTTACACCTATACAACCCTTCTCTTTAGAAGAATCTGCACACTCAGAACTGAGATTGAGCTTGCGATTGTCAAGAACATTCATCAATTGATAAAGAACTCAAGCATGAACTGTCAAGCTTCCAAATTAGAAAAACGTCATGACATATATTATTATTGAATGAGCTCTGGTATAGAAGGCTGCAGTATCAGCACCAGAAGAGGAGAATGGAGATATAACTATAAGCACATCCCTTATTAAGACCTTAATGTTTATAATGAAGCTTGAAGGATCATCGCCATTGTTATCAGACTACTTATGCTGAATTTGAAATAGATAAGAAATATAAGCACACCCTTTTTCCAGACTTTGCTATTTATAAGAATGAATAATAAAATGTCAAGTATCTACGTAAAAATAGATAAAGATCATAAAAAAAGAAATATCATCTCGTATAAACTTTTCTAGTGATATAGCCCAGGTATAGGTAATACTTTAAGTTAAATGCATTTGATTATTGCCATACTACACCAATACATTAATAACTTTGTGCAGAATAAGCAAAAAATGTGAAATGAAAGCCATCTCCACTTTATAACTAACATTTCCAAAGCCATATGATAAACAAATGCACCCACCAGCATAAATCCAGAAATTCCTCCCACAAACAAGCGATTATAGTCACGAACATTCCTTAAAACCTTAGTAATTTCTGTTTGATGCCCGTGATACAATGATGGCTCAGGGATCAACTTAGTTATGCGCTGCGAGCACATAGGACACTTGCATGGCTGCAATGCAGAACTGAAGTTCCAATACTGAAGTATGCAACTTCCTATAATACACAAATTTATTAGAATCTAAAGTCACAGTAAATGGATCAACTAAAAGAGCAGAACAAGATTCTTTTCTTCACGTCAAAAGCAACAGATTAACCTATGAAACATTGGGAACATGTCCAACAATTACTGCACAGAGCACACCAACAATAACTCTTAGCAACCTAGAGATAATTTCACCAATTTTATTTTTTACTGTCGAGCATACTAATGCCCGTGGATTATTTCAACAATGGTGGCATAGACATGCTCGAAAACTGTTTTCCAATATTCAGCTTTTGGTCACCACTTCACCCAAAAAAGACAACGGGGTAAAACAGTGAAGGCAGCTCTCCAAAGAGGCATTAGAATGAATGCGACATAAAGTCACTCTTATAAATCCCATTCAAGTTCTCTCATGTTCTCTTTCCCATCACTATGTCATGGGAAAACTTTCATAACCTAACCTTAGAGAAAAAGGATATATAACCGGCAATGGTGGTGAGCTATTCCTGAGTTCAGGAAGTAATCTAGGATAAGATGCAACTGATATCATAGACACATAATAGGACTCTAAGCCTCATTTACCAATTCTTCAATTATCTAACAATAATTCTGCACCTCAAGTTTTCAACAAATTTCTCACTGATAATATGAGCAAATAATGAAAAGAAAAATTATCACTACACACACAGAAAAAACACAATCGACCGGCGAAATTAAGACGACGAATAAGAATCATGATTACATTAAAAAAAAAAAATGGATACGCCAAGCAAGGATAATCTCACCGCAGTACCAGTGACCACAAGGAGCTCGACACGGAACATCGAATTCACCGAAGCAAATAGGGCAGACGTCATCAGTCGGTGGCTCCTCCATTGACGCACCTTTCCTCTCTCCCTCACCAAACGACGTTGTCGTCGGTGGCGTCTCATCAGTCTCACCATCAGCAGCTACTGAAAGAGGCGGCGTATCTCCTCCGCCGCTCGTCTCTCCGCTCCGATCAGGAACTGGCTCCGGATTCGGGTCGGCGTGTCGGGTTTTAGGATAGAGTACAGTAGAAGTTAACATTTTCACCTAGGAATTGATTTTCTTCAGATGCTAAATCCAGCAACCGTCGTGATCACATTTTCAAGGTGTGTGCATTGTGTGTGGGCGACCAAAACGATTCCGCGAAACGAACGCCAATAATATCCAAAACTTTTGGCATTTCTCCGGGTGATATATTGCAATATTGCAAAAGTGTGGGGATTCGTAAGGGCAAGTTTGGATATTTATAATTTTTGGCCCATCGCATATAGGGTGAAGCAGAATATGATAAAAATTGAAAAATCGAACCGAATCGAAATATAAATTCGGTTCGGTTAAATTGATTTTCGGTTCGGGATCAATTTTGCATTTAAAAAAAATTGGTGTTCGGTTTTGGTTCGGTTTTTTCGGTAAATATATCGAACCGAACCGAAATATTTACTTAATATATATATATATTTAATATATATATATATATATTTAATATATATATATATAATATATTATATAATATATAAATTATATTTATATATATTATATATATATATATATATATATATATCCGAATTTTTGTGTTATTAAATGGCTTAATTCAATAATGTTAAAATTTCAATTTTTTCGGTTTTAAACCGAAACCGAACCGAAAAAATTCGGTTCGATTTCAATCGATTTTAGGCTTAAATGGTTCGGTTTCGATGTATTATGATGTGAAATTTGGTTAATTCGGTTCGGTTCGGTTTTTACCGAATGCTCACTGTTGTGCTCAAATATATCACACGTCAGCAGGACGAATTATCACATTCTGGCCCCAGTCCCATCGAGACCAAAGGTCCCCACCGAGACCACGTGATTTGTCGTCTTCTACGCATATATTTTGTCATGCTTTATCTTATGACTTGTCGTCTTTATCGATTTATCGTCTTAACGACTTGTCGTCTTTATTGATTTAATCGTCTTAACGATTTGTCGCGCGCTTTTATGATTTGTCGTCTTTGGTCCTCTTTATATAAAAAGGACCTCCACAGTTCATTAATAAAGGACACACAGGAATGTTTCCCCATTCCACTTATATACCTACACCCGCATTTAGGGGAAAACTACGGTTCTTCGCAATGTTCTTGTTCGATTAATCACTTTGTTTGTGAGTTGTTACCAAATTAGCCACATAATACTCTCGATAAAAAACGACTACGCAACAATTGGCGCTAGAAGGAGGATTGAAAAATTAAAATCGAGAACAACGTCGAATTTTTGAATCGAAATCCAAAAAATCACAAGAACACACAAACACAAACACAGATACTCAGTTAAAATCTGAGAGACAATCTGATTAACAGAGAAGGAGGGTCCCCGGTGCACGCGCCGCCGCCCGCTGGCACCGCCTCACCTCCCTCCGCCCTCGGCTCCTCGGCGCGTCACCGGAACAACCTCTAAATCCAGGCCCAAAAATTCCTCAACATACCCACCATATCTGAGATATACATCTGAACATCTGAGCGAAAAAAAAAGTGGGAAAGATGAAGAAACGGGGCGTGTCGTCCGAACGAGCGCGCGCCGCCCTCAACTTCGGCCCGCCATAAAAGGCGGAAATCGCGCAACCATGGGCTGCCGAGCATGCCTCCGAAAGCCCAGCCTTCTGGCCCTGGCGACCATTCAAAAATCAGCCGAACCGGCACATGACCCGCCTCATCGGCCGTAAGCCAGCGGGCGTCCACCGCCCGCCGCGGCGCCCGAATTTAAACGCGGCCGGCATCGCCAGCGCCACCCATCTCACCGTGGTGCTTCGATTCTGCCTCCCGACACATAACCACCGGCCACAATGTCCGGCTCGTGAACAGCAGAGCGGTAAAACCTCCGCCTCGCATCAAATCGGTATAATCGCCGTCTCTGGCGCCCGAAATTAAGACCAGCCTTTGTAAATCACCAACACGAAGCCTCCCATTGCGCTTTATTGACTCATACCACCATGATCGATTCAACGGCGGGCTAATCCACCTAGAGGCCGCCGCGATCTACACCGCCAAAACCACTGATATCCAGTCCGCTATGGTGGAGAGATGGAACGCCAACGGTCAGATGGCAACGGAGTAAACTCGGGCTTCGGCGGAGGAGTTTCAGATGACGATCGACAACCTTTTTGGACGCGTGGGGGCTGGAAGGATTCGTGGCGTTTTTTCAGGAAAACTGAGAAATGGGAGGTACGTGGGTTTTTGCTCTGATCTTATCCTTTGTTTCGGCCAGATTATTAACTTGGGCCACTGATATTTTTAACACAAAAAGCTCCTGGCCCAGTTACTTTAATTATTGGGTTTTAAAAAAAAAAAAAAAAAAAAATGCTGGCTTCTAAAGAAATTTGGGCCTGAGTGAGTGTTGGGCCGAATTTATTATACCATGGGCCGAACAATCTATCCTTAGCAAAAAAAGAACTGGGCCGAAAAATTTAATGAAAACCGGCCCAGCACTTTTAAAACCTGCAGACTCCATTGAGTGTGGGGCTGGATTTTAGCTTCATAAATTGGACCCAACAATTAATTAATTTTGGGGCCCAAGTAGCTGGGTAGTTGGACTGATGGATATATGGGCTGAAATTTGTTGGTTTAATTTTTTGGGCCCGATTTTTTTTGAAAAAAAAAAAAAAAAAAAAAAAAATCTGGCCTTGGCGATCAGGAGAAGAAAATTAGACGAGCACCCGGAGTCTCGCGAGCTACTCAAAGATTCTACGGGTAGTCCTTTTACCCACCCCACCAGGTTTATTATATTTATGTCCTCGTGGCTTTTCATTCATTCGTTTATTATCATTTAATTTGGCGGTGGCTCTTGAAGAGTCGCGCCCTAAGCGGACGACCGAACAAAACCGAGCGAGCCCGTCTATGTTCACGACAAGCGAGTTAAAACTCGATTCCATGACAAAAAAGTGAGTAATGGATGCGCGATGCATAAAAAGGCGACTTCGTCTTCTGGATCACCATTAGAAAAGCGGGTGATGAGTCGCGGGTCGCAGTAAATAATAAAACTGACCACTAAATGCGAAGTGATCGCACCTAAATAAGGCGATCGGCGCCCGAAAGGGGGGTTCATAAAGTAACCCATCTGGTCGGCGCTAAATAAGGCGATCAACCCGTGCCGCGTCAATAAGACAATCAAAAAAGCGAAAAAGAAGTCGAGGGGGCGGACGCCGTGAACCCAATGTTAAAATCATTCGAGAAGAAAAATGGGCACTCCCAAGCCCAAATTACAAAAAGCGTATGCGATTATGCCCGCTTTATTAAGGCGCGGTATACGGCCGCTCGGCGGCGATTATGCCCGCCTATTAAAGCGCGACTATCTGCCTTCTCGGCGGCGATTATGCCGCCTATTAAGCGCCGAGCTATCTGCCCTTCTCGGCGGCATTATGCCAGCTTCTTTCGTGAAGCGATACCGCCAGCACCGGCGGCGATTATACTGCGCCTGGCGATGATTATGCGCGCCCTTTCGGTGGTGGCTTTCGCTATCTCGGCGATGTCGATCCGCCATTTTTAGCGAAAATATTCTCCAGCGCTACCGGCGATAGAGATCGTTAGCTTTTCGGCGGCAACCCGGCCGCTACTCCTCCGGCGTCGGCTTTCCGCTAACTTCGGCGATGTCGATCCGCCATTTTAGCGAAAGTATTCTCCGCTTCCGGCGATGAGATCGTCGGCTTACAGCGGCGACTAGCCCGCCACCTCGGCGTCGACTTTCCGCTAATTAAGGCGATGTCGATCCTCCGTTTTTAGCGAAGCATTCTCCGCCTTCTCGGCGATGAGATAAATCGGCTTTTCGCGGCGGCGACCGGCCCGCCTCCTCGGCGTCGGCTTTCCGCTAATTGGCGATGTCGATCCGCCGTTTTTAGCGAAAAGCATTCTCCGCCTTCCGGCGATAGAGATCGTCGGCTTTCGCGGCGGCGACCGGCCCGCCTCGCCGGCGTCGGCTTTCCCGCTAATTGGCGATGTCGATCCGCGTTTTAGCGAGCATTCTCCGCCTTCCGGCGTGAATGCGCCGGCTTTTTCGCGGCGGCGACCGGCCAGCCTCACCGGCGTCGGTTTTCCCGCTAATTGGCGATGTCGATCCGCCGTTTTAGCGAAAACATTCTCCGTCTTCACCGGCGATGAAGATGCGTCGGCTTTTCGCGGCGGCGACCAGCCGCCTCCTCACCGTCGGCTTTCCGCTAACTTTCGGCGATGTCGATCCGCCCGTTTTAGCGAAACATTCTTCGCATTCCGGCGATAGAGATCATCGGCTTCGCGGCGGCGACTAGCCCGCCTCCCTCGGCGTCGGCTTTCCGCTAATTCGGCGATGTCGATCCGCCATTTTTATAAAGCATTCTCCGCATTCTCGGCGATGAAGATAAATCGGCTTTTTCGGCACGACCGGCCAGCCTCGCGGCGTCGAGCTTTCCGTGGTCGGCGATGTCGATCCGCCGTTTTAGCGACATTCTCCGCCTTCTCGGCGATGAGATAAAATCGGCTTTTCGCGGCGGCAACCGGCCAGCCCTCCCTCGGCGTCGGCTTTCAATAATTACAGCGATATCCCGATCCGCCGTTTTAGCGAAGCATTCTCCGCGCTTCGGCGATAGAATCGTCGAAATTCGCGGCGGCGACTAGCCCGCCTCCTCGGCGTCGGCTTTCGCTAACTTCGGCGATATCGATCCGCCCGTTTTTAGCGAAAGCATTCTCCGCCTTCGGAGATGAGATCGTCGGCTTTCGCGGCGGCGACCCGGCCAGCCTCACCGGCGTCGACTTTCATTAGTCGATGTCCGGTCCACCGTTTTTAGCGAAGCATTCTCCGCCTTTCTCGGCGATGAGATCGTCGGCTTTTTCGCGGCGACCACCCGCCCCATCCTCGGCGTCGGCTTTCAGCTGGTCGGCGATGTCGATCCGCCGTTTCTAGCAAAAAGCATTCTCCAGCTACCGGCGATGAGATTGCCAAACTTCGCGGCAACGACCAACCCGTCTCGCCGGCATCGGCTTTCCGCTAAATTGACGATGTCCGATCGCCGTTTTAGCGAAGCATTCTCCGCGCTTCGGCGATGAGATCGCCCGGCTTTTCCCGGCGGCAACGGCCGCCTCGCCGGCGTCGGCTTTCCGTAACTTCAGCGATATCGATCCGCCGTTTAAGCGAAGCATTCTCCGGCCTTCCGGCGATGAGATGTCGGCTTCCAGCGGCTGACGGTAGCCGCCTCACCGGCGTCGGATTTCCGCTAACTTTCGGCCGATGTTCGATCCAGTAGTTTTAGCGAAGCATTCTCTCCAACTTCGGCGATGAGATGCATTCGGCTTCGCCCAGCCCGGCGACTAGCATACCTCCTCGGCGTCGGCTTCGCCAACTCTGGCTGATATCGATCCGCAGATTTAGCCAAGCATTCTCACTTCGGCTGATGAGATGTTAGCTCGATGATTAAAAGCGTGACGGTCCGCCTCTGTCGGCGATAACTGCTTGCCTTCGCCGACTTTGGCTCTCGCTGAGACCACTGTCGATCCCGGTCAGGGCGATTTATGCGGGGTAAAGTCGCCGTAGCGCCGGCCTTAAGTGGTGACGGCGAGTGCAAATTCTCCTCATAAATCGCCCACGCGATGCAGACCCGAGGAGGATCGCCATTTGCTCGGCCGTAAGTGGTCGGCGGCGAGCCTGAAACTCTCACAGCTCCTCCGAGTATCTCTAGCTCTCTCCACGAGCCATCTCGGAAGACACCTTTCATCTCGAGTAGGATCATCTAGCTAGCTCTCTGAGCCATCTCGGAAGACACCCTCTCATCTCGAGTAGGATCCCGTCTAAACTCTCTCTCCGAGCCATCTCGGGAAAGACACCTTTCTCGGTAGGATCCCGTCTAGCTCTCTCGCGAGCCATCTCGGAAGACACCGCTCATCTCGGCGGGATCCCATCCGACTCTCTGGTGAGCCACCCCACTGGCTCATTTTCCCCGGGGCATAGAAAAAGGCTTCGTCTGGCCAGGGCTCCCGAAATCTGAGCCTGAAAAAAGAACTTCATTACAAGGGTTCCCCAAAATCACGAGCCTGGAAAAAGACTTCATTACAGGGGCTCTCCCAAAAATCGAGAACCTGAGAAAAAGAACTTCATCTGAGGCTCCCCCAAAATCTGAGCACAAAAAGACTTCGTTACAAGCGGGGCTCTCCCAAATCTGAGCCGCGGAAAAACTTTCATCTGCGGGAATGCTCTCCACCAAATCTGAGCCTGGAAAAGACTTCGTCTGTGGGGCTCCCCGAAATCTGAGCCTGAGAAAAACTTCATTCCCCCACTGCCTGGGCTCGTGCACTGAAAGTCTGAACCTGAAAAAGACTTCGTCTGTGGGGCTCAAAGAAATCCTGGTGAACTTCATCTGTGGGGCTCCCCCAAGAAATCTGAGCCGCAGGAAAAAGACTTCGTCTGGCAAGGGCTCTCCCCCAATCACGAGCAGGAAAAGAAGACACAAATGTGACAGGGCTCTAGGAAATCTGAGCCGCAGAAGTCTCATCTGGCGGGGTCACACAATCTGAGCCTGAAAAAGACTTCATGTGATCCCCAGAAATCTGAGCCACAGGAAAAGAACTTCTCGTCTGATGGAACTCTCCCAATCACGAGCCTGAGCATTCATCCTGAGGCTCTCCTGAAATCTGAGCCTGAAGACTTCGTCTAGGGCTCACTGAAATCTGGCTAGGCTTCGTCTGTGGGGCTCCCCCAATCTGAACCTGAACTCGTCCTGGCAGAACACACAATCTGAGCAGGAGAGAAAAAGACTCAAAATCTGTGGAGCTTCCCCAATCTTAGCCTGAGAAGGGCTAAAGTCTCATGGAATGCAATCGTGTGGGAAAGACCTAAAATGGTGGAGCTGCAATCTGGGCGGAAAGACAAGGTACAGCAGGAGGCTCCCCCCAAGAATCCTGAGCTGTGGAGATCACAATCCAACCTGAAGAACTCATTTCATGGGGCTCTCCCGGAAATCTGAGCCTGAGAAAGAACTCGCTGTGGGGCTCTCCCAAGAAATCTGAGCCACGAGAAAAGACTCGTGCCATGAGACTCCCGCCGTCACAGAAGAACTCGTCTGTAGGCTCAAAATCCTGGGAAAAAGGAGCTTGGCCTTCGTCTGTGGGGCTCACTTTAATCTGAGCTGAAAAAAGAACTTCCGTCCTGTAGGGCTCTCCCTGAAATCTGAAACCTGGGAAAAGAATTTCATTCCTGTAGAGGACTCTCCAATCTGAGCCGCAGAAAAGGCTAAGTACAAGTCTCCTAATCTGAGCCTGAAAAGACTGGGCTGCTTGAGGCTCCCCCAATCTGAGCCTGTGAAGGAGCTGTCGGCGGGGATCTCAAATAAAACACAGAAAGACTAGGCCACAGCTGGGGGCTCTCACATCTGAGCCTGGGAAAGGCTTCCGGCTAGCAGGGCTCCACAGAAAATGACCTGAGAAAGAACTGATATGAATGGAGAAATCAAACAGACTTCGTCTGTGGGAAGCTCACCTAAGTCTGAGCACTGAAAGGGCTTCAAAATCTGTTGGGGCCTCCTAAAGTGAAAACCTTGAGAAAAAGACTGCGTCAGCAGGGACTACCCCCAAAATCCGACCTGAAAGACTCGTGCAGGGCTCACACAATCAAGGCAGAAAAGGGCACAAATGCAAAGGCAGGACTCTCAAGAGAATGCAGCCTGAAGAGCTAATCCTGACGAGACTCCCCCCAATCTGAGTACAGAAAATACAGCCTAGGCAGGACTCACTAGAGGCTCTGGGCAGGAAAGGGACACAAGGAAATGCTGTGGGGCTCACACAATCTGGTGAGGAAAAAGACTCGTCTGGGGCTCTCCACAATCTGAGCCTGAGAAAATGCTGCGTCTGTTGGAACTACTGAAATCACGACCTGGAAAAGAAGGCACATTTTAGCAGAATCACTAATGCAATGAAAGGGCTAGAACAAGCAAGTCTCAAAATGCACAAAAGGGGCTAATGCAATAGAATCTCCACAAAATCACGAGCCTGAGAAAAGGGCTATTCTGAAGCAGAGACTCAAAATCCGAGCCTGCGAGAAAGGGCTGTCTGTGGGGATATCTTTAATCAAACCTGAGAAAAGACTTTAATCTGTTGAGAACCACTGAAATGCTGAAACCTGAAAAGACTTCGTCTGTGGTATCCCCCCAATCTCTGGGAAAAGCCTGAGAAAAGGGCTAGTACAATGGGAACTCTTTAATCTGAGGACCTGAAAGGGCTAAAATCTGATGGGGACTCTCAATCTGAACCCAGAAAAAGGCCTCGTCTGGGACCACTGAAATCTGAACCTGGGAAAGGCCTCAAGTACAAAGCCGGGCTCTGCAGAAGTGTCTGACCTGGAAAAGACTCGTCCTGTGAAGAACACCCCAAATGCAAAACCTGTGAAAGACTCATCTGTGGGGCTCCTGGAAAAGAACTTCTTCATGGGGCTCTCCCCAATGCAAGCCATGCCAAAGACTTCATCAGCAGAATCTTTTTGAAAGTCTAGCCTGGAAAGAACTATTACAATAGGGCTCACAGAGCCTGAAGACTTCATCTGTGGGGCTCACGAGAGCAGGGGCTCACACAATCTGACCTGAAATCAGCTCGTCTGTGAAGTCTTAGTAGACTCGTGGAGCTCTTACAAAGTGACCGCAAGGAAAGACTTCGTCTGTGGGGCTCTGATCTGAGGCCTGTGGGAAAAAAGACTCGTCTGAGGGCTCTGCTGAGCCTCAGACTCGTGCTGGGACTCTTGAGAGTCTGAACCTGAGCGTCTGAGGGCTCACTGATCGTGTGAGAAAAAATTTCGTACAAAGCAGGGCTCTCCCAATCTGAGCAAGAAAAGACTTACTCATCTGTGAGGGCTCTCCCCGAAAGTAAACCGCAGAAAAAAGACTTCAGCTGTAGTGCCTCCCAATCTGAGCCACAGAAAAAGGAAAACTTCGTCTGGCAGAACTCACGTACAGGCAGGAACTGTATGTGAAATCTGAAATCTGAAACCTGAAAAAGACTTCATCTGTGGGGCTCACGTCTGAGCCTGAAAAAATTTCATCTGTGGGGCTCACACAATCTGTGTGGGCTTCGTACAGCAGGGCTCTCGCAGTAAACCTGAAAGACTTCGTCTGGCGATCCC
Source organism: Stenogyne calaminthoides (assembly GCA_037126765.1). Taxonomy (NCBI): domain Eukaryota; kingdom Viridiplantae; phylum Streptophyta; class Magnoliopsida; order Lamiales; family Lamiaceae; genus Stenogyne; species Stenogyne calaminthoides. The sequence continues at coordinate 18,204,075 of JBBCBC010000001.1, forward strand.
CACGAGAATCTGAGCCTGAAAAAAGACTTCGTCTGTGGACTCTTTAATCTGAGCCTGAAAGACTTCATCTGTGGGGCTCACAATCTGAGCGAAAAACTCGTGCAAATGGGGCTCTCCCGGTAGAGAGCACCAAGAAAAACTTTTCATCTGTAGAATACCATGCAAACCTGAAGAACTTCATCTGTGAGGGCTCTCACAATCTGGCATGAAAAAGAACACCATTAGCAGGGCTCTCCCCGAAATCTGAGCCTGAAGAACTTCTCGTCTAGCAGGGCTCTCCCCAATCTGAGCCACGGAAAACTCTTTCGTCTGTAGGCTCACTGATCTGAGCCGCAGAACTTCATCCTGATGGGGCTCCTCGCCGAGAATACAGGAAAAGAAGACTTCCTATTCTAGCAGGAGAAATCTGAGCCTGAAAGAACTTCGTCTGTGTTTCTCTCCCAATCTGAGCTCAGTGCTCTCGTCTGAGGGGCTCCCCAAAGTCTGAACCTGGTACAAGCAGGCTCCTCCCCAAAATCTGTGTGAGAAGGGGCTTCGTCTAGGGGCTCACGAAATGCAATGGCGGAAAAGACTTCATCTGGTAGGGCTCACTGAAATCTGGCCAGAAAAAGACTTCGTCTGTGAGGCTCTTACTGAAATCTGGCTGAAAGACTTCGTCTAGCCAGGCTCACTGAAATACAACCTGGAAAAACTTTCGTCTGTGGGAAACCACTGATCTGAGAGCCTGAAACTCATACAGGGAAGCAAAATCTGAGCCTGAGAAAAAAGACTTCGTCTGTGGGAGGCTCACAGAAATCTGTGTGGAAAGACTCATTATAAGCAGGAGGCTCCCAAAATCTGAGCACGGAAAGGCTTCATTACAGCGAGAAACCTCCCCAATCTGAGCTGCAAGAAAAAAGACTTCGTCTGTGGGCTCTTTAGAAATCACGAGCATAGGAAAAAGACTCTCTTACAAGCGGGGCTCTGCAATCACGAAACCTGAAAGACTTCCGTACAAGCAGACTCTACTAATCTGAGAAACCTTGAAAAGACTTCATCCTGAAAGCAGAACTCCTAAATCACGAGCCTGAAAGAAAAGACTAGTGACAGAAACCTCACATCTGAGCCTGAAAGGAGCCTAAATCTGGCCAGGGCTCTCACAAAATACGAGCCTGAGAAAGAACTGTCTGTGGGGCTCACAATCTGGCCTGGAAAAGGCTTCGTCTGGCAGGGCTCTCCCTCGAAATCTGAGCCTGAAGAAAAAAGACTGTCTGAGGGGCTCCCCCAATCTGAGCCGGAAAAAGACTTCGTACAAGCAGGGGCTCTCCCCGGAATCACGAGCCTGAGAAAGACTCGTCTGGCCAGGCGCCTCAATCTGAGCCTGACTAGATCGGTGATCGGATCGGGGAAGAAGGATTCGGACATCACGAAGACTCGAGACAAACTGAGGTCGGTATGCTCGATCTTTCGGACATCTTTGAGGGCTCGGACCTTTGAGCGATCAAGATCTCATCTGGCACCGAAACAAGCTCGAAGGCAAACAATCACATTGCGGATGTAACAAAACATGAAATCTGGTGAGACATGGAACAAGATCAAGCTCACGAACAACGTCCGCGGCCCGATCTTGGGGCTTTTGTTGTGCTCAAATATATCACACGTCGGCCGGGGCCAATTATCACATTCTGCCCGGTCCCATCGAGACCCGGCCCGGGTCCCACCGAGACCACGTGATTTATCGTGCTTTACGCGTATGTTTTTGTCATGCTTTATGCACATGACTTGTCGTGTATTATCGATTTGTCGCGTGTTAACGACTTTTGTCGTGCTTATTGATTTATCGTGGCTTAACGATTTGTCGCGCTTATGATTTGTCGTGCTGGTCCTCTTTATATAAAGGACCTCACAGTTCATTGTAAAGGGACACACACTGGAATGTTTCCCTCATTCCACTTATATACCTACACCCACATTTCAGGGAAGAACTACGGTTCTTCCCGCAGTGTTCTTGTTCGATTAATCACTTTGTTTGTGAGTTGTTACCAAATTAGCCACATAATACTCTCGATAAAAAACGACTCGCAACACTCACCCCTAATCGCATATGCCCGGTTTTCATTGCATTTTAAATTACCAAACCTCGCGATAATGGGAAATTTGCAAAATTGCCGAAAAATTGATATTTGATGAACCCCTTCATAATTTCTTGTAAAACCTTATATCATTTGCATAAAAAATACAACCATGCAATTTTTTTATTTTTTTTAAATTCATGTAAAACTATGTATCATTTCTCTTACTCAGTCAAGAACCTGTGTTTTCTTTCCCAGCTTAGATTAAGTCAAAAGCCACAATCAATTAAGGGTATTTTAGGTAAAAAAAAACTTAATTTAAGGGTTACAACTTAAAACGACGAGTAATTAAAAATGAAAGAGTATTTGTTTTAATAATGATTAAATTTAGAGCTGTCGAGACAGCATGGTGGGGCAGGCGAAAAAATTAACTGGCCACAAAATTTCAACCCAACATAGTAATTGGTGGGCCAACCTGCTATTATTTTAGTTCCTATAATCAAATAATTCTTTTTTTCTTTTAGGGAGATAATCAAATAATTTATGTTAGTTCATACGATACATTAGTTGGCTATAAAGTTCTAATACATTAAGCTCATCAAAATCGAATACTATTAAATAATTTATGTTGATTCCTACCATTAATATATTTTTTTCTCACAAATAAAGTTTGTCACTCATTGTCAAGTGTAGATAGCTCAAGTGGTTAGAGTCCCGTTATCTGACCCCGAGGTCTTGGGTTTGAGATATGGAGATAGAATAGTTATTCCCTCTTGTGGTGGTCCCCCTCTTGTAGGATTGTGGTGCGGTTGCGATTTCGAGTTGCAGTTTCGGGTGGTCCCCCTCCAGTGGTGATTGCGGTTCCGGTCGACTGCGAGATGCAATGATGTTGTCATGACCAGGTGGTAGAAGGAATTATTATAATGAGTTGCAGTTTCGGATGGTTCACCTCTAATAGTGGTTGTGGTTCCGGTCTACAGCGAGATGCAATGATGTTGTCATGGCCCGGTGATAGAAGAAATTATTATAATTGATTATTTTAGGGAACTATTGTAATTGATTACCTTTCAAAAAAACAAAATCCACTCATTAATCACAATATAACCTCCTTTACTCAAAGTTCACCACTAATCAACCATGATAATATAGTCTCCTACAAATTAAATTTATCATCCATAAAACAAAGTTTTCATAATATCCCCAAACAATAATATTATATTTGTTAAATGTATAATAAAAATTAAAAAATTTAAAATTAAAATAAAAAAAAAAAAAAGGAGGCGGCTCGGCCCACCTAGGTCTGCACCGTCCTGTAAAAAACCACAACACAAAAAAGTCGGTCCGTCTAGCCCCGCCTCTAAACGGGCTGAAATTTTCTTGGTCAACCCACTTGCCTATTAAGGACGGTTGGGCGGGATAGGTTGAGCTTGTTTTGATAGCTCTAATCATGATGCCATATAATTATTTAAAGTATAATAATTTACCAATCTATGTGACACCTAATATTAAAAGAATTATATATTTAATTGAAAACCCATATAACAATTTAGATTTCATTTACTTTTGCTTATATGTTTAATCTATGTATGTTAATCAACCGTTGTTGGGTTTATTTAGTTTTGGTTATCGAATGTTTACTTTGAAGAAAATAAAACTAATTGGATAAGTGATTCTCTTTAACTTGTGTTTACTTGGAATATTATTTTTACTTGTTTTCTCTCGACAAAACAATATTTAGAACCTTTTCGAAATAGAATAATATTGATCTAATTCATCGTTTCAACAATAACTATATGAAAACATTATATAGGTCTCAAATTACTTGAAAACTGACGAAATGAAATAGCTCAAGCGGTTAGACCACCACTATCTATGTCGTGGGGTCATGAGTTTGAGTTACCATTTGCTCGATTAAAAAAAAAATTGAAAACTAAATAGTGCCTTAAATTACACAGACTGATATACCCGTCCCTCCTTTAAATCATGGGGAGTTGTTCAAATCAATTTTTTACTATATAAAATGGGGATGGTGAATTTTCGAACTCGGAGAGCACAGAGGAACACAACTCTATTTTTGTGGAGGAACACGCGTTCTTTTTTACTTTGAGCAATGTAGGAACGAGCCCCTCAATTTCTCTTCGACTCAGGTGAAACAAACGAACACGACACTTAGATCTTTTTTCCAGCGTGACAACTTCCAAGGGACAAGAAGGAAAATAAATTTAAACGCGAAGGTCGCAGCCAGGGCAACAAAGGAAGATCAAGAGACGGCGCAATTAATGGGTAATCGGTTGATGGAAGACGAATGTGCTGAAATTTAGGGACATGATATATTATGAAAAGTGTCTGATTTATTTAACCGTCCAAATTCATGTGTTGAATTAAGAAAGGTTACAAGACATCGAACCTAGGGCGGAGGGATTACCCGGACTTTTAAACCCACAAAGTAAATAGACTACTATGTTGTTGTTTTTTTAATAGAAAAAACCGTGTATATATATTCACAACTCCAAACAGGAGCAAATATAAGACATATTTGGCCTGCTAGTCACCAGTACATCAGAAAATCCTCAGAGGGCACCAATTACAGTTCAATCGGCAGCCCCCACCCTTAATTCAAACAATACCCAACTTAGAATGCCAAACAATTATATCTCGTCGTCCACGCTCTAAACGACACATTTCTAAACTCGCCTAAACTCACTGAAAGCCATGACCACACTCTTGCCTTAATTTTGCCCCAAATTTTTTCCGGGCAAAATGCAATATCGTTGAAAATTTTATCGTTCCTTGCCTGCCACACAGACCAAACAATTCCAGTCCACATGGCTATTGCGACTCTAATCTTTTTCCCCTAACCGAAATACGATGTGAAGTGAAGGAAATTACCGTATGTGCAGCGTTGCATCACAGTATCGATCCCAAGCCAACTGCGAGCGGTTTGTCCATATCTCGCCCGTGGCCGAAAGCGGTGAAAAAAGCAGTGCTCGTTGTCCTCATCTTCCCGACCACAAAGGTTGCATTTGGGGTCTCCCACAACCATGGACAGGGCCTCATTTAATGAGGTTGTCTTTAGTAGAAAGACCCCTCAAGGTTTTCCAAACGATGGCTTGTACACGTCTAGGTGTCGTAGCATTTCCACAACATTTTGAACACTTTCTTCTCCTCCACTCCAATCTCCGTAACATGAATCCGGTTTGCTTCGGTTGGTTGTATGCGCCTCCTTTGATTGATATAACCCGTTTGTGGAAAATCTCCATTCCCATAGGTCCTCTCAGATCTTTTGAATTTGAACCACATTAACAAACAATAAGAGCTCATTAATGGAAGCTTCTTCACGAGAACGCAAACAGTCTAGTCCATTTGAAATCCCAGACCACCACCTGTTTCGCTCCAACTACCCATCTCCCACACCAAACACTCCTTTTGCTCACCGATTCTAAACAACCTATTAAATCTACCTCTCGGCCTCCTCCCTCTCTACCCACACATCCCTCCAAAACGCAGCTTTTTTCCCCATCACCCACCACCATTTTGATCTCGCCCCCTCTCCCCCCGCACCATCTCCCCCGTAAACCTCACAAATATCACTCCACCACCCCGACACCGTGCTTCTCCTTCCCCATTTCTCCCAACTCTCCCTCTCACCACTTTGCTCCCTCGACACCCTCTCCCAAGCCCCCATATTTTGATCTAACTACCCGCCCCCACAATCTCTCCGGCTCATTCAGAAATCTCCAAACCCATTTCCCAAGAAGTGCCCTATTAAATAACCCCAGATTTTTTATCCTAAGGCCCCCGAGCTTTTTACTTTTGCAAACATCATCCCAACTTACCCATGGAATTTTATGGGTATTCTCACTCCCCCCCCACACAAAAAATTTCTTTGTAAACTAACTAAATCACTAAGGGTAATTTTAGGTAGCGATAGAAAAACCAGACATAAATTGGTATTGTTTGAGAGCACCTGACCTCAATTAAAGTGATTCTTCCCCCAAACGAAATTTGTTTATCATCCCATCTTGCAAGCCTTTTTCCTGATTTTGTCCACAAGATCCACCCACGAGGCTGAATTTATGTGATTAATGCCGATGTTGATACCCAGATATGACAAGTTTCCTCTACCGATCTCACATCCCAACAAATCAAACAAGCGTACTTGCACACGATTCTCCGTATTAAATCTTAGCAATCGCATGTGACCAATAATATTGCCCAAGATATAAAGTATTGAATCTCGTTGATTCTCTACCCGTGATAAGTCAAAGCAATAGTTACCAACCACACGTGATCCTATTTAAGGAACGAAGATTAAGAAATAATGAACCAATGAGGTCTAATTCTTCCTTGTTGGGTTCAAGAATTTATCCCATCAGAGGGTCCTATTCAATTAGCATCGACCATGCACTAGTGTAATCTCTTGGTCAAGACAAGCCAATCTGAGCCTTACACTTCAACCTTTCACGATGAATTGTTCATTTCCATCTAGGTCGTGAATGGTGTACTTTTGGTTACAAGGGACTATTAATTTAATCTTCTGTGATCTGGTATCACTAAATTAACTACAATGTAACACGTCTTATTTATTGAAATGGTTATCACGATAAAAATATATGTAACATTCGATGATATTTAAAGCATCGATGATAAACAATTTATTTCAAGAAATAAGTCCGAAATTGGGTTTTTGATTATGCAAAGTAAAAGCATACTTTCGAAAGATAATCCCAACATATAGATTTCTTCATCAAGACTTAGTTAAGGAAAAGTCGCTTGACATCCATTTGCCGATTTCAAAGTCGAGATCTTGAACAATCAACAAGAGAGTTCGGATGGACTTGAGCATTGCTTCTGGCGAAAAAAGTTTCCTCATAGTCGATCCCTTCTTTTCGAGTATAACCTTTCGTCACAAGCCTTGCTTTGAAGGTTTCCACCTTCCCGTCCCGGTCCTCTTTTTTTTCTTGTATACCCACTTGCAACCAATGGGTTTGACCCCATTAAGTGGTTCGACTAGCTCCCACACTCTGTTACGATTCATAGAACCCATTTAAACTTTCATTCTTTGTTTGCCAAGAACTGCATCCTTGTCTTGGATTGCCTCGTCATATGTCCATGGGTCCGATTCATCTTGTCCAGGAAATCAAGTCCGAGGACTCTCCTATCCCCATGAATCTCTCGGTGTCTCACAACCCTCCCACTTCTGACGAGGTTCGGTTCCTGCAAAGTGTGTCGTTTGGTATGTCATCTTGTACAGAATTAATCGAGGTTAGCCCCTTAGCTCATTTAAGGTAATCTCAACCACTGGTCTTCTTTTTTTGTTCATATAGTCTTCTTCCAAAAATCTAAAGTGGGTGCTTATTACCACATTTTGATCTTGGGACCATAGAACATACACCCTTTTGTTCCTCGGGGTATCCTACAAACAACCTTAATTCTGATCGAGGATCCAATTTTCCTGCTTCCTTGTCCAACACGTAGGCTGGACACCCCCAAATCTTCATGTGTCTCAAACTGGGCTTGCGCCCGGTTCACAATTCTTTGGGAGTTTTAGGAACCAATTTGTATGGCACCAAGTTCAGAATGTAGGCCGCTGTTTCTAAGGCATGACCCCAGAACGACTTGGGAAGATCCGCATAACTCATCATAGATCTAACCATTTCCAAAAGAGTTATGTTTCTTCGCTCTGCAACCCCTTTTTGTTGACGGGTTCCGGGTGCAATTAGCTGGGATACAATCCCTTTATCAGACAAGTAGTTCAAAAACTCATCGCTGAGGTATTCGCCTCCACGATCGGATCGTAGAGACTTGATACGTTTTCCCTTATGATTCTCTGTTTGAGCCTTAAATTCTTTGAATTTCTCAAAGGTCTCAGATTTATGCTTCATAAGGAAAATATAACCGTACCTTGAGTAGTCATCAATAAAAGTGACGAAATACTCATAACCTCCTCTTGCTTTGGTTGATATTGGACCACATACGTCTGTGTGAACGATTTCTAACACTTCTTTGGCTTTATTTCCCTTGGCTCCGAATGCCCTCTTGGTCATTTTACCCTCCAAACATGATTCGCAGGTTGGAATTAGTTCAACTTGGAGAAACTCCAGTGAACCGTCTTTCACCAATCTTTGGATCCTCTTTGGATTAATATGTCCCAATCTTAGATGCCATAGAAGTGTCTCGTTCACGTCTGATGAACGTTTTCTTTTCTCGGAAACAATTGATGTGTTATAGGATGCATTTCGTGAGTGGTGTGCACAGTTAATTGTATAGAGATTATTCGACAACGTTCCATGACAGATAAATTTATCATAAATAGAAATAATAACAACTTTATTAAAAGTAACCGAATATCCATCAAGGTAAAGTTTAGAAATTGAAATTAAATTCTTTCTAAAATTCGGAACGTAAAGAACATCTCTTAAAATTAAAACTCTGTCTTCAAAAGACAGGTGCACTTCTCCCACTGCTTCAGCTGTCACTCTCGTAGCATTGCCCAGTGTGATGAGGATCTCACTCTCACTAAGTTGCCGGGTCCGCTTGAAGCCCTGTAAAGTGAAACAAACATGATCAGTGGATCCCGTATCCACTACCCATAAATGGGAGGCATGCGCCGCTAAGCAAGTTTTAACAACTAGTGCGTGAGAATTACCTTTCTTTCCATTCCTTTTGGGTTTGGAACAGGCTGACCTCCAATGTCTTGTTTCACCGCAGTTAAAACACTCCCCTTAGCTGGCTTGCTCACTCCTCTACCTCCCTTCACCTTTTCTTTGCCATTGGCAACACTTGAGTTCACTTGCTTGTGACTTTTGTCCTTTTTCTTGTTCTTACCACCCCTTGACCTAGAAGAAGAAGAAGGTCCATTTGCCACCAAGGCTTGGCTCTTTTGCCCCAATATCGCCTCTGCCGAGACCAAAGCTTGCAATAGATCAGGCATCGAGAACTTCTGATTATTCATCTGGTAGTTCAGCTTGAACTGTTCAAAACTTTTCGGCAGATAGTGGAGCACGAAATCGATTTGGGTCTCGATGTCGTATTCAGCGCCAAGTACCTCAAGTTTGTTAAGGTGAGCCATCATCTGGAGAACGTGCTCCCTTACGGGTGTTGGGATTATACTGGAAAGTATGCTTTTACATTGTATAATCAAAACTGAATTTCGGACTTATTTACTGAAATAAATTGTTTATCACTGATGCTTTAAATATCATCGAATGTTACATATATTTACTGCATAACTGTTCAATAAATAGTACGTGTTACATTGTAGTTAATTTAGTGATACCAGATCACAGAAGATTAAATTAATAGTCCCTTGTAACCAAAAGTACACCATTCACGACCTAGATGGAAATGAACAATTCATCGTGAAAGGTTGAAGTGTAAGGCTCAGATTGGCTTGTCTTGACCAAGAGATTACACTAGTGCATGACTGATGCACTGAATAGGACCTACAGTAGGATAAATTCTTCAGAACTGAACAAGGAAGAATTAGACCTCATTGGTTCATTATTTCTTAATCTTCGTTCCTTAAATAGGATCACGTGTGGTTGGTAACTATTGCTTTGACTTATCATGGGTAGAGAATTAACGAGATTCAATACTTTTTATCTTGGGCAATATTATTGGTCACATGTGATTGCTAAGATTTAATACGGAGAATCGTGTGCAAGTACACTTGTTCGATTTGCCCCCTTGGGAGGTTCATAAGCTTTATCATACCAAATCTTGCAAGTGGAACTAGTTTCCGGTATGGATAATAATGTTGAACCGTTCCTTGACCAAGGACAAAAGATATTAATTAACGGAAAGCTATTTCAGTGGCTTGAATTAATTAATGGGCTAGATAATCTTAAGCACGGGAAATAATAACCGGGAGCCATATTGACTGTAATATGGATTAAGATGGATAGTGCAATATTAATTATGTAGTGAGATTAATTAATATTTATGGGCTTGAATAATATTGTGGCTCAATATTGATAATTCAAGATCCATTGGAAGGTCCAATCTTAATTCTCCTAAAGGCCCTCTAAGTAGCCCAACATATAGTCCAATAACTGAAAAAGGTATTTAAAATAAAATAAATATTGTTGCTTATTTTTCCTCATAATTTTCGAAATTTATGGATAAAAGGGGAGAAAGATTTTCTTTGAATTTTGTTATGGAATGAAGATATGTATTCTTGGAATACAAGATTATCTCATTAATTTCAAGAAATCTCCCACTTGGTTATTCATGAAGCAATTTTCGAAATTTTGAAATATAAAGGGCAAGAAATATTTTCTTGATTTTCTTGAAAAGATATTATGGAAGATATGTATTTCTTGAAATACAAGAATATCTCATAAATTCAAGAAGATCCAAATTTTGGAATCTTGACCTATATTTTTCGAAAATATCCATAACAAAGATTAGGTGGGATTTTGTGGAATATTATAATTATGGAAAAAAGAATATAGGAGATATATTCAAGATTTCTTGGAGATCAAGAAAAGATTTTCCCACATTGTTTTTGCCCAAAATTTTCGACCACCTCTACTCTATAAATAGGGGATGATTCTTTCATTCCCAAGTACAATTCCATGTGCTGGAAAAATTAGTAAATCCACAAAGATGGTGCAACATAATTTATTTTCCTTTTGTTAATTGTTCGCAAGCGTCCTACCACCGGATAGTCGAGCAAAGATTAAGGGAATACTTGGGAAGTTCTTTTGGTGTGTCTAATAAACAGAGCCATTGCCGTCCCAAGAGGTACGTTCACGTAAACTCGTAGAAATTCCGCATGCGTAGGTTTTACGTGAATTGTTTATATGCATGATTTGTTGTTGGATTATTATTTGAATTAATATAGGATTAATTCATGCTAGTAATAATTATAAGAATTAAATTTGTATTTAAATATTCATCCCGAATAGATCTGTGCAAATTATTCCCCAACAACTGGTATCAGAGCCACGGTTTCGGGCTCTGAATTTTTTAAATTGTAATTTAATTCGTTTGCATTAAATTTGAAATTGGATAGTAGAATTGCTAGATCTTTTTTACAGGTATCTAATTGTCATGGAATTGTCTTTAAGTATATTGAACAGTGGATTAAAAGGTTGAGACATGATGAACTGAAATAAATAATAATATGCATAAGCACAAATATATCACAAAATTCTATCACATGTTTCATATTAAAATCTCAAAAAAAAATATGAACATGCATCAGCCAACATCTCAAAACAGTTTAAATAAGCCACGTGGGGTGGGTCATTATTTAAACACATTCAAGCAGGTTATAAACAAGAACAGTTACAAACCTTTAATATCCAGATTAATAGTTGGCTCTCACTTGACCAATATAAAATTGACAGGGACTTCGGGGAAGTATATGCATATCAATTTTATACCTAAGTAATAACCATGATTAAATACATAATTATTATTTCTTTTTGAACGAGCCTCGTGGGGAGGATCATCGTCGCCACTAGTAATAATCCACAATCATCCAACTGAAATTTATTCATGTGAAAGCTATCTTTTGACCGTCCCGTGGGGGGAATTTCTCCAAAAGAATACACAAATAAATAAATCATGGAGGTCAAAATTAATTCAATTTTATTATCCGGAATAAAATTATCAATTAATTATTTAAACATACTTAGTAATTTTTTTGAAGGTGAGATTTTTCATTGGGCAATTATCATGCAAACACATTTAAACAAATTAAATAAAGCACAAGAAATCACAACAATAAATCAAGCAAAGCGGAAAAATAAACATATTGGGCACAAATTATCCAATTGTCATGGTTTGATTTTTCTTGGCTTGATTTTGAAGAAACACCGTCTTGAATTTCTCCCACTCGATCGTCTCGAAAAGAACTCCGTCTCGAAATGCCACGCCAAAGTAGCTCGCGATCGGGATGCACGCCAAGATCCGTGCCCTTGGCCGGCGACCCCGTCCGTCAGACGCTTGCAGCGCAGCATCAAGACGCCCATCGATTTTCAGCGACCTCGGCGAAGCCGCCCGTCGGCCTCGGCGAGGGTTCGGCGGCGACGTCGTACATCGCAAGATCCACAAGCGGCTCGCCACCTCTCTCGCCACGAACTTCAGAAGACTCACAAGGCCTCAAGGCTTTTTTTTCATCCGCCCGTCCGCCGTCGCCGCGACGGTTGCATATATCCTATCTTGCGGCTCGACCCACCAGGCCTCGGCCCTCGGCCTCGCCCCACACCGTGCGTGTCGCAGATTCGCAAGATCGCAAGACGTACCTCCTTAGCACGCGTTTGAGCGCGGCGCCCGCCGCCACACCCGATCTGATCTATCCTTTAATTCTTCGTCTCCGCCTCCGTTTCCGATCCGGTTATAATTTATTTACAAAAATAAATAAACCTAGATCTAGACTAGTGTATTACATTTGATCAAATCAAACAAATCCTAATCTACTCGTGAATTTTCTCACGAGGCAAAACGAATTCGAACGAATCGAATTAAAAACCACAATTTATATGCATGCACAAATAAACACATTAAATTCCATGACAATTGGATACCTGCAAAAAAGATCTAGCAATTCTACTATCCAATTTCAAATTTAATGAAAATGAATTAAATTACAATTTCAAATTCAGAGCCCGAAACCGAGGCTCTGATACCAGTTGTTGTGGAATTATTTGCACAGATCTATTCGGGATGAATATTTAAATACAAATTTAATTCTAACAATTATTACTAGCATGAATTAATCATATATTAATTCAAATAATAATTCAACAATAAATCATGCATATAAACAGTTCACGTAAATCCTACGCATGCGGAATTACTACGAGTTTACGTGAACGTACCTCTTGGAATGACAATGGACTCGTCGATGAAAACACACCAAAAAACCTTCCCAAGTATTCCCTTAGTCCTTGCTCGACAATCCAGTGGAAGGATAATCGCGAACAATTAACAAAAGGAAAAATAAAAAATTGTTGCACCACCTTTGTAGATTTACTAATTTTTCCAGCACATGGAATTGTACTTGAGAATGAAAGAATCATCCCCTATTTATAGATAGGGTGGTGGTCGAAATTTTTGGAAAAAAACAATGTGGGAAAATCTTTTCTTGATCTCCAAAAAATCTTGAATATATCTCATATATTCTTTTCTCCATAATTAAAATATTCCACAAAAAATCCCACCTCATCTTGTTATGGAATTTTTAAAATTTAAGGATCAAGATTCCAATATTTGGATCTTCTTGAATTTATGAGATATACTTGTATTCCAAGAAATACATATCTACCATAATATCTTTTCAAGAAAATCAAGAAAATCTTTCTTGCCCTTTATATTTCAAAATTTTCGAAATTTACTATATGAATAACCAAGTGGGAGATTTCTTGAATTTAATGAGATAATCTTGTATTCCAAGAATACATATCTTCATTCCATAACAAAATTCAAAGAAAATCTTTCTCCCATTTTATCCATAATTTTCGAAAAAAACAAGGAAAAATAGTAAACAAAATTTATTTTATTTTTAAACACATTTTTCAGTTATTGGACTTTATGTTGGGCTACTTAGGGGGCCTTTAGGAGAATTAAGATTGGATCTTCCAATGGATCTTGAATTCTCAATATTGAGCCACAATATTATTATTAAAGCCCATAAATATTAATTAATCCCACTACATAATTAATATTGCACTATCCATCTTAACCCATATTACAGTCAATATGGCTCCCGGTTATTATTTCCCGTGTTTTAGATTATCTAGCCCATTAATTAATTCAAGCCACTGAAACAGTTTTCCATTAATTAATATCTTTTGTCCTTCGTTAAGGAACGGTTCAACATTATTATCCATATCGGAAACTAGTTCCACTTGCAAGATTTGGTATGATAAATCTTATGAACCTTCCAAGGGGGCAAATCGAACAAGCGTACTTGCAATCGATTCTCCGTATTAAATCTTAGCAATCGCATGTGACCAATAATATTGCCCAAGATATAAAGTATTGAATCTCGTTGATTCTCTACCCATGATAAGTCAAAGCAATAGTTACCAACCACACGTGATCCTATTTAAGGAACGAAGATTAAGAAATAACGAACCACTGAGGTCTAATTCTTCCTTATTCAGTTCTGAAGAATTTGTCCTCTTGTAGGTCCTATTCAGTGCATCAGTCATGCACTAGTGTAATCTCTTGGTCAAGACAAGTCAATCTGAGCCTTACACTTCAACCTTTCACGATGGATTGTTCATTTCCATCTAGGTCGTGAATGGTGTACTTTTGGTTACAATGGACTGTTAATTTAATCTTCTGTGATCTGGTATCACTAAATTAACTACAATGTAACACGTACTATTTATTGAACAGTTATGCAGTAAATATATGAAACATTCGATGATATTTAAAGCATCGGTGATAAACAATTTATTTCAGTAAATAAGTCCGAAATTCAGTTTTGATTATGCAAAGTAAAAGCATACTTTCCAGTATAATCCCAACATGTGGATGGGCTGCCATTGATCAAGACCGATGTCGAGGCTGATGACACGCACTCCATTATCCAGTCTCTCCATTTTGGGCTGAAATTCAGCCCGATCATCATATCATTGAGGAATTTCCAAGACACCGAGTAAAGCAAAATCGACTTTGAAAACCACCCATCTTCTTCTCTTCTTCTTAGCTTCATCGATGATTTCATTAAGAGCCGCGATCGTGTCCATAATCTGGCTTCCCCCAGTAAAGGCCGATTGAGTCTCCGAGATGATAGGATCGAGAACTTTACAAAGTCTATTGGCAAAGACTTTGGGAATGATCTTATAAAGCGAACCAATGAGAGAAATCGGCCTGTAATCATCGAGAGAAGTCCTCGTCTCCTTTTTTGGAATCAACACGATAAACGACGGATTCATACCTTTGACGATTCTCCCATAGTGGTGGAATTCTTGGAGCATACGTAATATATCCTCCTTGACAATTTCCCAATTCTCCTTGTAGAAGCCAAAAGAAAATCCATCTGGGCACGGGCTTTTGTTCTGACCGCAAGACCAGACCGCCTCTTTTATCTCCTCTTCCCCGAAAGGCGCTGTCAAGAAAATATTCTCACACTCTCCAATCTTTTTGTCGAAGAAGCCATGTGGTAGCTGATTCTGTCTTCTTGACTTGTTACTAAAATGGTCTGAGAAGTGTTCATAGACCCCTTTTTTTACCCCTGCAACTGAATCCGTCCACACGCCTTTAATATTCAGCCCTTCAATGTTGTTGGATTTCAGCCTTCGATTGATCCAATTGTGAAAAAAACTGGAGTTTGCGTCCCCATCCAAGATCCATTTAGCCTTCGATTTTTGGTATAACATTTTTTCCTTCCAAATGAGGTCTCTTCTCAATTCCGTTGTGACCTGGTTGCGTCTTATAATTTCCTGTTCTTCTAGATCAAGGTTGTCGTCAATACAATCAAGTGTATTGATTTCAGCTTTCTTCCGCTCAATTCTTGAATCCAAGTTCCCATAAACCTCTTTGCTCCATTCTTTCAAATCTGATTTCAGCATCTTCAGTTTCTCCTTAAGTATGAATCCCCCCCATCCGTCCACTTTGTAATTCATCCACTTACCCTTGACTAGCTTTTTGAAATCTGGATGAGAGAGCCATCCGTTAAAGAATTTGAATGGTTTCGGGCCCCAATCTTTGCTAGGATAGTCAAGGTAAATTGGGACATGATCGGATGTTGTTCTTCCAAATCCCTTGAGTGTGGCCTGTGGCCATTTGATAAGCCATTCCCCATTTACGAGCGCCCTGTCAATCCGGCTTTTGCACGAGCCATCAGAACGGTAGCATGTGAATGATCTCCCAACCATATGTAAGTCCACCAAGTGGTTTTGCACAATCAGATTGTCTAACGCTTTCATATCTCTAACATCCAGTGTATCGCTTCTTCCTACTCTTTCCGAAGGATATCTAATTGCATTAAAATCCCCAATCACACATATGCATGCATCGACTTGCTGACTCACCACTGTTCCAATCTCATTCCATAGTTCCTCCTTATCCGCAAACACACAAGAAGCATATACGTTTATAATGCAACAACATTTTCCGTCCTCTTTCCAGAAACCATTAACCACAAGACAACCACTACCACACCACGAATTAAATTTACAAAAAGCATCACTATTCCAAATTGTTAAAATACCTCCAGACAAGCCGTCAGAATCCTTGCACTCCCAATCCATGTTTGTTGCTCCCCAAATTGACCTGCATATGGATGCTTTCATAGAAATTATCTTCGTCTCCTGAATATAGCAAACATCGAACCTGTTTTTCCGAATCATCTCCCGTATTTCACTCAGTTTCTCCCTCTTCCTAATCCCTCTAACATTGTAGCTTAAAATCTTCATTGGATAACTCCTGTCCCACCCTTCTTAGATGTCTTGCTCTTCTTCTTCTTCTTGGATATTCCATCTCTTCTTTCCAAATCCTCCATCTGGTTGGCCATGTCCCCTACTTGATGGCAGAAATCCAATCCCAATTTCTCCCCAAATTCGACCGTTTTTTTTGCCTCTGACCTATAATTCTCTTCTTCCATTAAGTGTTGCAAGCGGATCTCTTCCACACTGGTCTCCTGTTGAATTTTCTTTTTCTTTCTCCTCGCTTTCACCGTTAATCGCTCGCGAATCTGGGAGGGTCCCGCCGAGGTCAAGGCGTCCCGATTGGAAGAGGCCGGCGACGATCTCCCCAGGATTGGCGAACAATTCGGACAACAATCTGCTGATATTATCGTGTCCATCGAAGAAGAAGACTGGGGGCCGGGTGATATGGAAGTAGATTCACAATCTGGGTTTTGGGAGGTGATGTGGTTCTGAGTGTGTTCGATTTTCGAAATGGTATCCCCTTTCCTTGTAGAGTCCGGCGAGATGGGCTTCTCTGACGAATCAAGCACCTTGGATGCAAGTTGGGCCGTCTCAGGAGGTAAACCCGTATGATTAATTGAAATGCCAAATGGGCCCATCTCAGAATTATTGTCCAGCTCCAAATGATTCACCTCATCCCGGCCCAACGAATCATTATTCATCTCAACCCGACCCATTTCGATCACCCCTGCACCCAGGCCCATCGTCCGTATCTCCTGAATAGGAATCGAGGCATCACCCACATTACTTGGTTTGCGGGCCACACCTGCATGCCCACCGTTATTGTCTTCCACGAAAAGTGGGCCCACGCTATGATTCGGTTCAGCCTCATGATTATGCGGCTTCGTTTTCAAATTTACATGATTTCCCATGTCGCAATTAGGGTTCCCCGGCTCTTCGATTCCCATCACCGCGTCACCATCCTCAGCGTCGCCCGCGAGAGAGAATGACGAATCATCGTCCGACTCCCAGAATTCATCTTCCGAATCTAAAACTCCATCAAACTCCCATCCATCGTCGTCGTCTAGAAGGTCCTCTTGTTCCTCTCTAACCCTGATGTAGAAGTTTCTTCCATCGATTGAAACTTCCAATGGGTTTCTGGGGATTTCCGGTGATGATGTTCGAACAAGGATTCTGGCATACTGCAACTTCTTTTTTCCAAGGGTGTCCACGTCAATAGCCGCAATGGTACCAAATCTGCACGCAACGAGATTAAAGAATCTGGGGCACCAGGTGTGTAGAGGAACCCCATACCACTTCGTCCAAATTAGACATCTATTGCTAACAATCGATTCACACCACGGTTCGATAAATTCAAACCATTTGGACAAGGTTTCAAAGTCTAGTGTCGTTTCCTCCTCTTTAATTGAATGTAGCAGCACCATATCACCTCCGATGAATTTCACATTCCACTCTCCGCAAATTGTCTCTTGTAACACGTTTCCCATGAAACATGCACGTAGCTACGATTTCTCCTCCTCCTTTGTGGTGAACTGCATTCCAGTAGTGCGGAAGGCTCTCTCCTGAGGTCGATTCATGAGCTCGCTTTCCTTGTACCCCGAACCATCTTGAGCTGGTTTCCCTTCAAGCGCCCCAGTATACGATAAGTTGTCCTTTGGGAAAGCATTATTATTCACCACGAATCTGTATGGAGCTGTTGCATCGCCATGTCGACCCTTTCTAGTAGCCTCTCTGGAAAACTTAGACAAATTGCCCCTTAGTTTGTATGTGTCGAACCACACATTGTTGAGCTTGTCTTCAACCCTTTTTGAGTCGATGTCGCAGCCAAATCTGACAAACACGAACCTTTTGCCATTCCTATCTCTTCTTTGGGGTATGAAGAGATCCCTCACCTTTTCAATCTCCTTCAGTCTTGAGTAGAGTAAATCCCATGTGCAAGTCTCAGGAAAATTCTGCAAGAAAAAGGTAACAAACCGTTGGTTGGCTTCCCACACTTTGTTCCAATTGTGTCTCTTAGATACCAAAAAACTATCTATCCTAGGGCCAAGGTTCCTAAGGTTAGATTTTTGCCTCACCGGGAGTCTCTCGAAAAAGGGTTGAAGAACACCAGACCTACCTTCTACCCCACCCCCTCTCGCCTGCACTCTTACTCTCTCTCTCTATCTCTCATTCTTTCTTCCACGACTACTATGTTGTAGCAAACCAATATCGCAGCCTTAAAGTATAATACTTTACCAAACTATGAGACACCTAATATCAAAAGAAATACATATCCAATTTCATACTATAAAACTTGTTCATAGGAGACCAAACCTCATCATTCAAGAATTTGACAAAACCTTGTAAATTCCTAATAATATATATGCATGCATCCATTACTAAAATAAATTTATAAAGTATCCATCATACTACCCCTAAATACAATGACGGAGGCAAAACTCCATATATACATGCTCTACTCTAAATCTCAATATAATACAACATTGCCCCCACAGGCAATTACATGGAACTTATTTCAGGATGTACATGCAGATCTATAATAAGCCAAAGTCAGCAAAATAACTAGTACCTACTATATACACTAGCTTATATTATTACATCGTGAAATATCTTCCATTGATCTCATACAACTCGACACATGGTCGGTCGCGACCAAGTAGTAACACACCATAAATCAGAATTGAACATATATAAGTCGTCCTCATCCATTCGACTAACTATCCCACACTTGTAAGGCTGCGAAGCGCCTCGCACGGCGTCTGAGCACCCATCTATACACCACTCCGATAGTAAAGAGAATCACAATAAGCACGCTACCACCCAAGTTAAACATTCTCTGAATCCCCATGCCCCCTGTATACAAACCACGTGAGCTAAAGACTCTAATACCATGAAAGAATTTCATCTCATTTACAAGTTCGGATTTTTAGATGCGATGAAATTCTTACAATTATCTCCTAGGCCGGGTGGAATTCAGAATATGAGGTCAAATACGTACCAGTAGGCATAAACTCAAATTCCCCTCGCTCGTAGAGTAAAGCCAAAGACAACTGCAAATGAAATGAATACATAAGGTGGGTATCAGAACTCTGAAAAGTGAAGTGAAGAGCTGAGCCACAATACAAAACGGTGGTAAGAGATAAATCAATAAGATCTGTTGCTGCTTAAAAAAAGAAAAAGTTGCTTATTTATAAGATAAGAAGATTATGCTCATGCTCAACAATTACTTGAAGAGTCCTAGCAGAGCCCAAGAGAAATACTAAAAACAAATTCATTCAAAATCTTACCCCAAGAATACGCGTTACATAGTGGATGCATCTCAAACAATCAGGATCTATTAGAACTCTAAAAACTCTCCCCATAAAAAGTGGAAATGCTTGTATCTTCTGCCAAATACAAACCCAGATCATGACATCTATATATGATAAAAATTACGTCCTAAACTCAAATTACGTAGCTTCAGCACATAAATTTACGACTCTGTACACATCAAGTCAAACATTTAGAGAATGCAAAAGCAAGTATAATATGTGCCACATTTTCTTTCTTCTGTCAAAGGAGAAATTAGAACTCCAGTAGCAACAGAAAAGTAATTCCACATTTAGAGAATGCAAAAGCAAGTATAATATGTGCCACATTTTCTTTCTTCTGCCAAAGGAGAAATTAGAACTCCAGTAGCAACAGAAAAGTAATTCCTCACATACAATACCTTGACCTCCTCTTAACTCTTCTTTCAACAGCCAAATTTAGCTACAATAGAGAAAGTGCTAAAGTAAGATAAGCTGCAACGATAACATATCTAATACGTTACTTCAACAAGCTTTTATTATTTTGAGATGGAATATATTAACAAAAGTTTATAAAGTAACTTCATTAGGCTTTCTCAATAAATGATTATTCCTTCTTGGGAGGGAACATGCCTCTATTTCCAAATCAAGACCTATTTATCACAAATCCACAAATTTTTAGTTTGCTGTTTTGTTTTGGTGGACAGACTTTTTCAGTGCCGAAAATCTTGGGCTGTCCCCTTTAGTTAGTAACAAAATATCTCTAAAAAGCATTTCACCAACTGAAAGAAAATGATACTGATCTTTCTCAAAATAGAAGCATAAGAATTTCATCAATTTAACACACCACTCGTAAATCCACATCATCAAACTAAAATTTACAACTTGCACAAAATAAATAGAAGGAAGACTCCTCAAGCAAAAAGAAAGGATATAGAGAGGAAGCATATGTCGAACGTACATGGAAAGCGCCAAAGACCCCGGTAATGTAGAGGCCATTGTACTGGTGCACTTTTTTAAGGACCTCAACACTATTATCTGCTCCTGACACTAGTGGATCCAGCTTCACAATCCGGCAACAGCACAACGGACATTTGCATGGTTGAATTGATGACCTAAACATCCAGAACTGCAAGATGCAAGTTGCTGCAAAAAATATATGATAAAAACATCAACAATAAAAAGATAAAAGGATATGACTTAGAAGGAAATATACATGACTACAATATGAAGTTGGGGGTATACAACAACAGATTAAGATGGAAATGCGGAGAATTTTAGATTGTTGTGGCCACAACACATTTATGCAACTAACATATTTTGGATCTTTAAAATAAATACAAAAGCTTCAGATTAAGTGCAGGAACGAGCTACAGCAGAGGAAGACCTCAAATATCTTCAAAATATATTTACTCCCACATGAAAGGGTTAAAATTAATTAAATCAATTCAACCAATTCACCCCAAACAATTAGAAATCATGTGTTAATAAAACCAATTTCACGATCCGTTTAATACAAATTTTAAAAATTTTGCCAAAAAAAATTTCCAAAAATTATTCGCATAAGAGTAGAACCACTTGCATAAGATGACGTCGTTTTGTCTCTTTTCAATAAATAACTAATCCAATGATAAGCCTAGGGCAACCTCCATGCGCTCAATTAAACCGAAAAAATAAAGCAAGAGAACAATATTTCCATTTTAAAAACCGAAGAAAAAAAAAATACTGTTTGTGAATCTGAGATTCTGAAAGCCAAACCTCAAAACACAAAGAGGGAAGAAGAAGACAAACCAAGCAGATAATTTAAGGCAAATTCACGTCATAAAATTTACTGCATATATTTTGTAGTCATCAGCATCGAAACAACAAACATGGAATAACGAAAAATGTGATGATCGGAAGAAAAAGTTACCGCAAAACCAGTGACCGCAATTGGATCTACAGGGAATATTGAACCTATCAAAACAGATTGGGCATACATCATCAACCGAAGGCAGCAATTCCTTATTAAATTCCTCAACCCTCCCAATTGCATCAACGCCCTGTTTTTCATCAGAATCTCCATTTTGCCATTCCATTTCCATTTGTTTTTCTGAATTTATCTCCTTTCCCCTGTCCTCCTTACCCTTGGCCTCTGCTTCGAGGTTGTTGGTTTCCATTTCATTTCCGTTTTCCTTTTCTAGTTGGTAATGGTACGAACACATCAACAGCGATGAAATGAATTTGCGTTCAAAGATTTTAAACTAGTCGCATCGAAACGCGACGCTAAGGTGGAAGGAATCGTGTGGCGAAAATCCAGAAAAATTTTGTGCGATGGTATGGGAACTTTTTGTCGGTTAGGGAGTGAAGGCGTAGAATCACCGCATATTGGTGTCCAACCAAGTGTTGACACGTAGCAAATCTGCCCCCAATAAATATTCACGTGGCACATTCAGTGTTGGTCACGTGCGTTGCTGTTTGATTGGGATGGGGAATTCTTTTTACTTTTCTTTCTTTTTTTTTAACTAGAAACCGCAACACCTATAATGTTGTCCTAGGCTTCACATGGTCAATCCTTCAGAGCCGCGTGCTAAATGATTTTGGGTCTTAACCGGTTCATTTTAAATGGATCTCTAATAGTTGAAATTTAACCTTAATCCTAGCGGGTTACGGGCTAAACGGGCCACTTAACGGGCTTCGAAAAAAATTTATAAAAAAATGTTCATCTAATTTAGAAGGAATTACCAGCTGAAAAGGAAGTCAATCATCATCTATGTACATCCATAATTGATAGAGATCAAATACAAGGAATGAATGTCGCTAGAGTCTTGTTCTTTTCGATCCAAGTAATAAATCAAATTAAATTGGGAACTCTCATTTAATTACACTTATATTGGTCTTTTAAACAATACCAATAAAGTGGTGATGGAGAATGGAGCGGCGCTGCTGCGATGGAGAAACGCAGCGATGGAAAACCGTGGCGATGGAGAACGGCCTGACTGGAAGTGAAAATTTTCTAACCTAATATGTAATGTAAATGTTAAAAGTTTTTATTTATATATACATATATATTATATTAATATATATATATAATTATATATATATAATATATTAATACAAGCGGGCTAAAAGGGCTGGCCCGGTTAACCAACGAGCTAATCGGTCCAGGCCAAAAAGGCCCAATTTTAAACGGGTCTCCCAATGTTCGGCCCTAACCCTGCATATAATATGTTTAAACGGGCCGACCCATTTAATCCGGCCCGGATTAACATCTCTAGTCTGGGCAAAGACAAAGTCACATTGGGTACTGAGGGCAAAATGCCCCTTGACTCTTACAAAATTATATATATACATATATAAGTTTTTTTTTTATTCTTTATAAGTAGTGGTTTAAATTTAATTGTGTTTCTTTATTAATGTCCTTTGACAATCATATATCAAGTTTCTATTTCTGTTGGTGATATTTTCTTTTTCTTTTTTCTTTTTTATTCTTTTAATACAAATTATTTGGGGCTTGGTTCCTTCAATCATAAACCAGGTTGCGATCATTTTTTCTCCTACTTATTGTTGGAATTAATAATATTAATAATTTAATTTTAAATGCATTTTATAAATAATATTTACTAAATTCATATTATTTTATTTGATGATTCAAATTTTATATATAAATTTTTTCTAGACAATAAGATCAATAGTATTTTGAAAATTATGATGTAATTATATTAATTAAATAAATTCTAATGTAATAAAATTAATTTTTAATTTTATCAAAATTGATTATAATACATAATATATTTTAAATTCTTTTTTTTTCGAGTAAGTCTCCGATGAAATTTATTCATAATATTAAATTTATATCATTACACTTACAAACTAATACAACTACACTTATCAACTGATATTATTACACTTACAAACTAAGAGCATAATATTAAATACTATTAGTTTTAGGCCCCATTTACTTTGAAAATAAGTATTAGGTTGGATATGATAAGGTGAGATGAAATAGGGGATGAAAATTGAATTTTCTTTATCATATCCAACATCTACTTAGTGAAACTGAAAATAAAATTAATTCATAATTTGACTAAGATACCCTCCAACTAATTTCTTCTTAAAATCTTTCCTTTATCAAAATCATTTTCTTCTCAAACAGCAACCCGCTGCATTCTATCACGACATCACCTTCATCCCTTAGTTGTCATGACTATTACAAGTTCTGCCGTTGTAACGCACTAAAAAAGCATGATCTTTTGCAAGATCCTAGATGGCCACTAGGCCAACCACCAAAAGAACCATTGTACAAATTAGAGGACAAGATATCCTCCAAAGAAAAAGAAAAAAAAAAAAAAACAGAGCATAAGCTCCCATACACAAACTAAACACCATTACAGTTGAAAGGGTTATGAAGCCAATCTTGAAAGAAACAAACTGGAAATCAGAAGTTGCTTTGATCGAGGCCCACCACCATCTATCCATAAAAAAAAAACTAGAGTCTCCCAAAGTCTGCAAACTGAACTTTTGAAGATTTTTGAAAAATTATAGAGTCTACAAATTAAAACTTGAACAATTCCGAAAAATTTCGAAGTCCCCAAATTCCTATCTTCGTCTAAAAATCAAAACAATGGATCATAACGGTTCAGGTTCTGAAAAAATCTTCCGAATTTTTTTTGGAGACTAAACAAAAAATTCAGAAATCATAACCGTCAACAAACCCCATGAAAAAATTGAATCTGAACAAAAACCGTCTCGATTAGCAAGAACTGAATCAAATACAATAAAATTCAGTCGATTCAGAATAATTTCAAGAATAAATTAGGAGGAGAGGGAGAGGGCTTGTGAAGAAGTAGAAACGGCTTTGGGAAAGTGGACAACGACATCGTCTGGTAGGCGGTGCCGCCGTGCCGCCGAGGGGCTTTTATCACCTTTCAAGTTTCCGAAAAACCTGCCGGTGAGAAGAAGGTTATCGAAGACCGAGTTACATTTGAAGATTAGATGCAGATTTGATTTCTTGTTTATTGAATATTGAAGGATATTTATGTAAAATTTATCGTATCCCACATTAAAATAAACAACCACACCTCTTTTAGTGGGACTAGGTATTTACCACGTGCTTCGCACGTTGCACGTAATTTAACTATATAATAATTAGAGAGTTTGTCGTCAAGTTTTAACGTTATGATGACCTTTATAATAAAAAGAGTTTATATGATGATAGTAAATAATATAAAGAAAATAATTTTCAAATTTCTTTGAAATTTTAATAAAAAAAAATTATTGAAATGATAGTGAATAAGATAAAGTTTTTTTTCCACTTTACATTAGAATTTCCAGTAAAAAGACCTGGAAGATCATGGTAAAAGTACCTAAAAAAAATTGCTTGAATAATTGGAAGACGGACAACAATAAACTCACTAAACAACTCAACTATTTATCTTCTCTTATAGTATGCTCTGCGTAAACACAAGAAATGATAATATCATGATTAGTTAATAAAGA
This sequence comes from Stenogyne calaminthoides, assembly GCA_037126765.1. Lineage (NCBI taxonomy): Eukaryota > Viridiplantae > Streptophyta > Magnoliopsida > Lamiales > Lamiaceae > Stenogyne > Stenogyne calaminthoides. The sequence continues at coordinate 18,229,245 of JBBCBC010000001.1, forward strand.
GTAAAATCATTGTATTGTGAATTCAAACCCTTAATTTACCCAACAACCTCTTGAAATTATGTATAGATCAATATATAAAAGGAACCAGAGCATTAAAGAATATTATATACATCAAATTGCAACAATATAGCATAATAATGGATATATTTGATCCATACACGATTTCTAGCAGTGGCAGCGCAGGCTGAAAAAAGGATAAAAGGAAAAAAAACACTTTAGATATTGCTTCTAAAATAAATTAGGAGTGTGGTTTTCAATAATTAATATATATTCTTCTATGGAGACTGAGTAAAATGCTAAAAAGATGAAGATGTGTTAAAGATTTGGAAAGGAAGTTGTATCCGTGTAAGTTAATAAGATGAAATATTTTTCACTGACGAAATTGGGAGTGGTTTACATTGTTAAAAATAATTGACCTCAAGAAGAATTAATCACCTTAATTATGTTTTTTGTAGAGATGGCAGAGAAGGAGGACCAATTGTTCCAGAGTTTGCACTGAAAAATAGTAAAGAAATGCAGAATAGGCTTTGGTAAAGAACCAGAGTGTCGTGCCAAAATGATGGAAAAACATGTCAAATTAGAATTAATCACCTTAATTTATGTTTTTTGCTTGTATTTTTACAGTTCTCACAGAAGATTTACACCGAAAAAAAAATTGATGAAGTACGGAAGGAGTGGGCCGAATGTCTATCAAATTACATTGTTGATCAGTAGAGGTGGTCGGAAGATGATAGCTAACAGTTTGTTTTTGTGATTTTGAACAAGTTCTTATTTAGAAGTTGGATTTACATTTTTATTACTTATTTTGAACAATGTATGAATTGATTACTTAATTGTACGAAATCTATTGATTTTTAGTATTTTGCTTCATTCAGTAAAAATGAGTATTATATTCATAATCTGAAACAATAAAAAACATAAAACACAGGTTCAAAAATAGTATTAACAATGGGGAAAAACCGTTGTAGTAGACAATTTTAACAACGGATCAAATAAACATTTAACAAGGGTTTTCTCCCGTTGTCGTAGATATTTATGACAACGGGTTAGTATGAGTTAACACAACGGGTAAAAACTATTGTAATAAACACCTACGACAACGGGTTACTATGAGTTAACACAACGGGTATAAGCCGTTGTAATAAACACCTACGACAACGGGTTACTATGAGTTAACATAACGGGTATAAGCCGTTGTAATAAACACCTACGACAACGGAGAATCCCCGTAAAAAACCCCGTTGTGATAAACACCTACGACAACGGGGAATCCCCGTTGTCATATGTCCGGGACCTACGACAACCCTAGCATCTACAATGGGGGTAAAACAGCTACCACAACGGGGAATCCCCGTTGTTGAATCCCATTTCTGGCATAGTGGAAAGTTTCAAATTTCATAGACTTTTACCACATTTGATGGAGATACATTTGTTTAAACATGTTGCTATATTTATCTAGTAGGGTAATTTAATTAAATAGAATGCTAGGGAAATGATTAGCTTTAACAGCTTCAACATGGCAGTGTTTCTGATGTCATGTTTTAAAAAAATTAAATCTTTGTACTTATTCAGAAGACTAAACATATAGATGTCAAGTTCTAAAAGAGGCAGATGAATATTCATTTGGTGTAAGTTCTCATACTAATTTAACAATAGTCAGCATGAAATACTTTAGCCCATGGCTTGCAATTTGAGTAGTAGTTCTTGATGGAACATAATTGGTAGCTATACCTTTCCAATCTCCTTTTACTATTTTCTTCAAACCAACTAAGAATGATCTATATATGTTCATCCTCAGCCCATGATTTTTTCTGATTAATATACATTAATACTTAATCACATTTTTAGTATTTATCTAGGTCTATTAAATCCCTTAGAAAAGAGAAGAAATAAACAAAAAAATATTCTTTAAAAAATAACATACCTGACATCTTGTTGAGGATGTCATGCATTTATCCAAACATTACCATAGTTGTTGCCATCACACTGCATTCCGATCTGAACTCCAAATGGCTGAATTATTTTAGTGCCATAGTGATTTCGAGCAATAGCTTTCCCACACATAAAAGAAAATCATGTCTCTGTTTCAAACCAATTCTTTGCTTCTATTAAAGTGAACATTATGAGATACGCTAAAGAAAATTCTCTTTAAGAAAAAAAAAATCTCCATCTGCAAGACACGTCAAAACTATTTCTTTGGCCAGAAGATCCACCACCAGAGCATCACCTAAGGAGGGCCTTTTATTTTAGCAAAAAATCGGGTCAGGATTCCCTACTCCAATTTTTGTTTCATGTTTGGCTAATAGTAATATACAACACATACTAATTATTGATGTCATACGATAGTACGTGATGCTGGATGGTTATTTTCGGATAGAAGAATTGAAACACTGTAAGAAATATCTGAAATATATTTCAGGTATGAAAAACTTTTCATGATACTGCATTATAACTTACAAGTCATGATTGCTTTCTAAATCAAACATTAGGCCTTAAAATAATATTACAACTCTTATACATGGCCAGGATATATAATTTCCAGGCTGATTTCAGACGCCTCTAATAATGTCTAAAGAATTGAAAAATTAAATAATGTGGTAAGAGACTTGCAAGTCATGCAAGCTTGAAAATATTGGGAAATTATGGCTTAATGGAGCACTGTGTGTATATCTCAAAACTTGAGTACAATTTCAGGTTGCAGGTTAGTGATACTAACCCCAATTGGAACTAAAGAAAAGTTTATGAATTTAAAACCCTGCTAAAATCCACATAAATTTTTGTGATTCTATATGAGGGATATATAAGATCCTACACGCATGCGAAAAACATAGAATAAAACTTTTAAACGTTTTTAACAACAGAACACTAAGTCGATGCCATTAATCACCTTAAAAATTATAGGGGAGTCTGCAAAGTAGCAGCCATATAGAATATAAGCCTCTACGGTATGTATCATTCTATAACCAATGGTAACGCTCCTAAGAAAAAACAGGAAATTCTCAGTTATAATAGAAAGAGAGAGTAAAGAGAACATTAGATACCTCTTTGTATTTAGTCTTCTCTTACATTCAAAGAAAATAACCTCATTGTCTGTTCTACAAATCAAACCCTTAGGTGACATACAAAAAAACAAAAGCAAATGGTACCTCATCAATAATACAGGGCATGATATCTGAGATGGAAATGCATTTAACTATCCTCTTGCGAGCCTGAATTTTTAGCAAATGGTAACTGTGATCATGCAAGCCTAAATTTTTAGTTAAAGATGAAATTTTGAATATTTTCACTTCATTGGAAAACTAATTAAATAGGCAATACAAATCTAAATACAAAACTCTTAATTAAATAGACGTACAGATCAAATCCAAAACCATTATTTTGTAAGATTGTTTGTTTGGTGCCTCTATGTGAGTAGAATGAACCATTTAGGCGAAGAAATGGATCACACCAACATTCAAGTGCTCTGGTGTGATCCATTTCTTTACCTCTAGCGATCAAGCGCTCTCGCCAATTGCCATATGAACAAATCAACTTCCCCTACCCAAAATTCAATAAGAAACTATTAGAAATATGAATACACGCTCACTGCCCCCATATTATACATTCATTACCCCTGGCAGACCATTTCATCTTCTTAATAAATTTGTTACATGAAAATAAATATTTTATTTAAGGAGGTTGATCAAATATTAGAATCCCTTTAAGACTTCTTGGTTATGATTGAATACTTTTTAGGACACTAACTTTGGGTGTGTGGCAATTATAGGTCAAAACAATTTTCAAACTGGCAAATGTAGGACACTATCTTTTAAGTTTGACTTTTAGATTTCTGGGTTTGTCACCAAATTCAGTTTTCTTAGAATAATTTTCTAAAATAAAGGCTTTAGAATTTTAGCATGATGACCAACATCTTGAGCTGCAGAATTAAGCTTACCTAAATTAGTTGAGCACCTCAAGAATTTGAGCTGCTAAATCATTGATAAAAGGCACAGGATCATCATCGAAAATTGCATCTGCTGCCAACTGCAAGAACTGTTACCATAAGCCCGTTTACATTTTTTATGAGTAACATTCTTACATATGTAAGTGAACTTCCAAAAATTATTAGAAAATATCGAATCAGTAATAATGATTTATATCAAAATTATTAGAACATATCGAATCAGAAAATTAAAAAGGCAGTTACATTGTGCAATCATCTACAAGTCAGGTTAGTTACAAACCTCATGCTCGGTAATAATGATTTATATCTTAATTTGGATGCTAAGGGGAGCCTTCAGACAGATGAATAATAATGATCAAAGTACATATTAGATTTCCTGACATGAATTCTTTTGAGTAAAATTCTTACATATCTGGTATCTGCCAAATACACTTAATATTCATAATGGAGGTGAGTATTCTTAACCTGCACTCCTAATTAAATTGAATTAACATTGCAATATGTTTTAACAACGACAAAGATTTAATGTCTTATTGACTTACCAGTAATTGTCTTTGTTAGAGCATCCCACCAATCAGCAGAGGCCTCCCCTGAAGAACCAGAGACCAAAGAAGTGTGTTCAGCTTTCCGCCTTTATTTTTCTTCTTTTTATTCCCCCTCACAAGTACCATCACTGAGTTCCAATCAAAGCCCCTGATAACTCCCAAAAGAAGGCGGAAATTTGAAGAACATTTTAGAATTCACATCACAGTGAAGAAGATTGAGTGTTATAGAAAAACATATAAAAAATAAGATGTAGAAATAAAAGAAATCACCATGATCTAATAGTGGGTTCATGTTTGTGTCTTTTGTATAGGTGTTTGTGTATCATTAGCAAATTGAAAACTCGTAACTAATGTTGAGTTATTATGTAATTATTAGTGTGTTGTGTTAGGATTGTGTAAAGACACAAATATATGGTATTTACTAATAAACATGAGGAAAATATACCTTTGATACATTACAGCTAATTCTTCTAAATCCAAAAGTGTACTGTTGATTAAAGAGATTACTTCATGAATAACACCACCCTTCAGTCCTTTCAATGGCTAGCTTCCGTGTAATCTACAGGAGCAAACTTTGATGCATAGTAAGGACTTCCTGAAACATAAAACAAAAGGGATTAAAAGAAGTTCTCAACAGATTAATATGCTTGTAGTATAACTAATGAGCTTGAACGAAATTCCACATCAATATTCTAGGGAGATAGGAATCTTAAACTTGGAGCGAGATCTCCGATATTCCACGTCAATATTCTAGAGGCCGCCACATCAATATCCTTGTTTTGTTTTGAATTTGCTGGACATTGAGTGAGCCCACTTTTAATTTATGTGCATCAGCACAATGCCAAATAAAGTTTATTGTCAAAACTGAATGGAGAGCGCAATTCTTCAATATATCTAGAAGCAAAATTCACGCTGCAGATCTGGTCCACAACACACGTTCTCCTCTTCCTCGGTGGAAATTTCATCCATCGAAAATCCATCACGCAAATCCTAGAAATCAGATCGCGGGCCGCCGAATCCGCCAGTTAGAATCACGTTACATCGCCTTTCTGAATCCACAGTTCGCCGTCGCTGCTTTCCTAACGCCGTCGTCGGCCCCACAGTCCAGAAATACCGGAGTCCAAGTTCCGACAACGCTGGCTTGAAATCTGTAATATTAAAATATTTGGGCCTAAATGATGGATGAAATTACTTTGAGCCCATATCTGCAGCCGTTTCTCCTCCCTCGAGCGCTCTCGCCAGCCGTCGTCGCCCTACCCTCCTCCGGCGCTCTCGACTTTTCTTCAATTCAGTTCTCGCCAATCCCATTTTCTTAATTAATATCGTATATTCGACATCCCATTTTCTTAATTAATACCGTCTGTTCGATTCTCGTCGATCCCATTTTCTTAATTAATTGTTTGGCCGTCTGTATTGTGTGCTTGGACGACTTAATTTGTATAGTGTAAATAATTAATTGTTTGGCCGTCTGTTTTGTGTGCTTGGAGGACTTAATTTGCATGGTGTAAATTATTAGAGGGTATAATTGTCTCAAAAATATTTTTCAAGCACTTGTCAATTTTTTATAATAGTATAGATTTGTTATCCACCTTAATTTAAAAAATTTCGGGTTATACCCGGATCAAAGAATAGTGAAAAAAAAGAATTATCATTCAAATTTCAAAGTAAATAAATAATAATGTTAGATAAATAATTGTTATATAACCTTTATTACTTAGGGGCCGTTTGGTAGCCTTGGTCATAATCAATGAGATTGAGGCCGATTATTTACTAGGCCGAGATTAGGCGCGCTCAAGATTGAGCCTTAGTTTATAAAATTAGTATCATGATAAGTGTAATAGTATTAGTTTCTATAATGAACAAAATTTACTTGAAATTTTGTGACCGATTATTTATTTAATTTGCATAATATTAATACTAAAAAATTTAAAATATAATTTTAACAATGTTTAATATTTGATATATAAATTTAAAGCAAGTAGATGAGAACAAAACTCCTCAATATTCTATATATATATATATATATATATATAAAGTAATTAAAAATTGGGGCCCTGTGGGAATCAGGGGAAATACTATTCGTCCGGGACCGGGAAATTTTTCTCATCCTCCCTCAAATCCTTCGGGCAAATCCCCAAAGAACGAGGATTCGCCCGGCCGAATAAGGACAAATTTTCATAATATTTAAATGAAAAATTTGTTCAAAAAAAAAAATTTCTCTCACCCTCATTCCCATCACCAAATCTTACCAGGATTTCCCTCGAGGTGGGAAATTTTTTCTTTTCATCAAAAAAGGCTTTTAAGGTGTTGTATCATCGGAGAATCCTCATCCTAATAGAGAGTTTTTTTTTATTATTTATTTAATTTGCATAATATTAATACAAAAATATAAAAATTTAAAATATAATTTTAACAATGTTTAATATTTGATATATAAATTTAAAGCATACAACATTAATAAAAAATAAAAATTAATATCTATTGTTCATTTGTTCTTTATCTTTTTTTTGGTAATTTTTGTTTGACTTCAAAAATCTTAGTGTGAATTATATTCAATCAATTTTATTTTATAATTTCTCATCTAATATATGTTATTTATATATTACATTTATTAATATATATATATATATATATATATAAAGTAATTAAAAATTGGGGATATCTCATCCTAGTTGAAAACAATGAGAAACCCCAAACCCTTGAGAAGGTAGTTGGAGTGTGTTTTGTTGGTGAGTAGAGTTGAATACTATTCCCTAGTCCGTCCTACCGAAAACCCAAGGTTTCTGAGAGAAACTACTCGTGGAGTACTCGAAAAATTTTTCTCATCCTCGCCTTCATTGATAAATTTTCATGATTCCATTTCCCTTCATGGGATCCCCCAAAGAGAACGAGGATTCTCCGCCCTACTATCAAGTCTAGTTGGCCCTTCAGTCGAATAGGGACAAATTTTCATAATATTTAAATGAAAATTTGTTCAATACGGATTTGAACTTGCATTGTCAGGAGATTTCTCTCACATCACCACAAATTTTACCACGTGAATATGTACATCACCACAAATCTTACCACTCGGATGTGTCCCTGGAGGTGGGAAATTTTTTCTTTTCATCAAAAAAGGCTTTTAAGGTGTTGTATCATCCGCGTATTGCGTATTGTACAATGTGATGAATTATGCATATCTCCTATATTACTAATAGAGAGTTTTTTTTGATGATGTGTCAACTATACATTGATTTAACCTATATGTCATTCTAGGAGAAGTTTAGTGTACATGTCATTCATAATAAATCCTACATGTCACTAAAATAAATCATATGCTAATCCTAAGACTACACATGGAGGTTAAGATTTTTTATCAAATATCCTAAACAATTCCTATATATCCTAGAATATATACTAATAGGGAGTTTTTTTTTTTTCCATGATGTCGTATTAACCAAGATTTCCATATTAATTTAACCTATGTGTCATTCAATGAGAAATTTGAGTTGACACATGTCATTTTTTTTGTGTTATTTTTTCATAAAATGTGTAATTTATATTTATTATTTTATGTTTTATTTAATTATATAATATTATTCATTTATCTTTTTTTTGGTAATTTTTGTTTGACTTAAATAAAATATTCATTCTAAATGTATTTTATCTTAGTGTGAATTATATTCAATTATTAATTTCTTAATAAATAATTTTATTTTATAATTTCTCTTATGTATATCTTAAGATAATTTATGTGGCAAAAATATTTTATATTATAATTCATTCACTTTTTTTTTAATTATTACATGTTAATTAATTTATTAGTCTTTTCTTAGTCGATTTATTTTGTTTTGATTTGTAGGTTTCAACTTCATATTAACATGGATAAATAATATTTGACACAATAATCTTATTCAAAGGTTTAAGAAAATTTACTAATATACACCTTAAAAAATTATTAATTCATATGTAGTGCATTTATGCACATATTTATATTTTTAATTATTAAATATATTATTTATTGAAAATATTGCAATTTTTAATTAGAAAACCGCGTAACACGCGGACACTAAATTAGTCATATAATATTCTAAAGTATTGTTGGGTAATGAGCGACAAGGTAACATAGAAATAAGTAATAACTAATAATAATTGATAGACAAACTCATATGAGGCGGTCTCATATATGAAATAGAGTACAAATGAACACGAATCAATATCAATCTCTTTCAAGGTGTTAAAGCGTCATTCTCAAATTGTGTTCTGTTTCAGTGTCATGCAAGTATGTCTCTAATTGATAAGGTAATTTAGATGGAAAAAAATGTGGTAGATTTATATAGGGATAAATTTAGACTATATTTGATTTCGATTGGAGGTGGATAAAACACATTGGATGTGGAAAAATATGAGTGATGTAGATTATGAGAATAATAAATTTGTATTTACTTTGTGTTTGACGTGGTAAAAGTAGATTAAATTTTATGCCAAGTTATTAATTTTTAGAGATAATTATGAGAGTGCGATTAGATGAAATATAATGTAGAATATAGAATAAGTGAGTGAGAAAAAAAGTAGTTATGTGACATTAATAAGGGTGCATGCGTGTATTCCCTCTGTTCTCTTTTATTTGAACATTCACTTTTCGCACATGTTTTAAAAAATGAATTGTTTATTAGTATTACATGTGATAATGTTATGTTAAATGATAAAGTTATGACATTTATGTAAATTAAAAAGGATAAAATTGACTTTAGTGGGTGAAAAATAACGATATTGTATGTAATATTGAATATAAATAAAAGAGAAAAAGTTTATTGACATTTATAGAAATAATTAATTGAGTTTGGAACATACATTTTTTGCAAATGTTCAAATAAGTAAGAGATAAGAGTGTTAGAAATTTAAGCAAGCAATTATAGGAGAAAATAATTGAAACAACGAATTAAGGAACAAACAATTTGGTTACCCAGTTGGTCAAACTGACTACGTCTGGGGGCACTACCAAGCCAAGAGAGATCTACTATATCGTATAAGATAGTGCAAGTAGTGCAAGATACAATGGGGAAGTCAGGGGTTATTTATACAGAAAACCTAGATTTGGCCCATCCCAAACATCACGGCCCCTAAAAGATGAAAAAGATTCTTTAAATCTCCATGATGAAGATGCGGCCGTGTACAAGCCTCGGAAAAAGAAAAAAAGTTTCTCTGAAGGATGACTTGGAAGTTTAAACTTCAGGCATGAACATCGAAGAAGAAACATACGGTTCACGCTGATAAATGGATGCCCATTAAACTCAACGATGGGGAAGAAGGAAGAGAACCTTTCGTTCAATTACGATGTTCTCGTCGAGAATATCTTCTAACCTTCTATCCAAAGTATCTCTAAGGTCGGATTAACCTTATGGATGAAGGTGAGTATTGAAGTCCCTCGTCCATATTCCTATTCTCCTCCAAGACTTGGTAATGGCTTGGTAAATGAGAAGGCCATTATGCAAGAAATTGCTCAAGATTTGGTCAAGGGATTAACAGGAACAATATCTCACATCATCAAGGAGGAATGAGTCAAGAAAAATTTTTTTGAATGTTCAACTCGGAGGTGCCAATTGATGAAGTTTAAAATGAAGAAACCGAAGAGCCGAATCAAGATCAAGATCAAGAACTCGTAAGATTCTCGTAATCTTTAAATTTTGTCTTTTTGATTTTGTTGATAAAAAATCTCATTGTAATCTGTAATGGTATGCTTATCATTAATGAAGATTTATCATTTTGCCTCAAAAGATAATATCTCATTATCTTATTTACATGTCTTTATTTTGATATCTTTGAATGAATGTCTCCATTATATGATGATATGGGAGAAATTGCTTAAGTATTTGGTAATGATCTATTTAAGAAAGATTCATTCTCAAGAAATCATTAATGATTTAAATTGTTGGGAGATTATTTATTTAAAGAGATTCCTCTCGTCAGAACCAATCTTGTGATAGGATAAACCGAAGCTCGAGTATAGGTTATGTAACAAAAATTGTGATAGTCGAATGAATTTGTAGAAAGAATTGTCCTCCCCCGCCTCATTCCGAACGTCTTGTCCTCCCCGGACTCATTCTCAACGTCTTGTCCTCCCCCGGACTCATTCCGCAACTCGACTCCAAAACCCAACAATCTCCCATCCGAGGCCCGACTCAATCAGAACTTCGTCTTCCCCCATCTCTCATCGGCAAGAAAACCACGTGCCGAGCAATGTCCTCAACGTTTGACTTGAATCCACACTTGATCCAAGCAATGTCCCACAACATCCTTCTCGAACACCTTCCGCTGCTGCGCCCACAAGACCGCAACTGGACCCTCCGTCCATTCGATCCAAGCAATGCCCCTCAACGTTTTTGATTCGCACGAAACCAAACAACGTCCCACAACATTCCCTTGAATCATTCGCCACCGATTCCCTTGCGATCTCGTGCACGTGTCAAACGCCCATCTTGATCTTGCAAGAACCTCGACATAACGATCTCGGCACGCTTAACGCCCATCTTGATCTTGCATCCAACCCGATATCAAATTCGATCTCAAATCAAAATCATATAATCTTTTTATTAAATTCATCTCCCAACAAACATGGATAAATATCTTGATCTTCAAAGGTTTAATCCAACCTTAAAAAAAAATTATTATTCATATGTAGTGCATTTATGCACATATTTATATTTTTAATTATTAAATATATTATTTATTGAAAATCAATTTTTAATTAGAAAACCGTCTTAAATTATCATATAATATCCAACCCGACAAGGTAACATAGAATTAAGATAACTAATAATAATTGATAGACAAAAAACTCATATGGCGGGTCTCATATATGTCAAATGCCCAATCTTGAATCTTGCATCCAACCCGATCTCAAATTGTGTTCGATCATGCAAAGTATGTCTCTAATTGATAAGGTAATTTAGATGGAAAAAAAAATGTGGTAGATTTATATAGGGATAAATTTAAACATATTTGATTTCGCCCACATCTTGATATTGATGTAGATTATGAGAATAATAAATTTGTATTTACTTTGTGACGTGGTAAAAAGTAGATTAATTTTATGCGAGATAATTATGAGAGTGTCCGATGAAATATAATGTCAATATAGAATAAGTGAGTGATCTTGATTCACTTTTCGCATCCAAAATGAATTGTTTATTAATTACGATCTGTTATGTTAAATGATAAAGTTATGACATTTATGTAAATCAAAAAGGATAAAATCTTGATCTTACATCCATGTAATATTGAATATAAATAAAAGAGAAAAGTTTATTGACCATATATATTTTTGCAAATGTTCAAATAAGATCTCATAAGATGTTAAAATTTAAGAATCAATTATAGATCTAATGGAAAACATCCAATTTGGTTACCCGATACAACGATCTCAAATTACCAAGTCAACTACCATCTTGATCTTGCAGCAAGATAAACCCCATCCCGACAAAAGATAACGATCTCAAATTTTACACGACCTCAACGCCCATCTTGATCTTGGCATCCAACCACCTACCCGAAGCAACGCCCCCCCCATACTCCGCCCGACATTTGGGCGGAATCGCCTCGACCTCAAAATCGCCGACCTCCCCGACTGAGCTTTGGTCGAGGTTTGTCCTCCCGGACTCATTCCGCAACTTCGACTCAAAACCAAACAATTGCTTTCGACTCCAAGAATTGTGTTCCCAATTCTCGGACGTTCCTCAACGTTTGACTTGGTTGTCCAAGCCCTACCCATCCTTCTCAAACGAACGGCCAAATCAAATCCTCCTTTTTTGATTCCACCAAACAACTTCTCAATGACGATTTCCTTCAACCATCATAATTGTTTCTCCACAGATCCCTTTAACCCGATGCTCTTGATACGGTTGTTTGGAATTAAAATCAACAAGCAATTATAGGAGAAAATAATGGAAACAAGGAATTAAGGAACAAATAATTTGGTTACCCATTTGATCAAAAAACCGACGACTCGTGGGGGGCACTACCAAGCCGAGAGATCTCTTCAGTATCGTATAAGATAGTGCAAGTAGTCAAGATACAATAGGGAGTCGGGGGTTATTCATCTAAAACCTAGATTTGGCCCATCCCGGCCGAAACCCTAAAAGATGAAATCCCGGGCCTCCTTCAACCAGATAATTGCTCTCCACAGATCTCGGAACCGCTTCGACCTCAGCCCTTGGTCGAGCGGTTCTCAAATAATTTGATCACACCACATTGCTCGAGCGCCCTCATGGCGCCGATAGGGCGCCGACCGAGCACACCGGCTCGACCTCGGACCTCAGCCCTTGGTCGAAGCGCCTCCTGCGCCTCGAGCGCCATCATGGCATCCCGTTTCACTCAGGCTCCATAACCCAACAAAGAGGAGTAATATTTAAGGGAGTGATGAGAAAATCTCACCTGCATGGTTGCCCCATAGTTGGGTGAGTTAAAAATTGAGGGATGTTCCCAAGTAACAGAGTGTACATTTATTCCCTTGGCATTCCTCCATAATATTTCCATAGAATGTATAATAGAGTATTAAGATGTGTGAATCTGTAAAATGATTGGGGGGGAATCTGTAAAAGCGAAAGAGCGGAGGTTGAATGAGGGGGAGAACATCTAAAGGGGATGGGTTGTAGTGTGGTTAATTAATTTGGGCGATGCTTTTCAATTCTCTGGTTGGTTGAGTGGTGAATTTGAAGAAGATGCTTCATATCATATGGATGATTGGTTAAGGAGGGACAATTTTAATTTGTTGCTCTTTCCTTGTGTCTATTTCGATTTAGGGGTTGGTTCACAAATGCAATTTTTATAACTTAATGGTGTACCTATTTCCTATTCGGAAAGTCGTAATTTTTTAGTTGGTACAGTTTCAAGTTTCAACACAGGCTGTTAATAGTTTAGCGCATTCTATTTATGGGGTCTCAAAGGCTGGGGCACAAGAAGATTTTACTCGTTGCTTTCAATTTGTTGCTTTGCATGTCGCTTTTGCCATAATATATTTCATGTTACGTCAATTTGAGCTTGCTCCATCTGTTTAATTGTGACCTTATAATGCAATCCAATTCTCTGATCCAACTGTTGTTCTTGTTTATGCATTCCTAATTTATCCGCTTTATATATTCCTAATTTATCCACTAGGACAATTTGATTGGTTCTTTGCACTAGTTTGAATGGGAGCTTCGTTTGTCATTTTTTGAGTTTCAACCAGTTGATAAATCCACGTGTGAAATGTGTGGAATGACCGTTTGAGACTGTCGTGAGATGAATATAAATTAAATGACAAAATTGTGAACTAGTTGCAACGTGATATTGTGTATTTTTAAACTGTATTAATTTGATTTTAATAAAAAAATATTAATTATTTCAGTAAAAAATATTAGTGTGCATCAATTAACTATAATTTATCCACTTATTCGTTAATCCTAATTTTCCTTGGCATATTCGCCCCTGGTAAAAATTAGTTTTATTATTATATGGGGGCGTATAAATTAGTTGGTGAAAATATAAAAAATGAAGGTGAAAATATCCACTTTTTTAAAATTTCTTTATATTATATGATGAATTTTTATAAGGGAAAAAAACATTCCACTATAAAGTCGCCCAAAATATTACAATTAGACACAAAAGTGCAGAAAATTTGAAAAATTTGAACTAAAGTATGATCGTACTTTAGTTCAAATTTCTGCACTTTGTACCTGGTTGTTATTTGTACTTAAATCTTGCATCTAGTTGTAATTTTTCTTTTTTATAATCATACATGAAAGTTTTCATTCGAGTGGTAACTGGTAAATATATTTTATTAATCTATTTTTTTTTTTGAATAGACCTCATATGCATTGTGCAATTTAAATGCATTCTTTTAACATGTAGCTTGTTAGACTAACATGCAATTTTTTACTAAAATATGGAGTACAATTTTTGTCAACTTATGTAAAAAAATAAATTAAATATTTCAGTATAAATAAATTGTATGTTTTAAAAAAAGTAAACTCTAGGATTAAAAAATTTCATGCTATGAAATGGATTTTTTAATTTATTGACATGTGAACTTAGATACAAGTCAAGTTTAATCGGTTAAAAAAATGTATTGAAATAGGTGAAATAAGTCAAATATTTCAATTTCATACTATGAAATTTGTTCATGTGAAACTAACTATTTAAAAAAAAAAAAAAAAAACCACTTGATGAGTTGTACAATACTTGCCTTCATTTTTCATATTCACACATTCTTTAAAAAATTATGCATGTATGTTGCATCAATAGAACTATCAAATTTTCAATTAAAATTCGTTACAGGTCGAGTTTTATCAAGTCCAGTCGCCAACTACCCTCCCTAATTTCCAGTTTCATTTTCAATTTCAATCATTGAAGAAATTGAAGCTACATACTATATCACAATTTAACAAAACGGTTCCAATTTTTTCCTAGACAAAAGGAAAATACACAGTTAAGCAAGGATAGATTATACACAGGAAATCTTAGAAAACATAGACAACGTTCTAAATTAAGGTTTAAAAAGGTCCAACAATGTCTAAGCTGAGTTGCATTGCTGGTTATTAGACAGGAACACCAAAAGAGACAAAACAAAGTTGTTCAAACATGCATATGATCATCAAGGCAAAAGATACCATTTCAGCTCTATTTCCTTGGGAAGGCGTAGCTCATGGCCTCCCTCATCCAAATTGCTTGCGTTTCATTTTCGTCCTCTCTCCACACCTTAAATTCAGATGCATACGGACTGTCATCGCTCCAACTTTTCAACGCAGACAAAGAACTCTTGTCCCGCTCACCTTTAGGGCCTAGATACTACCATTTTACACTTTCCAAGTCACTGAATTTGTGATCTGCATTAATGACACTAACCCGTATTAAAAAGAGATCGGCGGCGTGGGGATACAAATGAGAATCTTTACGAATTCAAGTAGACACTTATAGCAGTTTATAATGGGAATTTCATTTTCCAAATTTGTCCTTACATTCGACATAAATACATCCATGCATTTTGGAAGGAAGTACCAGCACCGGTGGTATAGGTTTGATGTAGCAGTATATGCATTTTAGAATAGGTTTTCGAAATTCAGAATATATTTGGTTTATTTCAGGATCTTGTATATAAGGTTTGACATTTCACATATAAAGGCTAAATAACTGACATACAGTCACATGAATAAGTAGATAATACCATGCATGGAAAAACTGGATTTGCATCATATGTCAAAGGAAAGGAAAAGAGCGCGTATGATAAAACGAAACTTTCAATAACCTAATTTAAGATCTGCTTACTGTTAGCGTATACTATAAGAAATGATAACAGCAGACCTCTAGTCATTTAGAGAATGAAACTTTCTTCAGTAATAGGGTCAAATATAAAAAAGTATTACATTGACAAGATTAATCAGACTGATGCACATAAAAATAATGATGGTAGATGAGTAGTATGCTTAACAGTCACTAACAGTATTATAACATAGATCCTAAGTCATTGCACGTACCATTTGTGGGAGCAGAGGAGCTACATTGGAGGATTGATTGTGGAGAGCCTTGATCAAAGTTCATGCCATTCGTAATGTCTCCAGAATTAGAATCAAGTTGTTCATCCACAACCACTTGTGGAATAATACTGAGCAACCTTGATTTTTCAGCTGGAGTTTGTAGTTTCTTTCTCCTCTCCCGGAAATTATAAAGCGTAGAAAAATATAGTTAAGGACACTAATACAAAGCAATCTCATGGTGACAAACCTAAAAAGGAATAGCCTTTCCCTAAAAGGAAAGCCGAATTACAGACGAAAGGACATGTTAGGAAGATTATTTTATTAATGATAATCCACTTGCATTATCCGAAGCACCAGTTATAGTCATGTTTTAATTATTCTTAACATACTAGAAAACTCTGCAATTAACTGTGTGGTGTGACTCATAATATCGCAACTCAGGAAAAGGATATTCGCGTCTCCATCCTTTGTCATTGGCTTGGTCAATGCGTTTTTCCAAACACCTCAGCTTGTTTTCGATCCACTGCAAACAACTCAATTAATCCACATTAGATACTGAGTGATAAATTGGGATTTTGATGTCACTACTGTAAATATGACAAAGCAATAAATTTTTCATCCATTGAAATGCAACCGTAATAGACCATTAATTTGTAGAACAAATAATGAAGCCATGGTCAATTAAGCATGAAAGGGGAAATTACAAGCATTTCAAATATGGAATGCACCTTAATACCCATTCAAACATCCTTTTACAGCTAAAGAAGCATGATAATATTTACTTCTAATATTTGAACTACCCACTAAGTTGGAAAATACTGTATGATAAAAAGCCAATACAATAAGATCATAATTGTAGGCTATTTACTCAACTGCGGACATTTACGGAAGACTTCTAACAGATAGACAGGTATTAAATGAGGAAAGAACTTATTGCCAACTTCTTTCAGTCCATGTTAAACAAGATAATAATGTAATCTTAATGATAACAATAATAATGCGGCAAATGCATACATGATTTGTCATATCCTCGTGAAGCATTTTGGCCTTTTGTTGAAGATCCCCCTGTAAAAGGAGAGCGAAGTTTGGTAAGATAAGTCCATCTCAGCACAGAGAATTAACAAAAAGTGCCTTCTAATAAGAACCAACCTATATTGTGGTTCTGCTTCATAGCCACTATAACAAAGATGACTAAAATATCATCAGTTCAAGTTATTTTTATTTATTGACAAATAACTAATACTTTTTATCAAAGTATCTAACAAGACATTCTCAAGAACCATCCCAAGGCTTAGCAAATACTAAATATGCAAGGAAGGTCAAGAACTAAGACTAAAAGGATAATTGAAAGACCTTTTTTAATGAGATACAAATAATTAGTTAATAGATCTAAGTACACCAACGGGGACAAGATGTCCACATCAAACAAGACAATCCATTTAGTTCTTCTCGGAAATACTATTAAAGCCATTAAAATTGAAACCAACAAATCCTAAGTTTTTCATTTTACATCAACATTCTCAATTATATCAACATTATATAAACCTGTCATCACTTATATCTAAATGTATATTGTAAAATCAGAAAAATGAAGATGATCTTATTGAAGGATCTCAGTCAGAAATATGGTTAAGTTGGAAAATGTGAATGTAGGGATACATCGGATCTACATAACTTAAAAAAACTAAGGAAAGAAAGATGTATTATATAATCTCAAAATCTCCATCACGTGGGAGTATATGGTCGACATATCCAAAAGGAGTCATGTGTATCTTGAACTTATAATCTCGGGATACATTTAATTATTGATTGCCAACTTATCAATTACTTCAAAAAATATGCAAAAGCAAACTCTAGTATATTGTGCCTCCAACTTGAAGGCTCTAAATTGCCTGCAGTCATGCATACAGAATTAAATGAAACTCAATAAAATTTTCAACAAGCTGCAAGTGAGTGAAACCAAAAGTATTACTCACCACTGTAGGCCTCTTAAGCTGACCAGATACCATTTTTTGTCTCAAATCTTCACATTCTTCCTGCAACAAGTGGATAGTGAATGTCATATTTTCCTTAAATAAATGCACACTTCACAAGATATATTGTGCAATTAAACTTTTGGAAAATTCACATTGTTGGTGTTAAGCTTGTCAATGAAGGGGAGAACGTCATCTGAATATGCTGACAAATCAATCATCTTATGTGATGTATCATGCATGTTTGCTATCAATTTTAATGTAATCTTTCTAGCATAGTTCAAATTTGAAGACAGCAGCTAAATATTGAATGGAAATGTTGTTGTGGCTGAATAAGACATCATCGTGTGAATTGTGAAATTCAATATAGGAAAATCCCTGCAAGACACTTGAGGTTATAGCTGTCTATATTCATCCTCGAAATGGATGCATAAAAATACACCAACTTTAGTCCAGTCAGCTACTTTTTTCCTAAACTAATTGGAAATTCGATCACCCAAGATAGCATTCCATCCATGATTTACGAAAGTTAATAAACTAATTCCGATTATGATTACACCTGAGTCACTTTAAGAACTACAGCCTCCAAACCAAAACCTATGACAATATATTATTGGCTGAAAAAAATTACCAATTGAGACAGCTTGAAGGAGTACTAATGATAGTTAGAACTGTGAGAGGGTATAATTTAGACTTTAGAGCCTCATCCATTGCAAGAAGAACAACAAATTATCTTTGACTGCAAAAGCTTTTATCTGAAATTTTACTAAGAAGTTTGACAATTTTAAAAATTGTAGATCAGATCAGATGTCATCCAAGAATATAAAAAGAACGTATTTCAATTATAAAAAGCTACTACTATTATATACAATAAAGGGTTGATTACAGTGTCTCAGAGGCTTGGCCTATTTCCAGAAACTACTCTAAGTTTATAGATTATGAATATTCTCTTGATACTTATGTCTAAATTTCAGATTCACACCTACTGTATTTGCTAGTATAAGGTTGCTCTTTGTTGATATCAATTTTTCCATGGTAGGTGCAAATGTTAAACAATGCTGAAAGTCTAAAGAGGTGCTTGTAACTAGTAAACATAGAGAGGTAGTATCTCAAGATAGATAAAACCTTAGGGTTAGCTTAGAACTTTTTTGCTACCTTTTTTTGGAGGATCCCGATCTTGGTGGTTGAACTGCATTCAGTATATTTAATCCCATCACTCCTGGTTTCGTGAGGAATAAATCAATCACCTATGATAAACAACGGTCGGGCACTTCATCGAATGACCGAGCAACTTGGTCTCTAGCACCATGAGGGTAAAATATATGTTATTAAAGTTCATTATCTTATTTGTGGTTCTAAATAATGTAATTGTAGAAGGGAGAAGGAGAATCGAGAAAAAAAAAAACTCCACTGCGCTCGACTTGGTTATCCCATGACCTGGAGACTTAGATCACAGACTTAATATGAACTTGATTACCTCAAAGAAATCAATCACCTATGATAACGTAATAGAAAGAAGATCTAGACAACTTGAAAAAGATGTTTAAAGAAGATCTATCGTATGTTTAGGAAACTTGAAGAATGACCTGCATGTTGTTTTCACCACTTGAATTTTTTTTAACACCTGAGAATACAAATTAAAAAATAAAATACTTGGGGAGTAGTTCTTGAAATAAATTAGGCCACCTAAGCAGGTGTACTCTAGAACATAAAGCATTAGCTCATCTAAAAATAAATTGATACGTCAAGTGTATTTTTGAAGACTAACCTTCAACTTGTACGAGTTGATAAGAATTTTTTGAACGGTTAGCATATGGATCAGATTTGACTCGGACAAAGCATCCAATCAGCTTCTCTTCAAAAGTTTCAGGTTGCTCAAGCAGTTTACGTACCAAACTTTTCCTCAAGTAAACAAGTTTTATATTTTGAACAATAATGGATGCAAAAAACTCTCAAACGCACACTATCTTCCAGCTCCATTTTGGGGGATTTATTCTCCAAATCCAACTTTTTTTGCTTTTTACATTGAATGTCTGCAATTTCATCTTCTGAATCATATCCAAGATCATCCTGTTCTAATTCAACGTAATTCTCAGCAAAATGTTCCTCTAGAAGATCATATACTCCATATCTGTTCATTGCTCTTCTTCGGAAAAGAGATCGTAGCCGTGCATCACATAGTATCTTATTTCTCTTCTCATGATGCAATAGTTTATGTTCTTTAACATAGTCATTTATTATTGAAGTCACATCTTGCTGAGACAATTTCTCATTAGTGCTTTTACCAATGGAAGTGAGAAACTCAATAAGGGATCTCGAGGCCCAACCAATAAACACATTTTTACCGGATTTCATGGGTGTTTTAAGTGCAGACTTCTCTCTCTCAGACTTCATTTCCTTGGGCATTCTCTTGTTTTTCTTCACGTGCTCCGAGTCATCATAATCAGAAATCTGGTCTTCTTCTTCTTCTTCGTCATCATCATCATCATCATCATCATCATCTTCTTCTTCTTCTTCTGAACCAGACTCCGATTGATGTTCGTTTTGAGATTTCAAACTTTCTTCTGCAGCAAACACATCACTTGCCTCAATTCCCTTCTCTTTCTTGATGATGACATAATATGCCATGAATAAACCCTCATAAGTATCCAGATCTGTGAAATCTACCTTGTCCTGCAAAGAAACAAGGATCAGATACTGCATCACTGTTAACTTACAATTAACAAGTATTTTTCTCTGATAAACTTTACAAATAAGATAAAAAAAAGTTAAAACCGCAAAGAACTTTGAGGAAACCTCCAAAACAATTAAATTTATCAAAACTGACGGAGGCACATATATAATTATATATGACATAATTACGCCAACAAAAGAACATGGATTTGTACATAGTAGAAGTCAGTGAAGCTAAAAACTTGTACGCTGAAAAGTATGGATGTAAATAGAAGTAGATATGTAAACACAATACCTTCTACAGATTTTGCATAGAACATTTGATATAACTACACTACATAAAAAAAATACAGTTAGACAAATTAAAATGACAATTGGACATTACAAACCAAAGTATCATATCTCCTCATCATTGGCAGCTTCATTGAGTCGAAGATAATTGTTATCTATTACGCATAAGCATAACATCTTTATTATCAGGGTTAATTCAACTTTCATTAGCTCATTGAGAAAAAATATATATATACATGACAGGTCATCATGGGAAAAAGTGAAATTGAAATGTAAAACTGTGGTCAAGTAGGCTACATTTCCAACAATTGGGTAATCCTTGTCGAATTAAATCAGGTAAGTATTGGTAATATATAAAAACTACAGAGAATGCCTTTAATATAAATATTGGCAAGAGAATTGTGAGTATAACCCTGTCATTCCTAGTGGTGTCTGCTCAGTTAATCCGACAAAGAAGATAAAAACTAATAAGTTAACTCAAACAATTTACAGACAGAAATTACGGAGCAGATCTGACAGTACACTAAGCAGCTCTAGTTAAATCTTCATCAAGATATTTTTGGAACTCTTTCGACATCAAATAATTGGCTTGACAATTGAATATGGAGGTAAAGATTAACATATTGCAGGAAAATCTTTATAAGTTGCCAGAGCAGCCCCATAAATTCAGTGGGGAAAAAAGTGGATATAAATGCCCAATATCTTAATCAAAATTTCTCCTTTATATCACTGTCTAAACAGTAACAGCCCAGTGACGACACTGGTGACGCGCATTGTAAAAGTGGATCCAGGAATAGTGTAATAATACTACACGAATCGAAGATATAGGACCAGACATTTGATAATGATTACTTCATGATGCAGCAAGAGAAAAGATATCACAATAATTTACAGTTTATGATAATCATACCCCGTCAGAGTTATAACAATCTTCCTTCCTTTCAATAAGTACTGCATATTCTAGGCATTCATCACAGAATCCATACTTTCCTTTGACTTTTACAAAATCTTCAGCATGAAGGCAACGGCGGCAGACAGAATTTGGGCAGGTGTAACAATGACAATAGGAAGATCTACGGCAATGGGAGCAAGTATGCCAATCTGAAATATAATAAGTTGAAGTGAATGATATAATGATGTAATCTAAAATCCATGCAGCCTGATCTTTACTCAACTCATATTTAATAATGTAAATTTTATAGTTAAATAATTTCTATTATTCTTCATTGGTGATAATCATTTATCATTGATAATTTATCATATTCATTTATATTATGATCCTAGGTTACTTTTAAATGATGCATCATTAATGCAAATTTGTTTAAACATGTCCTTATTGTATTTTCTCATACAATGGTAATACATTTATTTTAGAGATATACATGTTTTGT
Source organism: Stenogyne calaminthoides (assembly GCA_037126765.1). Taxonomy (NCBI): domain Eukaryota; kingdom Viridiplantae; phylum Streptophyta; class Magnoliopsida; order Lamiales; family Lamiaceae; genus Stenogyne; species Stenogyne calaminthoides. The sequence goes on from JBBCBC010000001.1 coordinate 18,251,550, forward strand.
ATCCATCTTCTACGTGTATAGCATAGTCACAAACTTTCTACACTTCCAATGTCGGTGTGAAAAATTTAAACAGATGAAGCATGATGCATGAATATCACTTCCCTAGTTGGGTTCTAGTGCAGTTTGATCGATGTTGACTTACCACACACCCAATGGTCGTTTCCTTTCAAAAATGATACGTCCTTCCCCACACATTTAGGATGATAAGGTTTTTCACATTGCCTGGAAACAGAATACACATCATGCAGTGATACTTTATAAAGATCTAAAGAATTTTCGAATTTGCATCATTATTGGATGTATTGACAAAACATCCAAATGTCTGATAAGGGTGATCATAGTAGCACAACCATATTTCAACACACATCCAGTTGGCATTTATTGCAAATCCATATACACGTATATGCATGTGTATGTATATTTGAATCTAAAAGATTTATTGATAGATTGTCGGGAATAACTATTAATGCACGTAAAGCATAAACCTCCAGAGACAAGTACGTTCATTCATAGCATATGCATGAAATAATGGGCAGTCCGTTTAGAATATAATTGCATGTATAACATATATATTTTCGCATAATTATACATATATACAATGAATTGTTTCAGAGTCAATGAATCGCCAAGGAATATCCGTTTAACTAATATGCATAGCTTGAAGTGCAGAAAATCTGTTTAATCAAATAAATCATTATACCTATATGTACATCATCAATGACAATGAATCAGCAAGATAAGGAGTATTGAGCTCACAAGTTTTGAATCATCCGAAAGCATAACTAGATGGATCCAAGAACTCAAATGCAGTATGCATCTCAAGGATACTATGCAAATTGTTTTCCATCTATTTGACGCATAAGAACAACAATAACAAACAAAGTAATCGTATTACGTATATTACTAACTCGCTTTAAGCATGACATGTGAACATTTCTATTTCTTGTTATTAAGGCCACTAAACATAAACTGAGAGTTCACCTAGAATCATAAGGCAACATCAGCATCATATAGTTCTACAAAAAAAAAAAGCTGAGAACATACATATGCTGCAACATCAGCATATGATTCTAGGGGGTTAAAAATATTTATAGTCATGTAATTTTGTATTTTTCACAAATCGTCCCGAAATAGTTAAAAGATTCAATTTAGTCCCATAACTTTGTACATTACTCAATTTACGTACAATTTTTTTCAAAATAACGTCATTTTTTGCTCATTTTTTGTCCCGTAGTTCTCACATTTTCGCAAATCTTCCCGAATCATGGCCATAAATGGTGATGTTTGGGCAAAATGGGAAGTAAAATGAGCATTGTACAAAGTTAAGGGACTAAAATGATTTTTTTAAATATATGGGGACGATTTTCGAGAAAGGTGAAAGTTACGGGACAAAAAAGGTTTTTAACTTTGATTCTAGGTGCTCCCCCACCCAAAAAAAAAAAATCAAATATTCCAACCACAAAAAAAAAAAAAAGGGCGTGCGAGAGAGCCCTTGTTCAGTTCTCCAAACCAATATAAGGTTTCACCATTAGCACAAAATTCAAGCTTGAAATGGAGCAGAAATTGGAAAATAAACAAGAAAAAAGTGAAAGAGGAGAAAAGAAACAGACTTGCGATCACAAATCCGCATCGTATCACCACCCTCTTTGCAAACAAAGCACCAGTCATCAGAACTTTGTTCCTCGATTTTCTCCTTGCCTTTCCTTTTCATTTCATTCAAATGTTACAACTTTCCGGTGCTCTGTTTTCTATCCCACAGCAAAACCCTTGAAAAAAACAAGTAAAGCGATTAAAACGAAGTTTTCGCAGAAACCACGAATCAAAATGCTCAAAACACTAAAAAAAACAACCAATATTATCGAATACTCCAGATCATAATGTGAAATCGTGCATGTCTGTTTTGCGTGTGGGATTGGTGAAGTGTGTGAGTGTGTGTCAGTGCGTGAAAAACGATGGAGATTGAGAGAGAGAATGTAGGAAGTTTAAAACCTTGGGGTGTGTTGCATTACAATTTACAATTACAGGGTGTTGTTTAATTGCGGAAAAGAAGAAGAATAAATATGAAGCGAAAATTGTGAGACGAAAATCTAGGAAATAGGTGTTTGGTGAATGCAACTGCAACGATCCCACTTATTTGACTTTTGAAGAAACTGGATTCTATATATTAAATGAGACAGCCTCTTCCTCCGGGAGAAACAAATTGAAAAGCCTAGGTTTTACTTTTATATACAAACCGATCTGACCGTATAATCTGTATAAATAGTATTTTTAAAGCGTGTAATTTGTTATCTTTGAAAAAATATAATTTATTTATACTGAAAAAAAAATCTGTTGTTAATATGGGAACATAGTTGCATCTTCGCTTTGAAATAGTTGCATGCTTTATTTTTGTATAGTTCTTGGCTTAAAAAATACACTATGAGTCTTGACAAAGACACTTTGGGGACCCCCTCAATTGAAAAAACACACACTCTCCGTTAAACTTATTCATTACACTTATATATTAATAGTATTATTTTTATAAAATAATATTTGTAATATTTTATATTAAAGTCAATTTATAAATATAATAATATTAATTGATAAGTATTGTAATATTACTTTATAAATTGTATGATTCAGTATAATAAATTGTACTCCATTCGATTCATAATGATTGTTGTTCTAGGGGAGAGTATTTGTTTATAATTGATTGTTGTTTTAATTATTTTTCATTTTTTCCTCAACTACCCTTATTGTAATTATCCCATCAATCTTGCACAATTCTAATTCTAATTGGTATCATGTGAAATTTGTTCACCATGAAAATGAATTTACAGACATAACCCTCCAGTTATTACGACTAATATCATTTTTTAATATAATTCACATTCTTTAGTTATTTACTACTAATACCACGTATTGTAATATAAGTCACATCCTTCAGTGTTATGAGTAATACGCTTTATAATAAAAAGTCACAACCTTCAATTATCACAATTAATAGTACTCTTTAATAATATAAGTCACACTCATTAACAGATTTTCTTGAAAGAGAACGTGAAAAAATATTTGTAAACCAAAATATTGGGGGGTCTAGGGGTTCGGGATTTGGGTAGTTTCAATAGGGCATTGTTGGGGAAATGGATTTGGAGGCTTTTTGTTGAGGGAGATAGATTGTACGGGTCTTTGGAAATAGGGGAGTTAGGATTAGAGTTGAGGGGTGGGAGTGAGAGAAAATCATCTTGGTGGAGCGATATCATTAAAAATGTACATGGTGATGGTGGGAAGTGGTTTTGGGGTCATATGTAGAAATGTGTGGGAAACGGGAGAGAGAGTTACTTTTGGGAGAGTACGTGGGCTGAAAATGTTCCTCTAAATTAGAAGTTTTCAAGACTGTTTTATTTGAGTGAGATGAGGGAGGGGAAGATTAGCGAGATGGGACATTGGAATAATGAGTTATGGAGATGGGAGTGAAAGTGGAAACGAGAGTTATTTGATCGTGAAAAATCTGCTATTTTTTTATCTTGAATGCTTTATTAACAGGTTTCCTTTTAAAGAGAACGTGGAAGATACTTGGAGATGGAATTGTTCGACGAAGGACGTCTTCAACACACGAAAGACGTATGAATTATTGATCACCCCGGAAGCAACCAAAAATGGCGACATAGAGGAATAACCGGTTGTTTTACTGATAGGCAACACCTGATATAACTGTGGCCATACAAAAAAACATAAAAAACAAACAAATACTTATATATGAGCTTATAGCATCATACATGGTACATAATGAGTTGAATAAATAAAAGAAAAGAAAAAGTTGATGTCTCTTTTGGTTTAAAAACTAAAAACATCACTGTTAAAAAAATTGGACTAATACCGACGACAATAACCTCAAAGACAAAATGACACACAAAGTCAACCTTAAGAAAAAATAAAATAATAATTCAGTGAAAAAATAAAAAATACAATACCCAATATATTTAGAAAGTCAGAAGTTGGATGCATTATGAGCCAAATTCTCATGTTCGTGCTTCTTCTCATTTTCCTTCGGTTGTTCTTATGTTAGGCCAACAAAGAACACACAATTTTTTGACTAAATAGGCAAGAATTAAAAGAATTACCAATACTCATACGAACAACAAAGGGAAAAGTGAGTTTAACATTGCCGAAATGGCAAAAACGAAATACAAATCACAATCAAATATACACAGTAAATATGTCGAAACATTCAATTAAAAAAAAACTAACTAAAAAGAACTTACTATCCTTGTAGCCAACGCAAATCTAATCAGCAACAGAAAAATTCAATGCAGAATAGACATGAATGAATGATAGAATTAACGCCAGTTGAAATCAAACCTCTTTAATTCAAAAACCCATGCACTACCGCATCTCAATAGAATTTTCAGATCGTATTCAATCATCGGTTTCACCCTACCTTGCTACATATGAACAAAGTATCAAATGAACAAAGCTATAATACAATAAAAAATCAAATTTTTTCTTATAATAATACCTCCATAAGCTTCACCAACCCTCAAAACCTATCAATGTCGGGTTAAGAAAATTATGGAAAAAAAAAAAGACTAAAGTATACTCAACTAATTTGAAAATTAAGAAACACCCATCATTATATATCTCATTCGTTACAAAGCGCAAAAAATATATTAAGTTTAACAGGGTCGAAGTTAAAAACCCCACCTTCAACAAACTTGAAGGCAGAAATTTAGTCTTTCAAAATAAAAATTCTTGTATTTTGTATATAAAACATGCTCACCTGGCTAAGAGTAATGGCACCACTTTCGGCCTACCTTTCAATTCTCCTCTTCTTGATCTCACCTACAATTTCGTTAAAAATATCCATCATTTGATAAATAAAAGAAAAGGCATTTACATTCATTAGGAATATAATTAAACTCTCTATCCTTGATTATTTAGATGGATAAGTTTTGAAATCTCCTCTTAGACTCATGTAACACATGCAAATAAATGAAATCAAAACCAACATATCCTTTTATAATCTGTGCAATTACCTGATATTTATATCCATGCAATATTGAGCAACTTCTATCATCTCATTCATCTTTTATTCATGTATTTCCAGCAAACAAAATTTGGAGTTACCATCTAACATGTATCCGGATATTTTCAATCCTTCAATCTTATTTACTCAGAATGATCAGCTTTTGTAATCTACTTTATTCGATTCGTATAATCCATGCAAATATTTGTACATATGCAATATTTGATTTTACATATTGGTAAGCATGCATTTGTCATCTCCTTCATCAGCAGCTTTATGTAATCCACGCAAACAAATGCAACGAAAAGGAGATATTACCAAAAAATTATGTAACCCAATATTTATAATCCTGTCCTGCAATCTTGATTATTAAGATTGACCAACTTTTTTTATCTCCTTTGTCAGATTCATATATTCCACTCAAATAACTGCAATCTAAACCTAAATAATATCTTTATATATGTGTTATCAAATATTTGAGATTCTACATTCATAGATTGATTTGCCTCTTTTACAATCCTCTACATAAAAGAAACATTTCTCAACAATTCTTCCCATCTGTTTTGTTATTAAACTCTACTACATGCATAAAATGGCTCCATCAACTAGAAAATCTAGCGCATTGTTTATTGCAACAACATGTCCTTTACTTAACTGACAGATTCCAGCATCGAGAAGATGTCCTCTAATAATTTCCATTCATCCACTGCCTCCAATAGAATGGAATCTGAAACAACGGCAAAACTTCAGTATAACAGGCGAATCGCGAGATCAATTTTGAACTGGATATCCAACCAAATGCCAGAAAGGCATGTTTACATTGTGTTTCAATTTTTAAAAACCCTTGAGATTAGGAGATTAGCACCTATTTAACCCAAGGCCCACATATAGCATGCCCACATTTCACGACATTTGTATGACCTCCCTCAGAGACTCTTCTCTGAATCGCCTTTGTCAATTTAACCAACTCTCTCTCCAAACAAAATTCTCCAATTAAAAAATGATGAACACTTGGCACAACATGAGGTTTGACACTTGGGCAAGGGAGATATAATTGTCATCTCAAATTCTCAATAATGAAGAATAAATATTCAACGAAGATGAACCAATGCTGTGAAATCTATGAAATCTGACTTTTCAATTCACAGAAAATAGATAATAATAAAATGACACGCGACGGGTGAGGATGACACATGGAAAAAGCAGGATAGGCACATGGCGAAAGTAGGAAAGACTTCAAATTGACACGTGTCGAAAGTTGGTTGAAAGCTTCCTACTTTTATATAATAAGATTGTATCCCCTCAAATATTAATAAATAATTTTTATATTAAATCCCATCAAAAAAAAATCTTACATTAAATATCGTAAAAACAGTAAATGAAAAATCGAGTATGGAACTAATAAATGAATATATATATATATATATATATATTAACAAAAGTATGAACTAATAAAAACAAACGAAACACTTATCAATAATATAAAAGGGTGTTGGACTATTCAATACAATTCACAACTAAAAAATGCTACCAACTACAACCCAAATTAAATCTTCCTAACCACTACAAAAAGTTAATGCAAACTACCAACTGTGTCTTTTATTTATTTTGATGGTTTATGACTCAATTTGTCCAATTTGCACAAAAATCAGTTGTCACATCATCATTATTAATGTCTGCAGTTGTCACGTCACATCATCAATGCCTTCTATTTTTTAATAAAAAATAATAAAATAAAATTATTTTTAAAATCATCCTTTTCCTTTAATTTTAATAATTATTTTTATTTAAATATGATAATTATTATTAGTTAATAAATTATTTTTTAAATATTTTAATTGGTATTTATTCGTCAACTATGCCAAAATTGTTATCTCGGGCCCAGACAAATGCACAAACCCGATAAAAATTGCATCATGCACTAAAATATGTAGGTGAACTAAATTTGCATATATGCCCAAAAAATTTATTGTTCATATAAAAGATGCATTGTTCAAAAAAAAAAAAAGCATTGTTCAAGGTAAAAATGCATTGTTAAAAAAAAAATGTATATATACATAATACATTGCATATAAACATAAAATTTTGTACATATATAAATCCAAATTCTATAAACAATCACTCAAGAAATTATTATTGTGTCTTGTGTATGTGCCCTCTTCATCTGTTAGTATTATTTTTTCGTAGAACTCAATAAAAAGCCTCTGCACAAAACGCAGGATTTTTTAAAAAAAATAATGTTTACATTATCAGACAAAAAAAGTCATCCTATCAATTATCTCATTCCATATATGCAAGCAAATTCAAACAAAGCATCCACATTCCAACTACATATAATCAGAATCAAGATAAATGCATTTGTGTCTAATTTTACAAAATTCAACATGATTGTAATTAAGATCACGCTGTCAATGCTAATTATTTATATCACATAAATAAAAATTAATGAAATTGAAATCCAATAATATATACATATCTAATAACAAAATATTGGGCCAAAAGTTGGGCCAAAAAATTGTTATAATTTTCTAATAAAATTTTAAACATCATAACAAATTTGATGTAACTCAAATGGTATAACAAATATTTTTTATCTTTTTTGTATGCAATAATACAAGGTTCAATTCTTCATATCTACCACACATATATATTAATTATTTTTTGAATATTTTCTAAATTATTAATACTCCCTCCGTCCCAGAAGACTTATCACACTTTCATTTTTGGTCTGTCCCATAAGACTTTGCATACCAAAAAATGGACACACTTTTCTCCATTTATAACCTTATAACACACACACTTATTGTCCTTTCTACCTCTCCCCATAAAGCATAAAATAAGTTTTCTTAATCTCTTCGCCAAAAAGTTGGCGCAGAGTCTTCCGGGACGGAGGAAGTATTATTTTTGAATTTTTGAACTAGATTTATTTATACATATATAATAAGAAACTATTATACCAAAAAAGAAAAAATATTCAACAAAAAAATTATAACAAATTTTTGAACTAAATCTATTTATACATATATAATAACAAAATATTATACCAAAAAAGAAAAAAAAATCAACAAAAAATTATTACAAATTTATCATAAAATTTTAAAAGTGGCACATTAATGATTAATAATATAAAATATTATATTTTGTAGTTAATATGGATATATTTAAAAAAATATCCAATTACTCCTTCCATTTTTTTTTAAATTGCTCACTTGATTTTGACACGGGTTTTGATGAAGAAATTCTTTATTAATATTTGAAGGTAATAAAATAGTTTTTTGATAAGAGCATTTTGTCAATTTTAGTGAATAAGATAAAAAAATAAGTTAATTTTGTATATAATTATTAGTGACATGTGATGTAATTTAGTGATGTTTGTAAGGGGTAGCATGAATTGTATAGTTACTTTATTGCTATTTTGAGTATATGGTAAAAGATTGACTTTTTGGATTTTGAGCAATCTAAAAAAGACGAAAAGTATTGTATATATGAAAATGCATAATTTATATACTTATTTGTATGATAATATTACATGATATTGAATTTAAATTGATTAGTCCAATTACCATAAATTAGTTGCATGAACTATTGACATTAGACTTAAATTGTTAGTTGAAACAATTGAATAATTTTTAATTAAATTATTAGTTGACGTTATTAGTTTGAATTGTAAAATGACACTAGATTGGTTGTGATAAAGCTCAATTTGTTTACTTATTTGTATGATTCTTTTATAGGATATAATATTTAAAATTAAGATTTTTGGTCTTTTGCAGTCCAAAATTAGCCTTATTTAATGATAAATTATCTTTAATGATATGATAGAGAAAACTTTAAATAAAGGCAATGACAAATAAAAGCCAAAACAAATAAAAAGAAATAATATAAGCAAAACATCTTATATTTTTGAATAGGAGGATTTTTGATTAGTCCAATCATGAACGGATCCAAAAAACTTTCATGAATTCACAAAATAAATTTTTTAACAAGTAGATTTTTCCGGTGAACCCGTCACGTGATTATTTTTTTAGTATACAATTATACACTATTACTATCTTAAAAAATATTTGATTTTTTAAATAGTGATAGTGCATATACATAATGTTGGAATTTAGAGGCACATAAACACATAATACATGCGCAGCGGAAATTAAAGTTCACCAACAACGAACAGTTAATTGCATAATTAAATACAAGTAAACGTAAATGTAATTCTTCACAACGAATTGCATACGGATTCCTCAACTATGGTATCCATGTAATGGTATTTACTAACATGCATGAATCTGCCAAATATTGAATCCCCGAGATGAATTTCTTTAGAAAATTCTAACTTAGAGATTTTATGGAGAAAATATGAACTCACGTATTATGAATTCCCAAGAACTCATATATATAGGAGAGGTACAACTTAAATCTTAAGCTAACCTTTATTAAGAAAAATCCCTAAAATAAAATAAATCTCTTAGATTTATTTCCCACATATAAATCTCTACGGATTTAAATCCCATATATGACAAATCTCTACGATTTATTTCCATATATATTAAATCTTATAATAATATTCCAAATATTATTATTGGGAATTTTTATTTAATTAAATCCAATTTAATTAAACATTAATAATAATTAATTCCAAATTAATCTATTATTAATTACTTCTCCATAAATTAAATATTAAATCTAATTTAACATTTAATCAATCAACTATAATTAGTAAAAAACCATTACTTGTTGTGTGACCCATAGACCCTCATATATCGAGCGATTAGTCAAACTAACGGTCTTAATTGAACCCTAGACAATAAATCAGACATTCTCAATATATGAGGTACTTTGCGAGGAAATGTGCAACTACCTGTAACTGAAATATGGGCTATTACGATTTCCTCCTTTCATTCGCGAATACTCGATTAAGTCTTGAACATGATGAAGTGTCTATTCAAATAACTTAATCAATTTATCTCTAATCACTAATTGATCACTTATGTCACATTTGGCCACAAAGTCCAAGTTGACGTGCATTGTCAATGACTTTGATCCAATTATGATGAGAAGATGAGTATTCTCTCTAAATCCACTTTGAGGAATGAATCATTTTCTTGGCTCAACTACCACGCACATGCACTTCATGATGAACTCAATCCAAGCCATATCTACCCATGGAAGGGTGCAAGCGTCGGTCATGGTTAAAGTTCATCACTCCACACATGTTGTGTGTATTGACCTCAAGTCAAAGGAGTATCGCATCGCTCCCACTAACCGAGACACCCGTAGACACATATAGTGGAACTACATCAAACGGTTTCTCGGATGGGTATACCAATACCCTCTAAGGTATTTGTGCATCCATCATGAGATACCTAGTATCTCGTAGTAAGTGAGATCTTACTACACTCTCAAAGAGTATGATGCAGATCGCACACCAATCTTCATTGTATCATCAATATCTCATTCTTGATGATCCTCGATTGGGGCCATTAGAGAATCATGCTTAGGTCATCTGAGTTCTCACACACTCAATGACAGCAGTGACTCAAGGGAACACAGATAAGAACAAATGCAAACAATCAAACATAATATTCTAATAAGTGCAACGCCATATATTTAATATTAAATAAACAATAATATTAAATCAATACTGAATATTATCTGAGCATTATGTCCTTACAATGGATTGTCTCTAGGACACTAACACTAACAATCTCCCACTTGACCTAGAGCCAATCACCTACATGTCTAACCTCTAGACCATCAAAATGTCTAGTGTGTACATGAACACTCAAAGCCTTGGTGAAAGGGTCAGCCAGGTTATCCTCTGTGGGGACACGTTTTAACTATATCTCTCCTCTAGAGATTATCTCTCTTATCAAGTGATAACGCCTATGTACATGTTTGTTTCTGTTATTGGATCTCGGTTCCTTAGCTTGCGCAACCGCACCAGTATTGTCACAATACAATTTTATTGGACTGCTGGCACTCGGAACTACCCCTAGTTCACTTAAGAACTATTTTATCCAGACAACTTCCTTGGCAGCTTCTGCCGCAGCAATGTACTCAGCTTCGGTTGTTGAATCTGCGGTAGTATCTTATTTGGAACTATTCCAACTAACCGCCCCACCATTGAGAGTGAACACATAGTCTGACTGAGATTTGTAGTCATCACAGTCAGATTGGAAACTTGTGTCAGCATAGCCAGTGGCAACCAGCTCTGACCGTCCTCCGTAGACCAGAAAACAATATTTAGTACGTCTGAGGTACTTAAGAATGTTCTTGACACCAATCCAGTGAGGTTCACCCGAATTCTGCTGGTACCTACCAGTGGTGCTGACAGCGAAGGCCACATCTGGCCTAGTGCAGGTCATGGCGTACATGATGGATCCAAATGTAGATGCATATGGTATATCCTTCATGCGCCGGATATCAGCTTCCGTAGAAGGACAATCCTTCTTAGACAGTTTTATCCCATGACATGCCGGCAGAGAACCTCTCCTGGAGTTCTCCATCGCAAATCGCTTCAACACCTTGTCTACATAGGTGGACTGTGACAACCCAACATCTTCTTGGATATATCCCTATGGATCTTGATCCCTAAGATGTAGCAGGCTTCACCAAGATCCTTCATCATGAAGGTCTTTGACAACCATTCTTTCACGGACTGCATGAGTGGGATATTGTTTCCCATAATGAGTATGTCATCAACATACACAACTATGAACATAATATTCTTCCCATTGCATTTCCGATAGACGCACGGATCTTCTGAATTTCTGATGAAGCCAAATGATTTGACAACCTCATCAAATCGGATATTCCAACTCCTAGAAGCTTGCTTCAATCCATAAATGTATCGTTTAAGCTTGCACACAAGATTAGATTTTGACTTTGATATAAAACCTTCAGGTTGAGTCATAAACACTTCCTTATCAATGTTCCCATTGAGGAAAGCTGTTTTGACGTCCATCTGTCAAATCTCATAATCTAGATGTGTTGTTATCGCAAGTAAAATTCGAATGGACTTGATCTTAGCAACTGGTGAGAAAGTCTCGTCATAGTCAATGCCTTCGCGTTGACTATAACCTTTCGCCACCAACCTAGCCTTGTAGGTTTGTACTTTGTCATTTGCATCAGTCTTGCGCTTGAAGACCCATTTTCAACCTATGTGTCTAATCCCTTTCGGAACTCAACCAAGTCCCAAACTTGATTGACGTACATCGAGTTCATCTCGAATTTCATGGCTTCATGTCACTTCTTTGAGTCAACATCTAATGTTGCCTCAGTGTAAGTTCTAGGTTCGTCTTTATCCGGGATCTCCATGTCATCATGTTCCTCCATGAGGAAACCATAATATCTGGTGATCGGATTGCGAACTCTGGTGGACTTAAGGAGTTGTGGTTGTTTAGGTTGCACGTTCTGATCGTGAAAATTTTGTGGTACAGCGATTTCATCGTCGACCGGGAAGGTCTCAAGAGCGACACTTTCGGATGCTTCTTGAGCACTTCCGAATGTCTCTTGAGTAGGAGTTTGAACTATGTTGTTCTCATTCAGCCTACTTGGAGTTCGATTTAGTTGCTCAGGCAATGCAACTCCAATTACGCTTCCACCATGTGAGCTGCTGAATGCTCCCACTGATTCTTTGTCATGTTGCTTTGACAAGACATCAGTCACCTTGTTAATTTGTGGTTCTTGAATTTCTTCAAGTTCTATCGTCTTACGACCTTGTTCCTTGAAGACGTAGTCTTTTGGCATGCCTAGAAACAATCACTGTTTGTTTCTCAGGGAGATAGAAATAATATCCTCTAGTTTCCTTAGGATATCCCACAAAATAACCCTTTTCACCTTTTGATTCCAACTTATCAGTGAGCATTTTCTTCACAAACGCGGGGCAACCCCATTTTCTCATGTGAGAGAAATTTGGCTTCTTGCCATGCCATAGCTCGTATGGCGTATGCTCAACTGATTTGGATGGAATCATATTCAGAATGTAGATTGAGGTTTGGAGTGCGTATCCACATAAGAATGTTGGAAGAGAGGAAAAACTCATCATGGACCTTACCATGTCCAACAAGGTTCGATTTCTCCTCTCGGACACTCCATTCATTTGGGGTGTGTCGGGAGGAGTCCATTCTGATTGGATTCCATACAACTTCAGATAATCAGTGAATTCATGGCTAAGATATTCTCCTCCTCGATCTAATCGAAGAGTCTTAATACTCTTACCTGTTGGGGTTATATGTGAAAGTATGCTTTTACTTTGTATAACCTATGTATTAAACACTTATTTACTGAAATAAATTGTTTATCACTGTTGCTTTAAATATGATTGAATGTTGTATATATTTATTACAAACCGTTCGTAGCACGCGTTACATTGTAGTTAACGTGGTGATACCAGATCACAGAAGATCAAGTTAATAGTTCCTTGTAAACGAGTGTGTGTTTCACAACTTAGATAGATCCGAACAATCTATTGGTAAAAGTTGATGTGTAAGGCTCAGATTGGCTTGTCTTGACCAAGAGATTACACTAGTGCATTCGATCTTGTTTGAAGCGGACCCACGAGAGAGGATAAACTCATTCAAGACCGACTTAAGGGATGAAGAGTTAGACCTCAGTGGTTGTTGATTTCTTAATCTCTGTCACTTAATAAGGACTGTGTGTGATTAGTAGTTATTGCTTTGACTTGTAAATGGGAAGAGAATCATTGCAACTCCGATACCCTATATCTTGGGCAATAATATTAATTGCATTCTGATTGCTAAATTAATCTGAGAATCGCTCGCGTGCTTGCAAAATTTTTGCTTTATTGGTCCCCTTGGTGGGCTTAACCTTTATCATATCAAATCTTGCAAGTGGAATTAATTTTCCAAGATGGATAATAAAGTTGGGTTGTCCTTTTCTCCAAGGATAAAGATATTAATTAATATAAAGTTTTTCAGTGGCTTAATTAATTAATGGACTAAATAATCTTAAACATGGGAAATAATAACCGGGAGCCATATTACCGTAATATGGGTTAAGTTGGATAGTGCAATATTAATTATATTGTGGTATTAATTAATATTAATGGGTCAATTATATTGTGGCTCAATATTGAATTGTGTTCATTGGAAGGTTCATCTTAATTCTCCTAAAGGCCCCTCAAGTAGCCCAAATTATAGTCCAATAAATAAAAGGTGCTTAAAATAAAATAAATTTATTGTTGCAATATTTTCTATTTTTTTTAAATATTAAAGAAAAGAGAGAGAAGGATTTTCTTGAAAAGATTTTATGGAAAGGAGATAATGTATTCTTGGAATACAAAATTATCCCATAAATTCAAAAAAACTCCCACTTGTTTTTCAAAATTATGTGTAAGAAAGGGAAGAAAGATTGTTGGGATATTTTAGTTTTGATGAATTATGCTTCAAACATTATCAACTTGTGTTATTGAAGCTAAATTAATAAAGTTGAGGGGAAACGAGAGAATAATTGAGGGGAACTCAAATCGGACTAGATAAGGTTCTTAAATTTCTTTCAAGTTTTTTGAATCGGAAACCGTTAGATGAGTTGGCGATAATTAATAAGAAAGGCTTTATAAGGTTACAATTAATAATTTTCCTAGATAAATATAAATAATTAAGATATATTGTGGCTCAATATTAATATTAAACCGAGTTGTTGATGGTATCTCCTTGAATTCTCGTTCATCCGGAAAAGGTTCCAATAGTGAATCGATACTTCGAATTATAGTCGAAAAGAAATAAAATCAACTCGAGTGTCGGTATACTGATCGAGACAAGGTCCAATCAAGAGAAGACGGCTGAAGGCTTAAAATAAAATAAATTTATTGTTGTTGGAATAGTTGGATTTGATTTGATTCTCTCCAGCCATTCAAATATAGTCCAAAGTTAAATAAAAAGCCAAAGAGATTAAGCTTTTCCCACCCTAGAAAAATATACAAATATATTCAAAGAGTGTTCTAGAACCCAACCTAAGAACCCACGATTATCTTAAGCTTAGAGATTTTTCCCAACCTTAGCATTGAGGCTAAACAAATGTAAAAAAATCTCATTAAAACCAAACAACCTTATACCCAAACCAGGTTGGTAGGTTAAGTTTGTGTAGGTTTTCTTCAGAAACATCTAGAAAAGAGGGTAGGCAATCCCATGAGGGTGATAAGTCCCGATTTGATGTGAACTATCTGTTGGGTGTTGGACTAACAATACTAAGTCCGATTGGTTAAGATTATCCCCGGATGTATTTGTCCGAACCACTAAAAATTGTGTGTTCTTTTTTTGCTTTTATGTTATTACTTGTCATATCATTCTATTATAAGCAAAAAACAACACACACATGAGCTTAAAAGCAAAAAATTGGAATCACTTTTCACCTCAAATTATTTTATATGCATCGATCTGAAAATGTTTTGAAAAAAATGGGTTTTCAAACCGACCAACAAAGATTTTCTTGATTTTCTTGGAAAAGATTTTATAAATAAAAATATGTATTCTTGGAATACAAGAATATCTCATAAATTTAAGAAAGATCCAATCTAGCAAATCTTCTTGTTTTTTTAAAAATTTAAGTTTAAATAAGGGTGTGAGATTTTTGTGGAAAAATACACATGGAAAGAAGAATATATTGGATATATTCAAGATTTATTGGAGATCAAGAAAAGATTTTTCCTAGCCCTAATTGCCTTGAAAATTTCGAACACCCCCTTACTTATACATAGAGGATGAATTTTTCATTTCCAACTAGTGTTCCATGCGTTGGAAATATTAGAAATCCACAAAGGTGGTGCAACAATATTTTTATTTTCCTTGTTTTATAAATCGTTCATCGGAGAACCTTCCACCGGGGTTATTGGACGAGGACTTGGGAATACTTGAGAAGGAGTTATGGTGGGTATCCAGACACTTGATCCTATCTGTCTCAGATCGTCTCTCCAACAGGTATGTTTACGTAAACTCCTAGAAATTCTGCATGCTAGGATCTTTTACGTGAAATATTATTTGCATGTTGTTGTTGGATTAATTATTATTTGAATTCACTTAGGTAAATTCATGCTAGTAATAATTGTTAATTTAAATTTGTGTTTATGAGGTCATCCCGATAGATCCTGGCATATGTTATCCCAACATTACCAAGATGTTTCTCTACTTCAGCTTTATACTCTTTGAACTTCTCAAAAGATTCAGATTTGTGTTTCATCAGATACACATACTCGAATCTAGAGAAATCATCAGTAAAAGTTATGAAGTAGTCGAAGTGCCCCCTAGCTAAAGTGGGCAATGGTCCACAAACATCACTGTGGATCAACTCTAGAACCTCTTTGGCATGAACCCTTTTCCCAAAAAAGGGTTTGTTGATCATTTTGCCCTTAAGACAAGATTCACAGTTTCCATAAGACTCAAAGTCGAATGGGGCTAAGTAGTCCAACTTTCTTAGCCTTGCGATTATTTTCTCATTTGCATGACCATGCCTACAATGCCACAAGTAAGTTGGGTTTTCATGATTACTAAGTTTGAGTCGCTTGTTTTGTATATTAAGAATATTATGTCCACAGTGCAACAAGTATAAACCATTCGATAAAGGAGCATTTCCATAAACATCACCATTAAGCAAAAAATAACAATTATTTTGCAAAATGGAAGGAAAACCCTTCAATATCTAACATAGGAATAGAAATAATGTTGCGAGTAATAGAAGGAACGAAATAACAATTATTCAGTTCAAGTCTAAAACCAGAGGGTAAGTCTAAAACATAAACACCAACACGTTCAACAGCAACTCTTGCTCCATTCCCAACGTGTAGGGCGACTTCACCCGGCCTAACTACCCTGTTATCCTTGAGACCCTGCACATTTGTACAAATGTGTGAGCCACAACCGGTTTATCTCAATAACAAACATACTTGTTCCAGTGGCTGAGACACCTTGTGTCTTCTTTTCAGCTGCTAGAACTTTGCAGTCCTTCTTCCAATGCCCCTTCTGCTTGCAGTGGAGGCATACATCCTTATCCACCCTTTCCCTTTTCTGAATTCCACCTTTGGGCTTAAGGAAGTTTGGCTTGGAGCCTTTCTTCGTCTTGCCCCTTCGTTTCTTCTTTCCTTTCGGAGCGGAAGAAGTAGATGCACTCACCATGAGCACGAGCTTTTCCTTAGTAGTGGAAGACTCAAAGGTCTTTAGCATGTTATGCAGCTCGGGCATAGTCGATTCCGTCTTATTCAAATTAAAGTTTACTACGAAACTCGAATATGAATCGGGAAGTGACTGAAGAATGGCATAAACAACAACATTGATCTTGAGCTCAATGCCCAGACGACCAAGTTTCTGTTAGGATTTAAGCAGCAATTATGGAGAAAATGATGGAAACAAGAATAAAGGAACAAACAATTTGGTTACCCAGTTCATCAGGAATGACTACGTCTGGGGGCACTACCAAGCCAGGAGATCTATTAGTCTTCTTGTATGACCATACAAGATAGTGCAAGATACAATGGGGGAGTTAGGGGTTATTTATACAAGAACCTAGATTTGGCCCATCCTGGCCGAAAACCCTAGATGAAATCACAAAACCCTAAATCACATCAGACAGCCTCGGAACCGCTTGACCTCGGGCCTTGATCGAGCGACTTCGCCGAGCTCCCATCCGGTCGAGCACGGGTCACTGCGTTGCAGAAGGGGTGCTCGACCGAAACACACCGCCGACCGACCTCGAACACTGGTCGAGTGCCTCCCGCGCCCTGGATCCCCGTTTCACTCAGGCTCCATAACCCAACAATCTCCCACCTGGAGACTGAACCTGAAGATTGACACTGGAGCGGAAGTGCACGACCTCAACTTGGTCGAGCATCTTGTCCTCCCTGGACTCATTCCACAACTCAGACTCCATAACCCAACAATCTCCCACCTGGAGACTGACTCCAAAACGTAACTCGTCTTCCCCATCTCTCATCGGCAGTTAACCACACACTTTGGACCTTTTTCGCCCAAAAACTGCACCCAATCCGAGTAATGTCCCTCAACGTTCGACTTTGAACCACACTTGATCCAAGCAACGTCCCACAACATCCTTCTCGAACCTGCATCACTTCGGCCCACAAGACCGCAACCTGGACCCTCACGTCCATTACAAAATTCAATCCAAGCAATGCCCCTAAACGTTCATCTTTGATTCGCACCAGAACCAAACAACGTCCCACAACATTCCCTTGAATCATTCGGCCACTCAAACCGAATCTGGACTGCTCTCGTCCACACATATCAATTTGATCCAAGCAACGCTCCTCAATGTCCATCTCCGATCCCACATGATCGAGCAACGTTCCACAACCCATCTTAGATCCTCATTGATTTCCGACCACGATCCTGGATACACCCCTCAATGATCCTCTCGGATTCACACAAGAATCAAGCACCATTCCGCAATGTCCTTCCAGATCAAGATCGATCCGACTAAAGCATAATCCAAGCACGTCCCATACCGCACCCAGATTCAATGCTCTTCGTCCACCAATTCCCGCACGATCTCAGGCACGTGTCAACGACCTTCTTGATCTTGCAAGAACCAGAATTCGAAATCCGTTCCAACAAACTTCTCAACAGGCGATTTCCCTTCAGCCATCATAATTGCTCTTCAACAGATCTCTTTAACCCGATGCTCTGATACCAGTTGTTAGGATTTAAGCAGGCAATTATTGAGAAAATAATGAAAGCAGGAATTAAGGAACAAACAATTTGGTTACCCAGTTCGTCAGGAATGACTACGTCTGGGGGCACTACCAAGCCAGGAGATCTATTAGTCTTCTTGTATGACCATACAAGATAGTGCAAGATACAATGGGGGAGTTAGGGGGTTATTTATACAAGAACCTAGATTTGGCCCATCCTGGCCGAAACCCTAGAAGATGAAACTGGGCCAAAACCCTAAATCCGCGTACAGGCCTCGGAAAAGCTCGACCTCGGACCTTGGTCGAGCGGTTCTGCTCGAGCTCCCATCTAGTCGAGCGCCTGGTCACCGCTGCAAAGGGGGGTGCTCGACCGAGCACACCTGCTCGACCTCGAGCACTGGTCGAGGGTCTCCCGCGCCCTGCATCCCCGTTTCACTCAGGCTCCATAACCCAACAGTTTCTCGATTAACCCAATCATCTTTAACACATGATGAGAAATCTTCCCTCCCTCAGACAATCGACATCTAAACAGATCTCTCATCACTTTATAAATCTCGGAACGAGATTCAGAATCAAAAAGATCCTTCAGATGCTTAATCATCTCGAAGGGAAACATCTTCTCATGCTGCCTTTGCAATTTGGGAGTCATCCCGAGTAGCATAACACACTGAGCCTGGAAAGTATCCTCTTAATGGTTCTTCTGAGTTGCGGCGTCAAACGCCTCAGCCTCTTCAGTACCAGCCTCCGGGGTAGCAGGGATTGGCGTGTCCAACACATACTCAATCTTTTCTTGCCTGAGCACCAAACGAATGTTTCGGTGCCAGTCGATAAAGTTTGGCCCAGCCAATTTGTTCGTTTCCAAAATGCTTCTCAATGATAAGTTATTCATTTCAACAATCCTAGAGAAATAAAATAAAACGGGAATTAAAACACATAATTCCTATGATCAATATTCAGCAATCAAAATAAACATGGCATTTCTTTTGTGTTTATTTCGTCTCCATTATTTTCACATACTTAATGACCTCATCGAAAAAGTACGAATTTATATCAAATATAAATTATAATGGACTAGGATCCACATTACTACTATCATAATCCCAACGAGGGCTGATCATTTCAATAACATAACTGGTAGGTCTTCAAACCAATTGCAAAACTGCAATTCCTAGTTTGTTGAACCTAGTTCAACTGATGTCCCTTACCCTTTATTCCCTGCGAGGGCTAGGGAAACAAAGTTAAGTTGGTTTACAACCATCAAACGGCGACATTACATGTCCCTATAAAAGTCTCGTTAGATGTAGATCCGAACAAAAGACGAGGGTCTTTAAGTACTCATTGGAACAAAATCTCCGGTTTACTTTTAACTTTGATGGAAGACATCTTATCAAATTAATGAGAAACCCATATTTTGGTGAGGAACATTTTTAAAGGCGGGATATTAATTGCTTAATCGAGATCCAACATGTTAAACTACATCACATTTGAACAATTATTGGGCGCCGCCTACCCAAATATGATTTTATACAGACTAACATTTATATGGGAGCCATCTACCCAAACAATTAATACGATCCAACAATTATTGGGCGCCACCTACCAAAACAATAATGCGGACTATAAAAGCGTTAACTTAATTAATTAAAATATTTAAACAAGTTAACAGTGAATTTTAATAATCCTTTTAAAAACGGAACTTTAAAATTCAATTTTAAATCCAATTTGTGATTATTAAAATTAATAATTAATCCAATTAATTATAAAATAAAATCCAATTTTATTCCAAACTTAAAATTAATCTTATTAATTTAAAATCAATTTTAATTCTTTTATTGTCAAGGGCTCAAATGCAATTTCCAAAATTTGAATGAGAGGACCTGTTCCAAATCAAATTTGCACAAACAAACCTCCGCCATCACCGCCCAATTCCACAGCATCCAATCTGTATTTTGGGACTACCGTTTCCAAATACCAACTCAGATTATTAACAATTTCAGAATCAATCCAATTAATTCATCAAGTTCGTCCATCTTACGCAATCGAAATTGAACCAAAAGGAACGAAAACGATTGAACAAGAAACAGGCAACAAGCAGCGGTGTGGACGGCGCGTGCGAAGCACCACCGCCAACAAAGACGAAATCGCAGAACCAAACGAGCCTGAAATGCTCGGGCTCGGTGAATCGCCGCTGTGGCGGGTTGCAACGAGAACGGGTCGCTCCGCGTCGCCCAAAATCGAGCGTGACCGAGTCACGCCGTCGCTCAGGCGCTCACGCGCGTGGCTTCGTCGGGAAGAGAGCAACCATCGCCCAATCGACACGGCGCATCGCTGCCACGAGGAACTGCGAGAGTCCCCGTCAAGACAGAGACCACGCCGCCTCCATCGGTAGCAAACGTGTCGCGAAGAAGAAAGGAATCGATTCGAAATCGGGGCGACGAAGCAGCCACCGCGGGTCGCGCCGCGGGCTCCCGCACACGTCGCGAGGCACGACGCTTAGCGCCAGCCTTCAGCAACAATGCGTAGCACCGACGGTCGCGAGAAGACGAAGAGGAAACGGCGGCGGGCTCCCAAGGAGGAAACCCTAATTTCAGAGGCGGTGAAGACGATGAACCAGGGTGACAAAAGGAGAGGGGGATAACGAAGCCAAGCAACATAATAAGCAAAAACCCCAATAATTAAAACACCAAGGGGAGCGGTCTGTCCAAACAGTCGTGCCCCATTAAAAGGAAAACTTTTAATCATGCAATCAAATGAAGAGCGCAAAGCTTTTTCACCGCTGTTGGAATTTAGAGAAGACGTAAAACACATAATATACATGCGAATGTAAATTAAAGTTCACTAACAATGAACAGATTAATTGCATAATTAAATACAAATGGCGTAAAATGAAATTCTTACAAAGAATCCGTACACGAATTCATCAACTATGGCATCCACGTAACAGTTGTTTACTAATTTGCACATATCTGCCAAAGTTGAATCCCCGAGATGAATTTGCTAGGAAAATTCTAACTTATAGATTTTTTGGAGAAAATATGAACCCACGTATTATGAATTCACAAGAGCTCATATATATAGGAGAGACCCAGCTTAAATCTTAAGCTAACATTTATTAGGAAAAATCCCTAATAAAATAAATCTCTAGATTTATTTTCCACATATAAATCTCTACGGATTTAAATCTCATATATGACAAATCTCTAAGATTTATTTCCATATATATTAAATCCTATAATAATATTCCAAATATTATTATTGGGAATTCTTATTTAATTAAATTTAATTTAATTAAACATTAATAATAATTAATTCCAAATTAATCTATTATTAATTACTTCTCCATAAATTAAATATTAAATCTAATTTAACATTTAATCAACCAACTATAATTAGTAAACAAACATTACTTGTTGTGTGACCCATAGACCCTCATATATCGAAAGTGATTAATAAACTTACTATTCTTAATTGAACCCTGCATAATAAATTAGACATTCTCAATATATGAAGGTGCGTTATGGGGGAAATGTGCAACTACCAGAATCAAACATGGGCTATTACGATTTTCTCCTTTCATTCGCGAATACTCGATTAAGTCTTGAACATGATGAAGTGTCTATTCAAATAACTTAATCAATATATCTCTAATCACTAATTGATCACTTATGTCACATTTGGCCACAAAGTCCAAGTTGACGTGCATTGACCAATGACTTTGATCCAATTATGATGAAAGATGAAAGCTCTAAATCCACTTTGAGGAATGAATCATTTTCTTGCTCAACTACCACGCAATGAACACAATCCAAGCCATATCTACCCATGGAATGGTGCAAGCGTCGATCATGGTCAAAGTTCATCACTCCACATGTCGTTTGACCTCAAGTCAAAGTATCACATCGCTTTCCACTAACCGAGACACCCGTAGACACATATAGTGGAACTACATCAAACGGTTTTCGGATCCAATACCCTCTGATATTTGTGATCCATCATTTGATACCTAAGATCTCTAAATCCTTACTACACTCTCAAAGAGTATGATGAATGAATCATTTATCATCAATATCCCATTCTTGATGATCCTCGATTGAAATATTTGAGAATCATGCTTAGGTCATCCGAGTTCTCACACACTCAATGACATTTAACCCAAATCCAAACAATCAAACATAATATTCTAATAAGTGTCGCCATATATTTAATATTAAATAAACAATAATATTAAATCAATATCAATATTATCGAGCATTATGTCCTTCTGATGAATTGTCTCTAGTTTTGGGGATTATCTTTTGAAAAGTATGCTTTTACTTTGTATAATCGAAAACCAATTTCCGAACTTATTTATGAAATAAATTGTTTATCATCGATGCTTTTAAATATGATTGAATGTTATATATATTTATTGCATAACTTGTTCAATAATTAAATGGTGTTACATTTGATCCCGATCACGTAAGATTAAATTAACGATCCGCATAAAAAAAAGACGCCATTCACGACCTAGATGGAAATGAACAACCATCACGAAAGGTTGAGGTGTAAGGATCGATTGGTTTGTTTTGACCACCTTTAGTCATTGATCTTATTTGAATAGGACCTACATGAGGATAAATTCTTGAGGCGAACAAAGAAGAATTAGACCTCGATGGTTCGTTGTTCTTAACCTCTCCAGTTAAATAGGATCACGTGGGATCGATATATTCTTTGACTTATCATGGGTAGCGAATCATTCAATACTTTTTTATCTTGACAATATTATTAGTCACGTGTGATTCAAGATTTAATCTGAAGAATCGTTGTCGAAATCAAGCTTGATTTGCCCCGAAAGGTTCATAACATACTAAATCTTGCAATGACATTTGTTTCCCATAATAATGTTGAACCGCACCTTGACGAGAAAAGATATTAATTAATAGAAAAGCAAACAATCAAAATGGGCATAATATTCTAATAAAATAATGAACGAGCCATATATTTGGAATATTAAATGTAACAATAATATTTAAATCATATTGTGGCTCAATATTATATTCAAGATCCAAAGTTATTTAATTCTCCTAAAAAAAGCCCTTATACATATAGTCCAATAACCGAAAAGATGATTAAAATAAAATAAATATTGTTCTTATATTTCCTCTTGATTTTTCGAAAATTATGGATAAAACATATCTATTTTTTTTGAATTTTTTTAGAATGAAATATATTTGCATTAAATTCAAGAAATCTCCCACTTGGTTATACATAATGAAATTAACTAAAGATTTTCTTGATTTTCTTGAAAGATATTTAAAAACTCATTTAAATCATTATATTATTTTCATATAATATAAGTTTTAATCCTAATAATTAAAATATATATAACATATAATTAAAAAAAATATATAGGGGATGATTAGTTCGATCCCTTTGAAATATTAGAAAATCCACATACGTGGTCAAACAAAGTTTATTTTTTCCTTTTTGTTAATTGTTCATGAAGATCCTTCCAATTATTGTCGAATTAGGTAAGGAATACTTTATTTTGTTAGTACAATCGAAATCGCCATCCCGAAACGCTTCATTGTAGATTCCGCGTCGTGGGTTTTTACGTGAAACTTTTTATATGCATGATATGTTGTTGCAATTATTATTTGAATTAATATAGGATTAATTCATGCTTAGTAAAGAATTAAATTTGTATTTAAATATTAAAAGAAATAGATCTTGACGAACTCATTCCCCCAACATCTGTAACGTTGATTTGATTAACTAATTATAACACTTTTAAAACTCATTTAAATCATTATATACATATAATATAAGTATTACTCCTAATAATTAAAATATATATAACATATAATTAAAAAAAATATATAAAGACGTGATCCCAACATAACATCTTAGAATATCATTTTTAATTACTAAATTAGGTGCATGTATAAATTGACATTAGATATTGGATTGTAAAAGCGATCTTTGGGTTGGTTGTGAATTAAATTATAGACAATTTTTTTAAATATTAATCGAGACTAACTTAGAGAAAGAAGAGTTTGATTTTCACCAATATCATTATCGATAAGTAGACTCTCTTTAACATCTTAGAAAGATAATTTTGACTAATGATATCTTATGGTGTGATCATTAATAAAATTATAGATAATTATTAAAAATCTTGGACTTTCTTGAGGAGATCAATTTCAACCATGGGTAGTTATATGTTATCATGTTCACAGTAACTAAAGAGGACAATTTGAAAATTTTGACATGCAATGAAAATTGGGAAGACGATAGTAGGTGACAATCAAAGTGATTTAGAAGGAAATAATTTAAAATTATAAAAAAAAAATATATTTAAATTTGCATTATTTAACAAAATAAATTTTTTAAGCAGTTGAAGCGCCACCCATTTCTCATGTTTGATTACAAAAGCAAAATATATTAATAAATCGTGTGTTGCATCTAAATAAATAAATAAAATTTAAAAAAATGAAAAAAAAGATTCTTATTATTATTATAATTAAAATATTTTTTATAATTTATTTAACACAAAAATAAATATATTTTATATTATGTTCATTTTATACTCACAAACTGTGCAACGCACGGATAATATACTTAGTTTAGTTAATTACAAACCTTCTAAATTCAACACCTCTCCAGGAAACAAAATCAAATATAAATTTTACCTAAATTCCACAACTACAATAGCTACATGAATCGATAGATCCATAAATCTCAGTAAATTGAAACACAAACCTGCCTAGAAAAAATTAACTCGATATTCCAGCTAGGCCTAACCATGGTTAAAAGAAGATCTCTCCCCGTTCCAGGTGCTCTTCACAAGTACTTCAAAAGCAGTCAGGCCAAACACACCTGACTCGGCCTAGAACTCGAAAGACTCGGCAAACTTAGTCCCAACTCGGGGCGCGAACTCAGTGAGTTGCGGATCTGAAACCAGCCAACATCACCACCGAGCCGCCGCACCCGTCTTCTTCGCCGCCACCACCCCGTACAACCGCACCTCGGAGTCGTCGCAGGGATGGAAGCAGACGCAGCCCGTTTCGGGCCTGGCTTTTTGTTTGAGCCCATTGGTTGTCGTATTTTGAGTGAAGATGGGGTTGGAGGTGGTTGAATTGAGTTGATCTAAAAAAAAATTTGAATGTGGGGATAGAAAAATTATTTTGATTTCTTGCACAATTTTTTTTTTCATCTCTTTCTGAATTTGACATGATGTTTTTAAAAATTATTATGTTTAATCTTTCTTTTTAATTTTTCAATTAGTTGCCCAAAACTGATCAGAGGGCTATTTCAAAAATCTTACTCTCAAAGTTTGTTGGAAGGGATACAAAAAGTGTTTTGTAACTGCAAGCTTTTGCAGTTGAGATTTTGTATCAAACAGTCATTTCTCCAATATCAAATAGTAGTAATTTGTGCAAAAAGATGTTCCGTCCATCCCAATCTTTATGGTAAAGTACTCATTTTTTTTATCTCAATTTTTATGATAAAATTACTTACATATTTTATTAATTTATCACATAAAATATTAATAAACACACTTTCTACCCCTAATTACTCATCACTTTATCACATAAAATATTAATAAACAACACTTTCTACCCCCAATTACTCATAACATTATCACTTTATCACTTTATCATATAAAATACTAATAAATAACTCTTCATACCCCACCACTTTATCACTTTATCACTATTACATTAAATGTTTATAAACAGTCACAATCTCACGAAGATTGGGACGGAGGGAGTACATCTTACATAAAAAGTACGGAGTTGTAAAAATATAATAATATATTATTAAACTTTACGGTATTATATTACTAAAATAATAAAACTAAATGTATACTTGAAACATGGTACATACTACATAATCATGTCTTACTTTTCACATATTTTTTAAAAAAGAGAAATAGTATCGTGAATTACTCTAAAACATTTGGATCACGGAAAATCGGCTTCAACAGTGGCTACAAGGTCAATCGGAATGGTAAACGAAACAAACGCATTAGAACAAGAAAAATCTAATTGGGCTAATTTATGAACAACAAGACAAAGTTCAGTATGAAAATTTTCATACATGAAAAAATTTTAATTTACAACCAAATTCTGTAATTGGTAAAGGTAAGATAAAATTGAGTGGTTCATGGTTCACTCAGTCCAAGTTATTCATGGTTCCCCCGGCCCGAATAGGTCATAATTTAAGGTTCATTATTTAGTGTTTAGGGTGTAAATGGTTGATTTAAGACAATTTTATAAATTTTCATACATTAAAATTTTTACACTAGACATACTCGAACAACAAAGTTGGCCGTTCACTGAAGTTGATATCAACGAAAGCTTCACACAACATATTAATCTCCGAAACAATTCCTCCAAAATAGGACAAGTACACCCTCGGTTGCTTGAGTGCAAAGAAGACAATTAAGGGACTTTGAAATTCGGATAAATATTAAGGTAAGTGTCTGTTTTAGGATTTTTTTTAGTAGTGCGGTAGTATATTAGTATCATGATTCTTTAAAGTCAATTTTCAAAATTCTTAAATTAGAATTGGTTTTATATTTCAAAATTCAAATTCTCATTTTTAAACTTAAAACAAACATCACCTTAGATTATTATAGTCCATTCTCCAATCAATTATTTAAATCTTTTATACAAGAATCTATTGAGAAAGGGAACGAACAAGTAGTAAAAAGAGAATCAAATGCTACACAAAAAACTAAACAACTAAATTGTCTGTA
The DNA here is from genome assembly GCA_037126765.1 of Stenogyne calaminthoides. Taxonomy (NCBI): domain Eukaryota; kingdom Viridiplantae; phylum Streptophyta; class Magnoliopsida; order Lamiales; family Lamiaceae; genus Stenogyne; species Stenogyne calaminthoides. Next base: position 18,278,952 of record JBBCBC010000001.1, read on the forward strand.
CACCTTAACAACATACTCTGCTGCTATTACATTAATCTGCTTCTCACAGTGATCCAACCACCATCCGATGATCCCTCTAATATATTTTTTGATGCCATTTTTTTATCCTCCAAACCACACTTCATTGAAAACCTGGGAATTCTTCTCTCAATCTCGTCATCATCATCATCAGAAGAAGAATCAGAATCATCATAACTTGCAACATCTAAAACACTGGTTGGAGATAATGAATTGTCCATCTGTACACGTGTCGTCTGAGCCACAAAAGGATGAGCGAGCAGTTCTTCGCTCGTCCATCTCTTTCGTGGGTCTCTCTCCAAGCACTTGGCTAGAAAGTCTCGTCCCTCGGGCGAAAAATGCCCCGGAAAATCGGGCACCTCGTCCCCCGTCGCAATCCTCAGCATTGTAGCCATGGGATTGGACGCATCGCCCCGCCATGCTGGTCTACCTGTAGGGATATCAAATACATCTAACTTGATTCAGTATAAATACAATTTCGAATCGAATAGTCAAATATTATCGAATAATTCGAATACGAATCATAATTAAAATATGAAAATTCGAATAGTTAAGCAAATCAAATTGAATAATGTAATATTATTCACTTCGATTCATTTACATCCCTACTTACCTGTAGCCATCTCAATAACAGTACACCCTAAAGACCAGATATCTGCACTGAAATCCAACCCTTCATTTCTTATAACCTCAGGAGCCATCCAAAGAGGCGTTCCTCCGACCCCTTTCCATGATCTTGATGAACTTTTCTCATCATGATTGATCAGTCTCTTTCCACATCCAAAATCAGCCAATTTTACAGCCCCAGATGAGCCTAACAGAATATTTCTGCACTTGATATCACAATGCACTATCCCCTGTTTGTGTAAATATTTCAAGCCTAAGAGGATTTCTCTCGTGTATAAACGAGTCACCTTTTCGTTCAAAGCCCCTCTGAATTTCTGTACTAAATCTGATAAGCTACCTCCCCCCATGTACTCGAAGAACAGGCTGTATTTTCCATTGGAGACGTCTTTCCCCATGCATTTAGTGATGTGTGGAGAATCAAGATTTTGGAGAAGATTAGCCTCGTTCTCGAGTGACACAATCCCAGCTGTTGATCTTGCAGATTTTACGACGAAGAGTGATCCAGTGGTTGTATCTATTGCCAGATGTACGGTCCCATATGATCCGGATCCTAATATGTTTCCCTTCAACCAATCAGTGGGTAAGCTCTGTTGTTTCCCTGCCATATCCGCTTCTTCTCTGTTTGTCCTAAACACAACTTGCACGTACAGAATTCACAGACCTCAACTCAGAACATGAAGTTTACAGAATGCATCAGGTCTCAAGATTAGTTAAAATAACATCGAATAGCACAATGCACCAGACTGTGAGACAAAATGGCAGAATCTTGAAATGCGTAAGCTTGAAAAACGCAAGAAACAAATTGTGTTTCCCACCTCTGCAGAAGAACAAATTCAAAGTGAGAATATACACAAACTAGATATGAGAATGATGAAATGCCTCTTTATCTGTATTTACAACGAGTATCTGAAAGAGAAGTACGGTAACTTATGACTTGACAGAGCGGCTTCCATACAATGGAACACCGCTCTCATCAACAAAGTAGTCTCTGAGTGATTCAACAGAGACAACTATGGAGGATAATCAATATTCATGTCAATATGGGGGTGGGGGTGGGAATTCTGGTTGGTGATCCAAGAATGATGGAATTCTTGCATGGGGATGTAAATGAGTGGCTGTTGAATAATTATTATAAGTTTTAAGTTTTAACTACTAATATGTCTATATATAGTAGTAGTATTTCTATGTTACTCCTAATTTTATAATCTATATTATCCAATAACGTGTCTTCCATTCTTTTACTAACAAATCTCTAATTGTATATTTAACCTGCATCCAATAAATTTGTGTACCATTATTTACAATAACACTCATAAAATAAGGTGATAGAAATTTGTTGGTATAGATAAATCTCCCCCAATAAATATTCTTCATTTATATGGAAAAGGAGTAGTAGTTAATATATGATAGACAGGCAACTGATTCCTTATATCTTATCTTTCACATTTTCTGTTTTACTTTGCATTGCAGATAAATAAGCTTATCTCCTACAAAGACAACATTGCAGAAAAGAGCATCTTGACCATTGAATTTGGAGGCTCATAAGTTCATAAACAGACAGGGAAATAGTCAAATAGTAGTTTCTTCTTTCCATCTTTATAGAGTTGAATTATTCACGTACAAATATAGCTACAAACAAAAGCAACAAAGAGAGAAAATGAGATTATATTAATAGTAGGAGCACTCAATTTACTGAAATTTTCTGTCATTGTCTGTTGCATACTTTGGTATACAATAAAAATGAAAATGAATACAGGGAGAAATGATGTAACAGAAAGAATGTATTATTTGAATTGTGAGAACTGCTGGTTTCATCCCAACATCCTTTTACACGTATAATCAAATAAAACCTGGAGAAGACTCCTGGAGTCAGCTTCATCTGAGAGCTTCAGGAGACGAGCCACTCTCGTAAAACCAGCATGTTGTCTGACCACAGATTCTTCACTGATCTCTGCCTTGTTAGTTTCCAACTTATGGTCATGTGTTAAGGCCCATTGCATTGCCCAGATTGCTAAAGGACGCATGTAACCAAGAGATCGATAACGCCCTTCAACGTCCCAAGCTTCAGGTGTTTGGAAACCATATCTGCCGTAAATAAGAGACTGACTTTAGAAAGGAAAAATAGGGAATTCAAGTGTTGAAACAAACACATTCTTAAGAAGAAGGTAAGTTCAATCAGTTGTTCCCAAAATTCCCATGAAAAACTATTGAGGGTATTTATGTCTGAAATTGTTCAAAAAGGTGAAAGTGGGTATAAAACATTTTCTCAACTTGGATTGGGTAAAAATACATTTTAGTTATTTGAAAGTGGGTATTTTATGGTATTATCAGATTAAAAGGGAGAATTGATAAACCAAACTTACCCTCGACCATCTTTAGACCAAGCGACTTCATACACACCCACTGCAGTTTTAAATGCTGTTTCAACCATGTTTTCATGAATCATTCCAGCAGCAACAGCATATGTAACCCCACTCCAAATTTCTCTTGACTGCAATGTGCACATATCAGGTTGTCCATTTGGCAGCATCCCGTTTATTGCCCCTATCTTCCCATCTTTTACCTTAGCAACATTGAAGTTATAAACCGTCTCAAGTGCTTTTTTTGCCTTTTCTTCATCAACAATTGGTAAAAGACCAGAAGCTCGAGCATACCTACAATTTTTCTTTCAATAAGTTCACACAACATCATTCAGCAAACTATAAGTCACATTCTAAGTTAAAAGATAAATTCCTGCTCTCATAAGTGAAAATGAATCACGATATCAAATAATATAATATATAAAACACAATACCATTGTCCAGCCAACTGATCAGCCTGTATTGATGAGCTTGTACTACTTCCACTGTTATCATAGTTATAATAAGATCCATTCCATAACTTTTCATAAACCCTCTTTGCCTTCTGAAACTTAAACCAAAAGTAGTCCTCTGAACCCTTGTCTTCAACCACACGAGCAAGTGCTGACGTGGCCTGCAAGGCAGCCACCCACAGACCACCACAGTAAGCACTCACCCCAGATACAGACCACGTATCATACGTCTGATCCGGGAACCCGTCGTTTTCAATCATCCCATCTCCATCCTTATCGAACTGTTCCATATAAGCCATTGCCACATAGACCGATGGCCACACAGCTCGAGCAAACTCTTTATTGCCTGTTGCAACGACGTCTCTGTAAACTTGAAGCACAAACTTGGGATTCAAGTCTTTCCACCTATCTGTATTGTGAAGATTGTAGAAATTTACTTCGAACCAAGGATCCCGCATTCCAATATCATGAGGAACTGCACCAAGAACTTTTCTCTGGACACATGTTCCATCTTGTAAGAGTATCATCTTACTAGGATCATGCATCATTACTGCAGCAGCAAAGTCTCGTTGTATGCTGAGTTCAAGTTCAGGGAACAGCATGATTAATGCAAATGATGCATAGAAATGGACATCATATGTGTTACACATTTGATATTCTATCCCTTCGAGGTAGAGGAACTGGCCGACATTTTCCTTTCCTTTCTGAAGCAAATTTGTTCCCAGAGCAGAAGTTGTTGATACTGGAGTGTGAATATCATCGAGTAGTGAGGTCATTCGTTCAAGGATATTTATTGCTGTGTCAGTTTGATCAGATGTATTAACCACAGTACTAACATCTGAACTGGATTTATCGAGGGAAAACCTTCTTTCACCAATAGTGCGAAAACTATGTACTGGTGGAGATCCATCTGGAAAAAGAACAGAGAGAATAGCTCAAACCGGCTCAAGTATATCACCTTAAAACAGTTACGAATTACCTGTCCAAATTGCTCCCCCTGAGTTGAGATAGTAAAGCTCATTGAAAAGAGTGGGCGGGTACCTGCAGCAGACCGCCAAAAAATGTTGGCAAATACTTTTATGCACCAGTTGCACCGTAAAACTTAAATGCATCTTTAAATAGTATTATTTGTTTTACTAAAAGGTATTAGTTGGTCAGTATTAGCTATAACTAGCAAAGCTTACCATTCAGGAAGTCTCTTGTCTTCAAGAATAGGTCTTTGCCAAGCTTCTACTTCCGACTCCCAGAGACGGTGCTCTTTTTTTTGATAAAAAAATAAAAAGTAGTCATTTAACTAAATTTCTACAACAGTTTTCAAGAATTAAACATGATAAATCGCCCAAGAAACAAGGAAATGCACTTATTTTGCAAATTACCAACAATAGCATCATGTGCAATATTTGATGCCACATTTCCTTGGGTACCGTAGAATTTGGTGTAACGCCTGATGATACAGTTAACTTACACAGTCAATGTGGAAACACAGCAAATATGCTGATATTATACATGAATTAAACAAGCATTTAGATACTAGCCTGTGATAGGTTCTTCCACTCTGAAAGTTTATTTCTGGGCAATCCCATGCCAATGAAAATGTGATGGTTTGTACTGTTTTTGCTGGAATAGTCAGAGAAGCTGCAACAGCTGCCCCAATGAGTGATCCAGGTTCAGAGGGCATTGACATTTCTTCAGATTTTAGGTGGTCGAATGATCCACGCTATTCAGAACAGAACAGGGTTAGTCTGGGGAAGATAACAATATTCACTAAAATGAATATTCTAATTATATAGATCATTTGGCAAGTTTAGAATTACAAAGCACTAAGAAATGCTATTTCAGCAGCAGTGATTCCAATCTTAACACAGAGAGAAAATTGAATCTCTAAGTCTGTTTCTGAATTTATTATTTGTTATCGATTGAAAATGAAGTGATGATTTGTCTAAATGATGCCTAATCTTACACAAGTTAAGAACCATTGTGAAAAACCAGAAAACCCATTGCTATTCAAAACCTTCCGCACATGAAAATGGCTCTTGCTAAAATTGTTAAACATAAACGAAAAACCCAATATATAAAAGTCCAAAACACATATTCATAATACGAGGAACATTTAGAATGATTTCAATCATCTAAGCTCTTCTAATGTGTATCCATTCCAAAACCACGTGTGCACTGTGATTGAAAGTTTTCAAATTTATAATTAACTTCACAACAATTATTAATTATATCTTACAACGAGAGGCTGTAATTTTTATAACCATTTATTTAATAGCAAATCACAGAGATTTTATAAAATTTTACATTCCTGAAACGTATAGATTTATATGGATCTACATTATACCGAATACTTAATACTTCAATCCACACAATAGATTTGAAGTTTAACAAAGGGCTCACATTGGGCTAAACTTTATTGTGGATTATAAACGTTAAGAAAAACTTTCAAGTAGTAACATAGAATTTCCTAATGGTCCTCAACAAATCAAGTTAAAAATACTCCGTATGATTTTACATTTCCATTAATGCCATAAACATAGGAGTCAACCAGATGATCTATATATCACTACTTCAAATAATATTACGAGATAGAATGGACCTAAAACTAAAAAAAACTAAAAAATATTGATAACACTCAGACAGCTCCACTTTGAATATTGTAAAAAGTGATTTATTATTAGTTTTGAACAATTCTGCTAAACTTTTGACAAGCTTGAAACTAGCTTCTAGCTATAAAATCTCAACAAGCAGTTAGGTCTCAAATAACTGTCACAAGTACTTTTTCTACTCTTACATGCAAAACACATTTGTACAACTACAGAAGATGAACAAGTCATCAAAGCATAGATACCAGGTTAATGATATTTAGGAAGCTGAACCATTATTTTAATGCAGACTCAAGTAATAATGGGTATTCTACCTCCTTAATTTCATGCCACATGTCCCTTGCTGTAATACCTTTCGAGTTTCCAGATATTACAAAACAGGGGCACTCTGAGACATGAACTACATCTGTCCCTTCTGCTGCTATTGCAAAAGTCAACGAGGGCCGTCCCTTTCCAGTCCTGCACCAATTTACAAGTAATCAAGAAAACCTCCAGACAAACTATGTAAGCATATAAAATGAGTTCACAGGATCAATCATAAGCAACTGAAAAAGTCTTATGAGCACCGGGTGCACTGTGCAACTTAAGTGAATTTTCAAACGGTATTAGTTGTTTTCAGTGAACAGTATTAGTTGTTTTTACCAAACAGTTTCACTGTAAAATATCAGTTGTGTACAGTTGCACCGTACAACTGGTGTACAAGAGATTAACTCTAAGCAATTTGCATCACGAAGACAAAAGCAAGCACTTACATATGGTGCAACAGCACGCCACTAACATTATCCTCTGTCCTGGAAAAGAAAGCCACATTAGATCAGATTACGTTCTAGGACCAAAAGGCAAATACTGGTGAAACTTCAATATAAAAATACCTGATCCAAATGTCATAAAGAAAACTAAAAATATTTAGTAGATAAAAATTATATCATCTGGAAGCAAGTTATGCATGTCTTTACCTAAATTTTGAATTAAAATGCTGACCAGAGAGCCCCGAGTCCCCACCAACAGAGTTCTAGGAAAAATAGAAAAGGAGCCATCAGAAGATTCTTTTGGAAATCCTGGTGAATATTAGCATACTAAGGGAGGGAACTTACTGCCCAGCTAAAGAGCAAGGTGACATCTGCTTCAGTCTTTCCCAAATTAGACAGCTGATATAAACAAAAAAAAAAAACTCTTGATATCAAGGCTATAGGGCATAGAGGAGGAGAACTGAAGTTTAGAAAATAAAATTAAAAAATTCATACTGTGTAAGTAAAAACTGCCACAGGGAAGCTGCTATCCTTATAGTTGTGGGGAATAAAGGGGGAGAGTTGGCGACACACAATGTTTAGAGAAGGATCAGGTTCACCTTCATTTATCACAAACGACAATTCTTTGAGATTAGAGTTGATAAACTGGGATACAAAAGTAAGAGAATAACAAAGATTACCATCATATACAGTCCAAGCCCTAGGAAACAGTGCATGGAATGTGGAGTTTCGCCCATTGAGATTCCAGTCCCAAGATCCTATTCCCGATGCTGAACTGTCGCTGTTTATACACATTTTAATGGAATATTTTACGCACAATTAATTTACTCTCTTAGAGATCAATGACACATATCTCATGATCTCCAGAAGGTGCTTTTTAGACAGCATAACATTAAAATCTAACAAGATGATAATATGATGGAAACTAGAAACCAAGTATACTGAGTGCTTACTTCACGATTCCTGGGTTCTTTGGGCATAGTACAGTAGAAAACTTTTCCCCATTCGGTCGTGAAACAAATATCTGAATAAAAAGAAACAAGATAATAGTAAACCATCATAGGAAAATAGATATAAATCTGACTACTGCAATTCAAAAACTTTTAGGTGATGTTTATTTTGGGTTTAAAAACCAGGTTTGGGATTTACAAATCTCAATCTGGTTCTACTTCGAGATTTCTAAATCCGGTTTTTATAAAACCACCACTAAAACACCTGTAAACCTACTATCACACTTTCCAATACAATTAAATCTCTTTCCTTACACTTTAATGTGCTTGAATCATAACCCCATCATCCAATCATTAATCACACCGACAACAATATAATAATACAACACCAATACACCATTCACCCGCCCTACTAAAATCCCAAAACAAACACACACCTTATTATTTATCAGGATTTCAGAATTTGCTAGCTTTTAAAAACCACTTAAAATCCAAAACAAGAATCACCTTAGTTCACAGATACTGATGTAGCTGGAATGTAACTCCATAAAGAAATATATGATACATGAGATTAACTATTCATTTAAAGAAGATGTAATTTTATCTTCTAAAAGTAGACTTTCTGCAACATCATTGTTGTTTAACATCAATCTATAACCTACATAATAGGATCAAACTTACAGAAAATTGGTTTGGCAAAACTGGTTCATCTTCACAGACCCTAGGGAATAGCTGCCAACGCATAAACTCACCTTTGACACTTCTTCCGATGCTTCCAGCACTGAAAATTGTGTCAGCCCATACATAATTAGATTGACCGGTAGCACATCAAAACAAAATGCAGCCAATTCAATCGTTCATTGATTTATGTACTACATCTTGAATAAAAAAGAGATAAAAGAGTAACAATAGATATTACCCTATACCACCCAGAGGAACCCCATGGCAAGATGATGTTTGGCGCTTTGTAAAAGGATCGAGAAATACCTCCTGTAAGAACAGTTTGGAGAAAATTTCACATTCCTTTAAACTGGCATTAATCAATTCAAGTTTCAGTCCAATAATGAGGGGAACTTACTCTATGTTTGGACTTCTCCTCTCGAAGGTGCCGCCACAGTCTAAGACCTATAGGGGCCTAGATAAACCCAAAATGAATTAAAACAAGAGAGATATAGAGGAACAAAATTTATATATAAACAGAGAAAAAATTCAGCTGCTAAGCTCAGCCTGGGCATATGCTCGCGGAAAATACTATACACCAGTTGCACCATGCAACTCAAGTGCAATTTTAATTGTATTAGTTGTTTTAGTAAAAGGAATCAGTTGGTCAATATTAGTTGTTTTCATTGAACAACGATAGTTGTGCACCAATTGCACCGTGCAATTGGTGCACCCAACTGTTACTCTATGCTCGCACTACTCTATGCAGCCAAGAAGGAGGTAAAACAATCAATTTAAGTAGAGCTTCTAACATAGTATGAAAAGAGTGGAGTACAAGAATTACGAAATAGTTGAAAACATTACCATAGTGATAATTTCTCTAAAAGATAGACCGAATTCAGAAAGTGCATTATCCTCAGTACTAAGTTTCCGTTCCCATGTCAGAGATGGAGGTTTCCCAGGATCAACTATGACCTGAAAAATTTTAAGGATGAAAAGAGGAATTTAGATAGTAGGCAAATAAAATCAATCCAGAAAGCACTATCACATGTAAAAGAGCAGCATGGTATTAACTGATCTCAAATAATGGAGTGCAACAACAAAATATATATTGTTCGATTATTTGGTTTCAATATATGATGGTTTTCTCTATGACAAACAACAAAGGCTGATTTTACGACAACAACAGATTAATGTATTCTACACAAAGTGATCACTACATTTATTTTTTGTAGATATTGCAGCTTCATTACGACAAAATTAATGCCTGACCTGACTATATATTTAGAAAGAAAACCAGATAAGGAGTTCAATATCTGGCATAAGGAGGAGATATACAAATATGCTGTTTTAAAATGTGGAAAATCAAAGAGTGAGCCCATGACCAACCTTATCCCTGTGCAAAACCGATTCTCCGTCTCCACCAATAAAACCATTTTCTGACATATTACCTGCAACTGCAATACCAGAAACAATGGTCATTAGTTCAAATGAACTATTAATCGTAATATACTACCATAATTCATGTATAGCCGTGAAGAAATTAATTTTGTATTCACCTAAAAAGTCAAGTTTGTAATCAAAGTATCAAACCCATAGCTAGAACAGCCTAAAGGGACCATGTATTTTAATCTTAAAAATAGTATCAGATTGAATCTATAGGCATATATCTACATGCCCAAATTGAAAATGCTCTCTGATTACTTTTGAAAGGAAAAATGAAAAACCAAACCTATCAAAATCTTCTGACCACAAAGGTAAGTACAAGAAAACACAAAAACAAAGGGAAAGCAAAGATGCTCAAACGTCCACCCATATGCCAATTCCGTTGACAAATCCAGATTAAGAACACAAGCTACAAAAGCATATCGATCAACTAAAGAGGAAATAAAAAAGTTTAGAATGAAAACACATTGTAGAATCAGAATAGCGTATTGCAAAAAATGATCGCAGCCCACAAAAGAAGAGTCAATACAAGTAAAACCGAAAAGGGAGTCGAGTTGAAACAAGAATCTTGATCATCAACGTGGGAAAACAGAGAAGTAAGAAGTGATACCAAGTGTGAAAAATTAGCCTGGTTGGGGAAAGTGCAGATGCAGCAATCGTTCACGCAATGGAATGGAATCCAGGATTGGTTAATGGTGGAAAAGGGCAGTTTGTTTTTGTGTTGAAATTGGATTGGGTGGGAGATCAAACCATTTATAAAGTCAGCATTTTGGCTTTGTTGTGAAAGGGAGTTAGTATAAAACTAAAAACCTCCCTCCAACAAACCAAAAGTAGGGTGGATTCTTCCATATGTTTACTTACTTTTACTTGGTTGAGTTTGGTTAAACATATCACAAAGTCGTGTTTTAAATTATTCAATCACTGTTTGACTCATATTTTAGCGAACGATTTATTTATTATTATTTAAAATGATAAATAGATTTTTAAGATGGGGTAAAATAGTCCTACACCTCATTTATCCTGCACTTCCATAAAAGTCATTTTATCATTTCATATACTAATAAAAAAAATTATTTCGCTAAAATACGAGTCAAACAGTGACTGAACAATCTAAAATAGAATGGGGAAAATATAAAATATCAAAAGATACTTTTAAATCATTTAATACTATCTTGCAAAAGGTTTTTATTTCAATTTAAGAATTTATTTTAAGTTTTCGATTTTGAAAATGATACTCCCTCCGTCTCATTGTATTTGTTTCACTTTCCTTTTATGAACGTCATACTATAATTTTCTTAGTCCAAAAGAGAAAATAACACTTCACTACCTTATATTTTTTCCCTATAAAAGGAAAAAGTAACACTTCAATACCTTATATCCCTCACTTTTCATCCATAAAATAGTATAAAGGTCCACTAACTATTATTTTAATATTATTTCTTAAACAATTCAACCAAAAGAAATGAGACAAATACAATGGGACGGAGGGAGTAATATTTATATGTTTATTTAATTATAAGTTAATTGGAAAAAAATTACCATATTTTCATAATTTTCAATTTTATCATAAGCTTTTCAATGTTTTGCATTTTGATATGCATCTTTTTAATATTTTACAATTCGATACACAATGAAGATTTTGGTGACTTTGCTAATATAGCAACTGGAGTCATTTATGGATGGATAGTGCTAAGAGGGAGATTTACCTCGGGGTGAAATGTGTTTTTCCAGGTGAATTGACTACTTTGTTCTTAATGAAAGAATAAATATCATTAGTGAAGTCAACACTCATTAAAGGTAAAATAGAAAATTCATCGATTCACGCCAAATAGCAGGGTCCTTTACGGATCCTTTACGGATTTACTATGGCATGTTTAAGTGTCAACTCAGATGCAGCATGAACCAAGACTGACAAGAATTTCGACAAATAGCTCGAAATATGCTCTAATTATAGAAAAAAAAAAGATAAATAGTTAATCATTTTATTTTTATTGTGTTAGTCAAGATAGATGTGGCATCGCGATGCAACATCTAACATAGTAGAGATGATTCGTGAATGACTCTGGTTGCCACATTAATAAAAAGATGTCAACAATCTTATTCATGTATTGAATTGAAATAACTTGCAAGTCATGTATTGATTTGCAAAATTAAGAACTCGGGATATAATTGAAACAAAAATATCGTGATTAATTGTAAATCAATTTCAAAGAGACACAATTAGAAGATAAACAAGCTCATAAGTCAAAACGAATAATTTAACATTTAAAAAGTAAAATGGCATTTCAGATGATTTTAAGTCACTTGGGAGAGTATGTGTGGATCAAATTAAGTGTGTATGAAGAAATTTGGGTGTAAAGCCTCACTTCAAAAAAAAAAAAAAAGTTACATATACACGAACATAAACGCACATGCATGATTTAACTTTTTCCTACAAAAGGAGTTAAAACTTAAAAGTTTTACGATTGGTATGACTGAATGAAATTACGGCTGAATGGAATGATATAGAAATAATCATTTTTATGATTAGTATGACTTATTAATGAAATATAAGTATTGGTAAATCTATTTTAAAATTATTATTATTAATTATTAATTATACTTTAATATTAATATTATTATTGATTATTATATACTATATTATTATTTTTTAATATATATTTTTTAAAATAATTGTTAGGCCCCGGTGGAAAAACCTCATTTTGCACGTGCGGAAGCAAAAACATGAAAAGCGATGCATATAAAACAGGGGTGAAGGAATGGCGATTCCAGATTTTTCTCTTTTTAAGCTCATGTGTTGTGTTTTGCTTATGATCGAGTGCATATGACAAGATAAGAACGTAAAGCAGTAAAGAACACAACAATGTATAGTGGTTCGGAGACTCAAGCTCCTACATCCACTCTCTCTGTTCCTAGGGAAATTCTTTCAATCACTTCCTAAGGCTTTCTGACTACCTCTGTAGTTTACTAACCTTTCTACTTTGAGCTTTCTGACTACCTCTGTAGTTTACTAACTCAAACTGGACTTATCACCCTCTCGGGTTCGCCTCTTAGATGTTTAACGAGTTCACACTCCTTCGGGACTTATCACCCTTTCTCGGGATTGCCTAACAACTACCTCATTTCACCACTATTTATCTCTTACGAGAATGGGGTTTGGGTTTGGTGTTGTCTCCAACTATGGTGAGATTTTCCCTTACATTTGTTTAACCTCAATGCTAAGGTTGGGAAAATCTCTCTAAGCGTAGGATACATCGTGGGTTGCTTAGATTGAGTTCTAGAACACTCTTTGAATATATTTGTATATCTACAGACTTGTGTTCTATGGTGGAAAAGCTTGAGTATATGTTCTCTTAGCTCTGTAGCATCGTTGTTATCTTCTCCGCACTTCCACACGTAATAATGTAGGAAGAACTTGTATTTATAGTGTGGATTTGAATGTTCTGGTTGGAGAGAATCACATTCAAATCCATACTATTCTTTATAAGTTCTGAAGCTTTTTCAAAATTTGGTTGTCTTCCTCTCATTGGTCCAAGTCAATTTGGATTCCATGGCTATATTCCTCGGCTTGTGCCTCGGAACATTCAGGATATACTGAGCATTTAGTACATTCTTGAGTCTTGATAATTCTTGTGCCTCGATATCCTTTGGTCTTCGATCTTGATCTTCTATCTTACCTGTCTTGATGTCTTGATGTCTTACGAGTCTTCACAGATATACTGAGTCTTCATCTTTGATATTCTGGGGGATATACTGAGTCTTCATGTTGAGTCTTGATTTCTCGATTTCATCTTGAGTCTTGATTCTCGATCTCATCTTGAGTCTTGATTCTCGATTTTTCATCTTCTTGAAAACTTCGGTTTCTTGAAAACTCTTGAGTTTTCAGAATCTATCCTGATCTATATCTGCTTACTATACATTGTGCAGATAACATCCTGAACACTCTAAAACTGAATCCTGACTCATCTATCAAGATTATCCTGAACATGTCATACTCAGGGGTTTTGGGATCTAATCAAAATCTTCTTTATTAAATTCATTTCCCAACAATAATATTTTTTATAATTACAAAAATAATATTATTATTTTGTTTATTATAATAATATATAATTTTAGTAAACATATATATGTATATTAATATATTTTTAATTATTGTTGAAAGTATCTATATATATATATAAAAGCAGAAACCGTCCCAATTTTGGAAACTGTTGGATTTTCCCACCAAAAATCATTGCCAAATTGGGAGACGAATCTTTGGAGATTAAGAAAAAATCTTTGAAATAATTCCAAATATTTGATTGATATATATTTTTCTACAAGATTTATTCTTTGTCTATATTTTTTATAATTGGATAAATCATAATCTTAATTTTTATATATTACTATATATTGGTAAATTTGATTCATCCTCTCAATATTTTTCTACAAGATTTATTCTTTGTCTATATTTTTTTTAAATTGGATAAGTCATAATCTTAATTTTTATATATTACTATATATTGATAAATTTGATTCAGCCTATGTGATGAAATCACGTTAATTCTGTAAAAGTCCAATTCAAACTGGAATATTTTTTTTCAAAATCTATTTAAATTTTAATCAAGTTAAATTTTTAATCTTTTTAATAATTAAATCTTTATTCATATTAATTTATTTATAAAGATAAAGATTCACTCATAAAAATTTATATCCACGCCCATATTTATTAATAAAGAAGATCTACTCCTAAAAATCCATATAAGTTTGTGCCCACCTGCTGGCATATAATCAAATTCGTTGTTTTGTATGTTGCATAGAATATTTTTCTGTTCATAGGTAGATCCACACCTTTTTGCTTCTTTTTTGTTCATAGCAATTCTTCTAATTTGATGAATTTGTTAATCTGATTTTTTTTATATATTACAAAGAATATTGAGGTAAGTAATTTGAGATGAATTTGTCTGTTTTATTTTGTATATTGTAGTGTATATTGAGGTATATGATAAGCAATGTCACTTTGTTTTGTATATTGCATGAAATATTTTTCTGTTCATAGGTAGATCCATACCTTTTTTCTTCTTTTTTGTTCATAGCAATTCTTCTAATTTGATGAATTTGTTAATCTGATTTTTTATATATATATTGCAGGGAATATTGAGGTAAGTAATTTGAAATGAATTTGTTTATTTTGTTTTGTATATTGTAGGGTATATTGAAGTAAGTAATTTGAGTTCTCAACAAATTACGAATGTTTATGACAATTGTGTATATGATAAGCAATATCAATTTGTTTTGTATGTTGCATGGACTATTTTTCTGTTCATATGTAGATCCACACTTTTTTTCTTCTTTTTTGTTCATAGCAATTCTTCTAATTTGATAAATTTGGTAATCGATTTTTTTTATATATTACAGAGAATATTGAGGTAAGTAATTTGAGATGAATTTGTTAATCTGTTTATGATGCAACGCTTACAGCGTTGTAGGTGTTGAGACTACATCTCGAAATATACAGGAATAACCTGAAAATACTAGTATATTATTAATCAAAAGAGTGTCCTTACAATGAACTATGAACACGTATTTATACTAGATCCTAAACGTGCATAAAATGAAAACTATTACTTTGGGTCCAAGTAATACTTTGGGACCAAGTAAAACAATATAAGGAAATTGTCCTCACAATAATATCTGGATAAACTAGGAAAATGTATCAAGAATAATTAATGTGATTTATTGTAATGCCGAAAATAACTAATACTCCCTCCGTCCCATGATTAATGCAACACTTATCTTATTTGGACGTCCCAACATTACTGCAACGCTCCCACAATGGAAACAAACATAATATTAATACACTCACAACACCCTTATTTTATTTCACTCAAACACACTAAAACCCACTTTACTTGGTTTGCGGTCCATTTTTGGTGTTGCAATAATCTTGGGACGGAGGGAGTACTATTTAATAGCATATACTTTCAACGAAAGAAATTGGATCTCGTGATCCAATCTCTATCAGTTTATTAATCTGTTTTGTTTTGTATATTGTAGGGTATATTGAGACAAGTAATTTGAGTTCTCAATTAATTACGAATGTTTATGACAATTGTGTATATGATAAACAATATCAGTTTGTTTTGTATGTTGCATGAAATATTTTTCTGTTCATGGGTAGATCCACACCTTTTTTCTTCTTTTTTGTTCATATCAATTCTTCTAATTTGATGAATTTTTTAATCTGATTTTGTTTTATATATTGCAAGGAATATTGAGGTAAGTAATTTGAGATGAATTTGTTAATCTGTTTTGTTTTGTATATTGCACGGTATGTTGAGGTAAGTAATTTGAGTTCTCAATTAATTATGAATGTTTATGATAATTTTGTTTGTATATTGTAGGAAATATTTTTTTTGTTCATAGGTTCTTTGGAATAAATATGTAAAAAAATAATATTAATAAATTATAACGGATTGGGAAAAATATTTGGAAAAAAATGTAGAATATTTCTTCTTAAATATAATCTCAACCATATATCTAAAGATTTAAAAAAACAAAAAAACAAAAAAATCTCAACATTATATGTTAAATTCTAGGTTTCATAAATTTCAATTTTATAAACATTATTTCATTATCTTCTTTTGTCTACTTCTTATTTTACAATTCTCAATTTTTTGTCCTGCCTTTTCTTGTGTCTCTTTCTTCTTCTTACTCACAAAATAAATTTTATGGTTTTTGATGATTTTTTGTTTTGCAAGATTTTTGTTTTTTCTTTTCCTTCTGATGTTCGATTTTTTTA
This sequence comes from Stenogyne calaminthoides, assembly GCA_037126765.1. Taxonomy (NCBI): domain Eukaryota; kingdom Viridiplantae; phylum Streptophyta; class Magnoliopsida; order Lamiales; family Lamiaceae; genus Stenogyne; species Stenogyne calaminthoides. Next base: position 18,295,598 of record JBBCBC010000001.1, read on the forward strand.
TTTTGCAGAATTTTTGGTTTTATTTTTTATGCTCGACTTTTTGTTTTGCAGGTTTCTATTTTGCATTTAATGATTTGGTGAGATAATTTGTTACTATATATCAATCTTATAGTTCATATAGATTTATTCACTACACAATTTGTGTTGGTTTTTTCTCCTATTAAATCACTATTTTATTCTTTCATCAATCAGTAATAGGTCATTTTGTTCTTCGGACCACGAGCGTCAGATCAGCCCATGCATGAGTTTGTTATCATAAATTTTTCGAAAATATCGCGTCAATAAAAACGATAATAATATTATATATTGAGAACAACAAAATACCTTAATACAAATACTTATAAAAGTTTATAATAAAATCATAACCGTGCATCGCACGGGTTCAATTACTAGTGAGTTAATAATAACATTATATATTTTTTTAATATTTTTATTATTAATAATATATTATTAAATAATAATATTTTTATTTTATTTTCATTAAAATATTTTAAGAATTCACTTTAATTTATATTTTTCGAGATATAGTATTATTATTAAAAAAATATATTATTTATATATTTTAATATTATTATATTTAATATGATTATTATTATTATTGGAGTTGTTTATTATTTTTATTTTTATTAAATAAAATAATATTATTATTGTTGTTGTTGGGTAAAAAAGTTAATATTTTATTATTTTTAATTTATAAATATTTTTTTTGAAAAAAAAATTTTTTCCTCAAAATATAAAATACATAAACCCATTTTCTATATAAATTCATTCACAATTCATTTATTTTTTTTAATCTCCATTCCTAATGCAATTATGATTTATTACAAAAATACATATCAATTAATATATTTAAAATATATTTAAGTTATAAATTATTTAATTTTAAAATTTTAATATAAATAATTATTTTTTAATGTAACATACAAAATTTAAAAGTTTCATTGTCAATTTAATCTGCGTTGAACAAATGGGGGGGGTTATACCAATTTTACACGGAAAAGAAACATCATGAATCATCTACCAAAATCAGGTAATTGATCATACAAGATGACATATATATATGTCGCCTATAATTTATTGGTTATCAAGGAAAAGTACACTCTTAATATAAATTGATTAGTTTAGTGCCGCGTGTTACGCGGTTTTTAATTAAAAATTGTAATATTTTTAATAAATATTATATTTAATAATTAAAAATATAAATATGAGTATAAATACATCAAATTTGAATTAATAATTGTTTAAGGTGTATATTAATAAATTTTCTTAAACCTTGGAATAAGATTATTGTGTCAAATATTATTTATCCATTTTAATATGAAATTGAAACCTACAAATCAAAACAAAATAAATAGACTAAGAAAAGACTAATAAATTAATTAATTAATTTGTAATAATGAAAAAAAAAGTGAATAAATTATAATATAAAATACTTTTGCCACATAAAATATGTTTTTTAACATAAAATATGTTAAGATATATATATATATATATAAAGTGCAATTATAAAATAAATTTATTTATTAAGAAATTAATAATTGAATATAATGCACACTAAGATAAAATACATTTAGAATGAATATTTTATTTATCTTAAATTAAGTCAAACAAAAATTACCGAAAGAAAGATAAATGAATAATATTATATGTTAAGTAAAACATAAGGTAGTAAATATGAATTACACATTTTATAACTTTTGCGTATATTTTAAATACCTAAATAATTAGAAATTAATTATACACAAAAAATTTAAGTTTCATGACACATAGGGTTCTTTTATAAAAAGAACCAAATAGAAAAACGACATGTGTACTCAAATTTCTCATTGAATGACACATATGTTAAATTAACATGGAGTTGACACATCATGAAAAAAACTCTCTATTAGTATATAGAGGGATTAGGGTGAACAAGTTTCAGAATATGTGAAACTGGATAAAAGATATGATTTATATTATTAAAGAATATTATTTATAATATACTAAAATATACAATTTATATCACAATAAGAGTATTAATAGTGATAATCGAATGATATGATGTACATTATAAAATGATATTAATCGTGATAACTGTAGAGTCACAAATATGTGAACATGAGACCAATTTCAAAATTATATGATTTATATTATAATAGAGATATTACGTACATTATAAAATAATATTAATCTTGATAATTGGAGAGTCATAGATCTGTAAACATGAGACTAATTTCACGGTGAACAAATTTTACACGAGACATTTAGCAACATCTCAGATTATCGAGTCCATGATAATAATTTTTTTTTGAAATGTCCATGATAATAATTTGATACTAATATACTAGTAGTTTTTTAGGGAGAGAAATTTGTCGCGTATCCATTCGTAATAATAAGTACTAAAACTAAGTTGTTGATCGGGTCTAAAGATTCTAGTGGTAGGCACAAATTAGAGTCTATGTAGATTGTTTTTAATGTATCTCAGGTTTGAGGTTTTTTTTTATTAAATTAGGATAGTTTTGAAATCTTCTTATCAAAATAGGGTGACTTTTTGAGATATGATGATTTTAAGTGATGTTACATTCTGTGAGCGCAACATGGTGTTGTATGTGTATGTAATGTATCACTTGTTGCTCTTTGTAAGAGCAACTAGTACTTGCACATACTTTCTGTTCAAGTCTATGATGCAACCAATTAAAAAATATAACATGTTACTCTTCATGAAAATAACTAGTCTTTCGTATGTATATATGTATGTATGTATTACGTGCCAAAATGGAACTAATAAATCTACATTTTGGTTGGTTAATAATTTATGATCTTACACCTTCAACTATCATTCACTATTTATTCGTTACTCTCAATATCTAACATTTTATGATATTAATTTGTTGTTTTTATATTTATCCTCTTAAAATCATTTTTTTTTAGTATTTCTTTAACTATTTCATCATCAATTCATCTTTTCTCTAGCCATAACATAAAATTTTCATATTATAAAGTAATTAAAAACAAAAAGCTCACACAATGGATACAAGTAAATATTCCTAGTTAATGTGTTTAACATTCATGACTTTATATTTTTCTTGCAAAATAAACATACAAAATATATTTAAATTAAAAGTGAAAAAATACCTTAATTGCCGAAAAATCTCAATACACGATCGTTGAGTCAATCCGTCGTGTTGAATCACCACATAAACACAATACCTAAAATACAAAAATAATAAAATAATATAAATAAATATTTTAAAAATATAATAAAAAAATAATGTTGTGTTTTATTTAAATGCAAAAATCCTACTTTTATATGGAGACTAATTTTTTCTGTTATACAGTGGTGGATGTGGGTTTTTTTTGCTAAAGTGATGGAGATTTTATGCAAAGGTGTAGTGATTGTTTTTATTTTTTTATATAAATATTTAATAATGGAAGAAGAGAAAAATAAGAATGTGAAAAGCAACAGGTTATACACGCTTGACTAGTTGCCCTTATAAAAAACAATATGCATACTAGTTACTCTCATCAAGCGCAACAGACATAGATACGAATAAATATATAATCACCCAACTTTTTACGCTTATAGAAGGCAATAGGTGATACATACATATACATACAAAGACTAGTAAGCGCAATAACACTTAAAAGCATAAACTTTTAAAAAATAACCCTATTTTAATAAGAACATTTCAAAATTACACTAATTTAATAAAAAACCCCAGGTTTGAGAACTTGTATTCAATTATTGAATGCGACTTTGACAGTGAGTTATGATTTTTTTTAAATGAAATATGGATTGGCCAAGAGTCAACAGAATAAATTAGATTCATTTACATTAATTAAGGAGAAAAAGTCATTTGGTAGTGTCAGCAGCTCCAGGTAATTGCATGCGCTTCGAAACACAGAATGAGTACTATAAAATTTTGATTTTCTTTAAACAAGTATAGTGAAAACTAAGCACCTTTCATATTTTCCTCACAAAAAATATTACTACTATTTTTAGAAACATCACATTTTACTTTCAAAATGTTAATTTTCTTCTTAAAAAATACATCAATCCTTTTCATCTCACGAAAACAACCTATTTGATAAACAAGTTTTATTTTAAAGTAATAATATTCACTGACGAAGTGAAATAATTCAAATGATTTGAACATAAATGTCTACTTTATGAAATTATGGATCTCCGACAATTTTCAATTTCTGGTGGTATAAAAGTTCTTATCGTCCCTTAAACGTTCAATTCTTCATAAATGTACAGCACAATATGCAACGACAAGAATATCAATTATCCAAGACTCAAATATATAATGCTACTCTTCAACGGACAGTTCTTCTTAAAAGGAACGGAACCAGTAGTTGAGGAACCAACTCATCACACAATCACATCGCCCCGTGAAGCACACTTGCATGAAACAATCCTACGATGGAACGAAACATAATTTAAGCAATGACGCTTTAACACTTTGAAAAAAATTGTACTAATCTAATACCCCGTATCAAGTATGAGACTGTCTTATATGAATTTTTATCAACTCACACATATACTATCTCAAAAAATCATATAATAATAAAGAAAATATCAGTTAAGAAATTGATAAAGATAAAGATCAATGGTAGGTGGACACATGAAATTAATATCAATAATCCATCTCACTAAACATTTTGATACTAAAATTTATCAATACTCAAGAAGTGCATCACACTAAAAATTTACTAGCATGTATTATAATATGAAAAATGTTTTACCTCCTTGGAGCAAAATCATAGATCAACATCACATGAACCCATAACTTTCACTACTCGCTAGGCTACTAATTCCTCAAAAACACAACTTCCGAACAACTTCTTCAATTGCACAGGGGATGTATAAATCACGAGGTGATCAATAATCTCATACGGAGTATACAGCTAAGTATATCATGAAAAAACGACCTAAAAGATATTAACAAAAAAAAACTGAAAACAGGCAAAGTACCATGAGATGATAAAAGTGCAGTTTTGTTTACGTTTTTGATGTAAACAAACTGAAGAAATAGTCGGAAATCATGTAAGGCTGTCCAGGGTCAACGAAAGAGATCAAAAAGGTGCAGCATAGAGATGTGATGCTCTTATTCAATGAAGTATCACCTAAATACTTCAACATAAAAAATGTTTCCAAATGGGATCAATGACTAATGCATCTCTATAATGGTCAAAATGTCGTACTTGCTCTCCCCGGAAAAAGTGTTCTCAAGCAGTAGCCTCCTTCAGATAAGCAATTAGATCTGCACGCTCTTGCGGTTTCTTCAATCCAGGGAAAACCATCTTGGTTCCAGGTATGTACTGTAGAAATAAAATTTACCGGTATTAAATTCGGTCATTCCAGAGGGAACACTCAAGGAACCAGGAAAACAAACACATAATATACGCATACGCAAACAAGCACACACACATTTATATCACATAGTGTCAGCACGGTTCAAATTAAGAAAAAACTGAACATGCACATATTCTAGGCCAGGGATATCACATATATATTCCAGATAGTAGGTTAAACTTTTTTTTTTTTTTTTTATCGATCAAATTGGTGACTCGAACCCATGACCTTTTGGACATAGGTAATGGTGCTCTAACCACTTGAGTTATACCACTTTGTCGGTTAAACCAATTAGCTTCAAATTGTGTGTGTTGTGTATAAATAATTTGATAAAATATATAATACATGCCAACACAGTCTGCAGTCATAAGTCCAGAAAAGAGATTTATCTTATTGCAAAGGGAAGAATATTAAATTTAAATGAGATAACTGCCCCACAAATTAACACTCCATTTAATCACCAAAGTTAAGTTCCCAACAGAGATAAGCATACCTTCTTGGGATTAAACAAGTAATCATAAAGCGTGTTCTCCCCCCAGGCCACAGCCATGTTCTTGTTTGCAGCTGAGTAAGAATAACCAGGGGTAGTACCAGATTGTCTTCCAAAGAGGCCATTCAAGTTAGGACCTATACATTTTGAAGACACATGAGAATCAAACCAACATACAAGTAGATATAATAAGCACGGCAATGAACCAAATAAGAATAAATAAAGATGCAACTTTAGCTTCTCCAAGATCACACGCCCAACAAATCAACCATTAAAAAACGTACATAGACCAACAAACGTCTTTGGAAGCCATCAAGCATTAGTATCTATTATGTTCCAATAAAACAGAGTTACAAGGACACGCACTCTTCAATTCTATTGGAGCTTGATATAAAGAGACTTCAAAATCAAACGATCCAAATACAGAATTCAATTGTTGTAGCTATTAGAATAGACTATAGACACACGGTTGGTCTACGTAATTAGAGAGAGCAAAAGATAAACATGAACCCTACGTCAAATAAAGATGGCATTGTTACAGAGGTTAAATTCCGAGTAAAAATTCCTCTCCATCTATCTAAGCACATGGAAATGAATTTTAATTAATGCAATGCAATAAATCAGAAAGAAAACCAGATCTCAGAAAATATAAACACGATTCAACAACGGCGAATGAGAGAGAAAAACAGAAACGAGATCAAAGCGAATTAAATCTACGCAATCGCAAAACATAAAAAAACATTAACAAGCTACGTTAACAAAGAATTAACGGTTTATTCGGGGAAACCAACCTTGTTTATGGCCGGCGCCTTTCTCGACGGTGTGGCACTGAGCGCACTTGGTCTTGAAGATCTTCTCGCCGCTTTTGGCATCGCCAGGGGGCGCTTCACCGAATGACGCCATGGAATCGAACGATTGAATCTGTACGGATCACGAAAACCCTAACAAATGAGAATGAATCAGGAAATGCTGAATGTGGAATTGTATGAGTAATTATATAAGGAATGAGGAAAGAAGGTTCCGGCGGTTCTAGAAGGAGAGAGAGAATCATGGTTTGGTCTGGTGGCGACCAGCTTTAAAATGGGAAGGAGCGTGGCTTTAGGCGGCGGGCACGCGCCAATCTGCCTTGCGAAATTACAAGTGCCCATGCTTGATGCTTCTCACTTTGACCGGCCAATCTCCCATGCTTGTATGGGCCTGGGCTTTATAGATGATCTGCTTCCTTTGGGCTATGGGTTAGGCCTGTTATTCCTATGAGCTCTTATCAGCCTCAGCCCATACTATTCACTTAAATGAGAAACCAAGGTTAAAAGGATTTTTGGTAATTGGCATATAATTACCTGTAAAAATAAAATCTTGTTAACTCTTCAAATGTGGCATCCTTTTACTTCCATTTGTTGATAAGGTGGGATATTTTTTAAACTAATGAATTCAATGAATTGCAAGAATAGACGGTGTTGATAAGACCCTTCATAAATTCCGGAAGCTCGACCAGTACACAAGGATTATCATATGAACAAAACACCTTAGCCAGAGACGGATCTATTCAAGGGCAGCACTGGGTTGTGCAAACCCAGAATAGCTCCCTATATATGTAGGTATATGACCTTTTATATGTAACTTATTTCTACACCAGCCCACTCGAACCCTTTAAATTTTATCACAGAGCCCACTTATAAACAAGCCCATCTTAATTCAAAATCCCTATCTGGACGTTAATTAAATAATGTAAATAATATAATTGAACTGATTTGTTGATTGGGGGAATTTCAGTAGTGAAAATAATTTGAGTACTTTAATTAATGAGTATTTTAGTATTGCTTACAATTATATGATTTAATTTTATCTCACTTTTTTTATTAGTATAGATAAATCAATTTTATATTTCAAAGTCTTGTAGAATACAATTTAAATGTAAATCGTAATATTTTATTATTTCACTGAAAGAAATCCATTCTTTCTGTTTTATTTTCTAAATTTTATTGTGCCCAAAAAAATTTATTTTTCAGCCCACCCCACTATTCAATCCTGGATCGGTCCCTAACCTTAGCTATAATTAAGTGACACAAGCTTAGCATTTCATCAAACTACACTAACTGAGAAACAATAATTAACTTTTAACAACTCTTGCAAATCTTTGACATAATTACTAAAGGTGGAGTCTTCGATTGTATCATTCTTGTATTAGACCTTTATGTTAGCCAATGTGGTCGAACTTGTTGTCATTCTTTGTAAGAAGCAAGTCGTCGTTCTAACAGTCTGAGTTGGAGTGCACTTGGTTTATTCCCAACACCTCTTGTCGTAGAATTGGTCCAAATCAGAGTCCATTAGCCTCGTGAAAATCATGAATACAGAAGGATCAACACCAAGACTCGATTTGCATGATGGTTAACTTAATAGTGTCAAACAAGTTGATCTCCCCTTCCAACATGCCACCGCGAAAGTGCTATCTACCATCATAAATCATACGGTCTCTTTATATATATGTCATGTATGTAGGGCATAAATGAGAGATTGTGATTCTCTTGCGCAATAACTTGTCATTAATCAGGACAAAACCCTTACAACCATGACTTGGTTTTCATAGGGAATATCTTCCAGATCCCTTTCCACTTAGACTCTTCGTTAGACGATGTATTTGATTTTATCGACCTTAATTCAGTACTATTTGCCATTTGCAAAACAAAGATCAATTAGAGCCGGTGAAGTTTGAATGATACTTTTTGCACCCAACTGAGAAGTGTGACCTCACTCAATTTTACGTCCCATATTCGATTTTCATGAATAAAAATGTTAGCAACCCGTAAATCTTCAAGACCTGGAATTATCGGTGCTTGAAGATAAACTTGTTTGTAAAAAAATATATTTTAAAAAGAAAAAAAAATGATACTTATGTTATTTTTTTCATATAAATACTATATGTATATTGTTTTAAAAAATGGAGTATTATTTACTATTAAATTACTACCTCCGTCCCAAACTCGATTGTCACATTACTGTGTGCTCGAATTTTAAGAAAAAGTGATAAAGTGTTGGAGTAGAAAGAGTTGTTTATTAGTACTTTATGTGATAAAGTGATGGGTAGTTGGGGTTAAAAATAGTTGTTTGTTAGTATTTTATGTGATAAAGTGATATGTAGTTGGGGTTAAAAAGAGTTGTTTATTAGTATTTTATGTGATAAAGTAATACAGTGGTAAAGTGAGTATTTCCATTTAAGAAAAATAGTAATCAAGTATGGGTCGTCCGAAACAGAAATGTGACAATCGGGTTTGGGACGGAGGAAATATAACTTTTCAAGGCACTGCTTAGAGCATCCACAATGGATGGATGAATTTTCATTCATCCATCCACTCTCTCTTCTCCACATCATCTCCACATCATTTACTTTTAAATACTTAACTTTTTAAACAAACTCTCACAATGGTTCATTTAATCATTCATCCATCCATTCACTATTTATGGGTCCCACCATGACTTCATCCCACTTTATGCATATTATAATTATTAAGAATTATATTATTTTTTAATATTGATATTATTAATCAAAATATTAAAATAAAATAGTAATTAATTATAAAATAATTCCAAGTAAACAAAATTAAGAAAATCTAAGTAAAATATTAAATTAAACATTTAGATTACTTGAAAGTTAGGAAACACAACATTCAATTAAAACATTACAATAAATTAAAACATTCAATTCACATGCATATTTGAAATTAATCCAAATTTTAAATATAAATAAATTATAAGTTTACATATATTAAAAAACATAAATAAAAAAAAGTACTCTCTTATATCATCACATTTATTTTTTTGCAAAAAATACACTTTCTCTCTACATTCATTCTATTGGATGGATAACACTCTCTCTCAAATCCAATGAAGACCCACAATGGTGTTAAACATCAATTTTCATCTATCTAATGGTTAAACACTCATTGAATGATACATTGTGGATGCTCTTAGTACTCATGATCTCACATAATATTAAACTAGAAAACCAAAGGAATTAGAAAAAAAATTTAATTGTTGTGGATGAAATTTGAGAGAGGAAAGTTGAGATAGAGAAACCTATGGTGGCTATGAAGTTGACTTGTTATACTCCGGTTGCTTTCTTCAATAATTCCTTGTTTTGGTAAAAGCCATTTCAACTCTTTAAATTACTCATTATTTCTCTCCCATTTGGAAAATATTTTTAACTCATATACCCCCACCCAGCTGTTATTTTTCCATTGCCAAACAGACTTTCATTTGACCCATTGTCGCCTCGCCGACAATTGCCGATCTTTTTTATACAGAAATTAGAACCCACAAATGTCCAATTTCATCTAATTTACTCTGTTTTTTGCAGGATCCCTGAGACCCAGTAATTTTTTTTACTGGGGCAGAAGTGGGATCGAAATTTTGGAGATCAGTAAAGAGAAACATCACTTGTTTTGGGCGTTTGTGCTTATCTTCTTGCTGCTTCAGTTGCGCGCAATGAGATTGTGACAGTTTGTAATTTTTTGGGTTTTCTTGTTTTGTAATTGTGAAAATGGAGGTGGGTGCAGTTATTGCTGCAACATCGGATTCATATAAGGGGATGTCATCGGACAATATAAAGGGATTGGTTTTAGCTTTATCTTCTAGCTTATTTATTGGCGCTAGCTTCATTGTTAAGAAAAAAGGGTTAAAGAAAGCTGGTGATTCTGGCGTCAGAGCTGGTAAGTTTAGGTTCCATTTGTAGCTATGATTAACTTGCATTTCTGCAATTGGTTTTTGGGTAGATGAAAGTTGAGTGAAGAGTATGTGTTTGATGTATTGCTTAATTGAATTTTCTTGGAAAAAATGGTGTTGGGTGGTTGTAGTTGGTTAGATTATGCTGGCATTGCGTTTAATGATCGAGATCTGGAGTTTCATTTTGGTTTTGATTTGAGGAAAATGTGATAATATGCTCAGGATTTTCATGTTGCCCCTAAAGAACAATGGAATTTAAAATTAGTACTCATATTAAACAGTTTATAGATGCTTAAATAATTAAATGCATATCCGTTTTGACATTTTTTATGTTTGGGTTACAGGAGTTGGAGGTTACTGCTATCTATATGAGCCACTATGGTGGATCGGCATGATAACGAGTGAGTTGCCTATCTCTGTCTTCTCTATATTAGGTAGAACTCTTGTCATGCTAAGTTTGTTATCATAAAACAACGATGCATTAACTACATGGAACATTGTGTATGGAAAATGAACTAAAATAATTACTAATGTGGGGGTAAACTGAGACAGGTTTCTCATTTGTCATTTCTGTATCTAACTTACACATTGTCTACTTGTTGCGGCTGTATTTGTTGAAGAAAGATGGACATATGTATGTACCTAGTTAACTGAAAATTTATGTTGCAACTTTCTTTCTCTATCTAGAATAGAATATAATTGTGAAATGCCACAAAGCAACTATGAATCAACTATCTATGAAATGTAATTGTGCCTAGACATTTATTAAGTGGGGGCAAGAGATGATCATAGCCACAGCTTATAGCCTTGTATCGAGCCAATAGCTCTTCCACCAAGGGACATTATCCTTTAGCAAAATCTGAAAATTTACAAAGATATTAGCATTAGTAAGTCCACTTTCCAAAATTTCCTTTATAAAATGCTCATCTATTTCTACATGCTTGATTCTATCATTTAGGACCAAGTTAAATGCAAATTGTTTTTATACACACAACAATTTCTTTTAACATATGCATCGGGCCACTCTTCTATCTTCAACTACTGGAGTCTTTTAAACTTATTGCAACTCGCAATTAAGAAAGATATTCTTCATGTCTAGTTAGAATAATAGCACTGCAACAGAGAGTAAAATCTGAATGTCATTGAGTTTATAAACTCGAGCAAATGTCTCTGTCAAGTCACTGCCATTTACCTTTCACTGTCATGACCCACTTGCAACCAACGATAAGCTTTCCTTCTCGCGTTTCAACTGTGTCCCAGAACCCAGATGCCATTTTTCTTGATTTTTTTTTGAATATTTGGGAGGTTTCAGATTTGTATCTTACTTGGTAGAACCAGGTATCCCATGTATACCTACAAATGTTATAATTACTACCCTGTTGAAGTAGTAATTCTGGAAGAACCCCAGATGTCGCTATGAGTTCTATAACTTAGGGTAAAAGGAGATGATGGGGTGTATGATTTTGGTGAACAGGAATTCTAACCATGTTCTGTTAATTGAAACACATCCTGCTCAAATGTGATTGGATTTTTATCTTAGATATTGAAGGAAATAAAAGTTTTCATATAAAGAAATTTTGGCTGACCAAACTTTTGGTGCCACAACATTTTTCTGTATTACCAGAAATCGAAACAGACTTCAAACCAAAAGTGTCTATCCTCTATGGCTTCTTCATCATAGAGATATAGTCCTCTACTTACTCTAGCAATACCAATCATCCTCCCTGATCATATTTTCTGAAAATGGCACAAACAAGGGAAAAACATAGGGAAACAATAATGATCGAGAGTCAGTTTATTGATTAACACAAGATTGCAGGTAAGATATGGATTACACAGTTTATAGTCAAGTGGTCAGATAATTTAATCGATCCTTTTTCCATTCGCTGTTGATAGGGATCCATTTGCAATTCTAACTTAAGGGCTGCTAGCACATGTACTATAAGTGTTAAGTAAATCGGAAGCACCAGTCAGATCAGTTGCACTGACACACCAAAGCCTATAATCCAATTATCCAAGTGAACTGAATTATGTGAAACTGTAAAGGCTGAAGCAAAGTTACGAGACAAAGCCATAAAACACTAACCAATATCAACAGTTGAAGGAGTTGAAATAGACTGATTCAAGAGTCTGTACAATTGCTCTATCTGCTTCATGGGGTTTGGTTTACACCGGCCCAGGAAGTGAGATTTTTTTTGGGGGCTTTTAGGGCTACGGGCCTACGGCCCAGCTTTTGGTATAAATAACCCACTGACTCATTGTAATTGTATCACACGAAATAGTAGAAACCCTGGTTTGATAGCACCTCAGACGTAGTAATTTTTTACGAACTGGGTCAACAAATCCGTGTCTTAATTTTCTATTCATACTTCTCCATAATTGCAGGTTAATTCCTAATAAAACTCACCTAGAATTTCATTGGTTAAAGCAAGCAACGGGTTAATCTCAACATGCTTATATGCCTATTCTGGCTGCAGACAACCATCCCAAACACTGTATTAATGGCTAATGCATGCTAGTAATGAAGATACAATTTGGGGATGGTATAGCTTTCTTTATATTCTACTTGAATCCTCATATCTATTCTACTTAAGCATTTTATGGCTACGTATTTATTCTGATGTAAGGTGCTTCCTCACAACTGATGGTTGATATTTTTGCTGTTGCGACAGTGATTGTTGGAGAAATTGCAAATTTTGCAGCTTATGCATTTGCTCCAGCCCTTCTGGTTACCCCACTTGGTGCGCTCAGTATAATAATCAGGCATGATACCATGTTAGAGACCTTACTAACTATAATACCTCGTTTTTGTTACTGATTTGTGCTAGTATATATATGCAGTGCCATTCTTGCCCACATTATTTTGAGAGAGAAGCTACACATTTTCGGTATTCTTGGCTGTGCTTTGTGTGTTGTGGGATCCACCACGATTGTCCTGCATGCTCCACAGGAACGTGATACTGAATCTGTGACAGAAATCTGGGAGCTCGCCACAGAGCCCGGTAAATTTAATTCTAAATTTTCTAATCTATTTCACACAGCAGTCAGTTCTTCTACCTTCCCTGTTAAGCTTAAAACCATGCATCTATCTCTGCAGGTTTTCTTTTTTATGCAGCTCTTGTGATTGCTATCGTCCTCGTTTTAATATTTCATTATATTCCGCAATATGGCCAAACACATATATTGTGCTACATTGGTGTTTGTTCACTAGTAGGTTCGTTGTGTGTTATGAGTGTCAAAGCACTGGGAATTGCATTGAAGCTGACGTTGTCGGGAACGAATCAGCTATTATATCCCCAGACATGGGCCTTTGCTATGATTGTCATCATCTGCGTCCTCACACAATTGAATTACCTAAATAAGGTAAATAATTTTGAATATTTAGAGTTGCTACGTCATTCCAAGGCTCTTTTTTTATCGTGTATTCCATTTAACTCAATATTTGGTGAATCTTGAATGCAGGCTCTAGATACATTCAATACCGCAGTAGTTTCACCTATTTACTATGTAATGTTTACATCCTTCACCATATTAGCAAGTGTGATCATGTTCAAGGTAAATGCTTTGTCTGGAGAGTATGAAGCCTTCATTATATTGTTATTGGTGATTTTACTAGATGAACATCTAGAATTGGTGATTAACATGCATAATGACAATGGTCCTTTTGTTAATAATAACGAGCAGGATTGGGATAGGCAGAACCCGACTCAAATTGTTACAGAAATGTGTGGATTCGTGGTCATTCTTTCTGGAACCTTTCTCCTTCACAAAACTAAAGACATGGTTGCTGATGGTAAATATTGTTGAATACATATATTGTGTTGCAAAATGTGAAGATTAGAAAAGTTGTAATTTGGGGTTTTTCACATGCAGGTTCTTCCATGTCAATAGGAACGAGAATAGTGCCCAAACATGGTGATGTTGAGGAAGGTATCCCTTTAAGACGGCAGGAATCGTTGAGGACGCCGTGATATTATTTGTTTGTATCATATATAACAGTATTACAATTCTTTTTGACAAAATTCAGAGGATACACGTCTGTGATATCGAGTTCCCTAACACATTTTTGCATGTACCCCTTCCATTCTGTAAAGCATATGCTATACGCACATACAAATATATGAACAGATGGAAACGCTATAAGATCAATGCTGCTATATGAAGTCAAAACATCTGAGAATTAGAGTACATTTTGTTGAGACATGCACACTTAAACACCCCTCTCCATTACACGTTAGCAAGAGGATGAAATTTGTTATGCTGCTACAGTACTGCTATGTGTTTTACGAGAGAAAAATATCTCCCTCGATTTACTTGTTTATTTGCTTTAGAAGACCTGATACCGATGCACAATGTGTTGATTTATATTCACATTGTTCGCAGCAGTATTGCAGCAACTGGATGACTTTGAGACACCTACACCACAAGCAAAAAATCCATGTCATGAAACTGGGAATATTAAGCAATCAATCTAACTTATAAACTCAATTTAAAAAGATAAACTGGGAATGTGAACATCAGCAAAGTAGATTGGAAAATGCAACAGCATGAATTGAACTGAAATAATAGCAGAAGAGGTTGAAACATTAATCTCTCCTGGTGTGATTTTCACGTGGTAGCCTAGGAACATGATAAAACAGTGTTGATGCAAGTTCCGGTTTCAAACTGTGCTTTAAAGCTTTAATTCAAACCAACATATATCTCGGTAAAAAATAAAACTCTTTAAATAGCTTCCTGCTCAAACCACAATATTTCAAAAGAAAATAGCATAGCCTTAGTTTTAATTTACAGAACAGTGACTGAGTTCTTTCTCAATAATGTTGTCCAAATGGCTCAAAATTCTCATATACTCAATTTGTTCAACAGAAGAAAGAAGACCTGGATGATCATTTAAATAACAAACAAAACACACTTCTACTGATAAATAAGTGGCAAGTGCATAAAATTCTAAGCAAAAGCATTTGTATAAGTGGCAAGTGCATAAAATTCTAAGCAAAAGCATTTGTACTGAAGAAGAGAAGCTTTCTTCTAGACGAGCCAATTCTTATTACCCCTTAAAGCATCACATCTAACAAATAAAGTACTGCACCTTATAAATTATAGGGTAATTACATAAAATATCCTTGAGATTGCAAAGAATAATGTAAATTGCAAATACCTTTCTTCTTATTTAAATCTATTTTACAAGTTTAACCAATTGAAGGTCGTGCTTGTAAGAAACATACAAGCCTCAGGTGGTGTCCATAAATTCCCCAATGGGGTATTTGTAATTCTGAATGTAATTGGATCATTTAATTATCTTTAAATTGGCAAAAACCCAGGGGTGGTATTCATAAGTTACCCTAACCTTTAGGTTAATTTTCAGAGATAAGGTTATAGTTTAAACTTTTTCCACGTCACGAGCAATATCATATTCTTTACCAAAAGGAAAACAAATACGCCAAAGGATTTTTCATAGGGATCGATCATCCAGTTTCAAGGACCACGGGGAATGGATAGCAAAAGTTAAGGTGAATTATTAGAACATCATAGCTTGACTGAGGAAGTTTTAACCTAAAAAGTGATGTAAGGATAAAGACATGAACCATGTTCTAGCCTGCTTGATATTTTCAACCAGCTAAATCTGGAGAAAAAGTGGGTTTGAGAAGGAAGTGATTCTATTAAATAGAATACGCCATTAGTTAAGAGTAGTTAGTAAAACGTTTGTCGTTTTGTTAGCAGGCTAGTCGAGTACTAGTTGAATAACCAATTAGCCAGATGGGATTTATTGGTTAAACAGCTGTTTTGGTTTAGGGAATTCTGTATTTTCTTGGCTTCTAAATACATGTAGTACAACACATCATGTCATATTACAGAAGCTAAATACTATAAGGAAGATGACCCTATGAAGATAACTAGTAAAGGTAATGACAAAGAAATCAAGATGATGATTGCAGTATGGTTAAACAGTCTCTTGATTCAGCAAATTCAGAAGAAGTGGGCACTATCGGCCCACTCGTCCAATTACGTCGGAAATAGCAAGATCAAAAGACAATGAAATCAAGACTTCTTTATCGTACATGACTGAGAGACTTAAATCAGCAATAAAACAGAAAAAAGACATACACACTGTGATATTCAATTATTTGTAAAGCAGTTTTCACTGAATCATCTAAATTGAAGGAGAATTCATCAATTCTAAGAATAACAGAATAAGGGCAAGCATAAATTGGGGCATTTTTGCATATCATATCAAGAACCAAGTAAACTGAATAATCGAGCCACGGCGTTAAAACATCAAACACACCACATTAAAAAAAAAACAAAAAAACTTTGACGTGGAACCCTTGTTTGATCCGGCGATATAAAGATAGAAAAGTAATATAAAGTAGAGAAATTGAAAGTGGAAAGAGAGAAAAAAAGTTACTTTTGGGGAAGGAAATTGTTCTTGGCGAGACAGGCTTGAATATCGCAAGCTTGTTTCTTGCAAGGCTCTTTACTTGGTTGCGCCATTTCTTTTATTCTGTAATTCCTTTGGTTTTCCCTTCCTACTCTTTCTGTGTTGATACTTTATAGCGATCAGTTTCTTAATTGCTTGAGGCTGATGATTCTTTCTCACAATTCATCTCACGAACTCGGAGAGTAATACGAAACCTGGATTCATATCATATTATATTAGCAGTCGGTTTTGTTTGGGCTTGTAATTGATGCTGTTAGTGGGCATTTTAGTAATTTCCAGTTTTGTATTTTTAATTTTTTTTTGAAAAAAACCAATTTTGATCACTAAAGTTTACATTTTTACAGTTTGTCACCTAAGTTTACTTACTTTCAAAATTGGTCACTCAAGTTCATTTTTCCTCTCACGTTAGGTCCTGCCGTCAATTGATCCGTCTTTGACTGATGGAACCAACGAGAAAAAACGCGAATTCATTTAGGGTTACAAAGATTAACCCCAAATTCGATAGCCTTCTTTCCTTGACACTCTATTTTTTTTTTTAATTTTACTTGATTTCTCTCCAATCAAGCTCTCTATGATCAAGTTCAATAGACACCTCATTCTCACCCTCTAAATGCTGAAAATAAATCAAGGTCTCTAAATGCGCAAATTCATCCCAAATTGATGCCAAAACACTATTTTTTTTTCATTATATCCTAATTGATTAGCAAAATCATGCAATTTAATTAACCAAGTATATCACCATCAACTAAATCAAAAATAACCCCCCAAATAATTCAGAATTTGAAGGTTTGAAACTCAACCAATCACTCGTGCTACAAACTTGAATCAGCTAGTAAATTGTAAATTAGAATAGAAGGTTTACCGTATTGGGGTGCATATTCAAATTTTTCCCTTCTCGCCATTAACAATCAGAATCGCTAGGGAAATAGAGAGACTGAAATTAGAAATTAGGGTTTTTACAAATGGAGGAAAGAGAGATGCTGGAATTAGAAATTAGAGTTTTAACAAATGGAGGAAAGCGAGATGCTGGAATATCGATTTTGGGGGTGTTTAGAATGAATTCACTCTTTTTCTCGTTGATTTCGTCAATTAAAGACAGGTCAACTAATAAAAGACTTAGTGCATGTTTTAGAACACTAGTGAATAATAAAAATCACTTAAAATTTGAATAAGTTGAGTCTTGAAACTTAAAAAAAAAGCACTTCTCACCTACTTTGTAGAGAGTGCAAATATACCCTTAATGTGAGAGAAAAAATGAACTTGAGGTGATCAATTTTAAAAGTGAGAGCGGCCGATATGTCGTGCACGAATATATATATTTTTTTCGAACCCCAGTTTTGTATGTTTTGAGAGCGGCCGATATGGCGTGCACGAATATTTTGGAGAAAAGATAAAAGATTTACTTCACTACTCCGGCAGTATTTACTTTTTCTTCAACACATTGATTACTCCAACATAATTCCCAAGATTGAAACTTGAAACTCTCTAGTGGTCTTGTAATTGTCAGGCCTCTTCTCTTGTTCCTTTTCCTAAACAATTTTTTTTGAAATTATTGTAAATTTGATGGACACAAGACGCATGAGGGGTTTGACGAATAGCTTCGGAACCAAATCGAAGCAAGCTTCAGTCTTATGGCTCGAGGGTTTCAGAGAAGCTTGTTGTCTTCATCGCGTTTTCACATACTGTCTTAGGTACTGTAACACTTCGGTGGAATCCCTATTTACTTTGATCGTCAAATTCTTTTCCTGAATGCTGTTTCCACTCGGCTTTGACTCTCTCTTCTCCTTTTTCTCTATGTATTTCCCCTTTTTTTGAAAAAAAATTGCAGGTCAAGAGAACTTGCTATTCGCACAGGACAGTGTTTCCTCCTGAATGGCTTCATTTTTTTGGGAAGGTTAGTCTCACAATTGTAATCTCTTCTGCAACATGAGGAAAATTGCAATGCAAAGTTTGTAGCTTTCTTGAAATTCTTTTTGCTATCTAGACTGAGCTTCTATATTGCACAATATTGCCCCATGATTCTTGAACCAATCGGTATTATTTGAATTCATGTGGGAATACTTTTTTCGTGCGTTTTCTCACCTCTTCTTGAAGGATTTGAATTTTATTTAGAATTTGTTGAGGCCTCTGCTTAGCCTGCTTAGCTGTGTTTTTTTTTTCTTGTTTCGATTCTGAGCATCATTAGTGTTGGTTTTAGTCTATATTATCATGCCTAAATTGGAATTTATGAAGTTGTCTATCATACCACTGTCTTTTTGCAGTATTTTTGTTCTGAGATCTGTTGTTGTTCCCACGCTGCTATGGGTGTTACCTGAGGGATGTCCAATGATTATATCTCAAGAATTATGTCCATTTGAGAGTATTTTCAGATTCTATTCCTTCTTACGGCTTGGCCTTATTCAACTCTTCTATGTGAGTCCTGACTTTTGCTTCATGATATTCTGCACAATATAAACTAAACTTTGATTGGGTGGAAAAACCTTCACCAGTTTATTTTCTTCCTGTTTTCTCTGTTGACTTAAGGTCCAGACCTACTTGTAAATCATAGATGGTCAAGTCCATATCATGTATAAGCTTTTCTCTTTGGACTATCATATTGTTGCCAAAATTTTAAATCTCATTTATTCATCAAAGATTTTGACGCTAATGTGTTGTTTTACTTTTTGACTAATTGACCAGACCTTGCTAAAGTTGTGCATTGACAAACCTTAATGTTAAGAGCTTCAGTCTGATTATAATAAATGAAAAGTTTGTGGTAACTTTCCATAATCTTATATTCAGGTTATGGGGCAACAATGGTTTTTTCTCGATATAGTAATAGCTAAAAGTAATGGGACGCAAAACCTGGTGCTATAATGACTAAGGCTTCTATGGCATGCTATAGATCTTTTATGACTAACTGCTTTTTATCTCTCTTCGAATCATTTGATCGCCTAAAAGACGAACGTGGAAATACTCTTTTGAGTTATCTTGTGACTAACTGGAGGACTATTTTTTGTTTTATTTGTCAATGAACTCACAGGTGTTCTGGTTCTATCCGATGTACATATCCAGCTTTATATTAAGCACTCTCTGGTATTCTCCTTTCCTTGCTTTCTTCATTTTTTCTTTACACTTCTTTCTTTAAAATTGAAGCAGTTCCGACTTGTATATATGTTACATGTTTTTTGCCATACCTTACCCCAATTATTGCCAACACATTTACTAATGCACTGTCTGTGGCCCCTGGAAATCAAGAATGATACAACTCTATGCACAAGTGGATATTTTTTTCTTTTGTATTTTTTTTCTTTTCGGAATATCAGAGTAATGTTCTCTGATCAAAGTAGTCTTTCACCTGCTCTCAAACTCCATTCTTTGCATAGAATACCAATAAAGATTTTTTTTATCAACAGTTCCTAACTCTTTTTGAGCCTCCATGGGTTTCAAACCACTCCAATCAATTTATAGATGGAATAGGTATTACGGTAGATAAAAAAAATCTATAAATTTTGGCAAATCTGAATGTTGAAACAAATACAAGCCTTCATGATGTCAAGGCTGATAAGTTCCATTCGCCTAATTAATTGTTTCTATGTATGACCTCTTAAAGTTGGTTTAGTTTAGCTTTGTACCTACAGTTCCAGTATTACAATGATACCCTCATGCCAGGATGCCCTTAGAGAAAGTAAAAAGTTGGCTAGTTTCTGCAATTTTCCTGCTAGATCTGCATACAATCTGAAACTCAAAACATCAAGATCACCAAAAGAATTGTTATTTTACCCTTTGCTGCAATTCAAGTTATTTCTTGCTTGAGACTTTGACCCGTAGGCGAGTGGCACAAAAATCACTTAGAAAACACTATGATAGAAATGAAATAAAAGCTAGTAGCTAGAAATATACGGCAGCTATTACTTATGATCTTGGAAATAAATTACATAAGTGAAAATATCAAATAATTAATAGATCCCCTTTTTTAACTATGTGGATTCTATGGTATTTTGATCATGAGATGTACCTTTATATTTGGACCTAGGTATAATGATATCGCAAAGTATGGGTTTTTCGCAGTTGAAAAACACGGGCCTTCTGGTTCAGAATCTTCTGGCAAAAACGATAATGGCAGTGATAAGACTACTGACCTCGCGGGGTACGCCCAAAGTCTTGCCTTATATTTGTTCTTTCTGAATATTATGCAAAGGGTTTTTATTTTGCCTTGGAAAATCACCCACTTCATTCCTTTCTCTGCAGTGCAATGATTGCAATAGCTGAACAGGTCTATTCAATTCTCTTGTTGAGCTTCTTCTTCCTGGAGGTGAAATACACTCTCTCTTTGTCTTCACTTAATCAACCACTAATTCCACCATATGATTAAGCTATCTATTTATCTTTTCTTAGCATCAACCGCTAATTCCGCCGTATATGATTAGGTAAGAGTTAGTTTGGTGTTTGCAGGTATATATCACTGGATTCATCCCCTTTGTTGGGAAGGCACTTAACTTTTTGCTCCTTTCGTGGATGTATGCTTACTATTGTTTTGAGTGAGTGGTGAAGTCCATGCTCTAGTTTCTTATGAGAAGACTCTATTTGGGCTAGAAAAGGGCCACTGATGTTATATCTCATTTTTAAGGTACAAATGGAACTATTCTGGTTTGAGTTTGGACAAAAGGCTGGACTTCTTTGAATCCAACTGGCCATTTTTTGCTGGTTTCGGTAGGTATCTTCTGAAAAGAAATGCCTAACAAATTTACTTGATTTTCTTGGTTCTTTGGACAGACCAGGTTGTCGATCTGATTGAATTGCCTGTTATCTTTTGAACTATGTTGGCATGTGATAGGATACAAGTGCCTAAAAATGTAATAATGCATTTTCCCCATAGAGAAGGAATGAAATCTGATCTTATACCAAGTTGATGCTAAATATAGAGATCGGTAAGAATAAGTGAAGTAGTTAAATCATAAATTTACGGCACAATTTTATAAAAGGTGGTCTAGGAAATTGTTACTATGGATTGCTGTGGGATAATTTTTTAATTTGATAGATTAGTAACTAAGTTTGGAAACTAATGCAATAGGTCCAGCTTCTGAAGATTAGCTTATTTTATCAGTAAAGTTGTCCGTTGGATGCGAATGGACAATATTTCTTGTTGTCTTGTCACTCCTTGGAGCTTCAAAAGTTACTGTAACCTTAGAGCATGGTGGTTGATAAACCAAGACTTATGACTCTATGAGCACATGGTGAAAATGATTGGTGGAATATAATGGCTAGTTATAGAGCTGAATTCAAATAGAACAATTGAAATTGATTTTCAGTCAGATATGCAGGTTTAAATTTACATTGTAGATATCCCACATTCTCCAAATAATTTTATGTTCAAGGGATATGTACAACCTATCATGGATGAAATTTAATTTCTGAAGTATCGTTTGTTCTTTTGGAATGTCAACCATGACAGATGTCTAAAGTAATCTCTTCTGTTATAAAAGGATAGTGGAATACTGGAATGCCTAAATTGTTTAATTGGCCCCATTTATGATACCTAATCTCCATGGCAACGAAAAGATGTAATAATGTTTTATGATTAAACTGTAGTGTGATTTTCTTCTAACTTAATTACTTGTCGTTATACTTTGATAATCAATTGACGGAACTTTTCAACCGTATCTTTGCAGGAAGCCCGTGTGTTCTGGCAGTATTTTTTATGTCTCCTCTCGTTAGCTATGGGGTTATGTCTATACTGTATCCATTAGTAAGTGGTGGACCTCTCCGATAATTAAATAAATGTGAACATTAAGAAATGGGCTTGTTTAGATGTCAATATTTGGTATAAGACATGATATTATCAAATGACATTCTTGTGATCAAAATATTCCTCCTCTTGCACTAATTTTAATTATGGTCTTTCCTTTTCTAGTTTGTTCTGACTGCTACGGGCTCAGAAGCCGACAAAGTTATTGCTTCTCAGAGAAATAAGTGGAAAGGTACTGGATTGGGAAGGATTCCGATATTTGTTTCTGCAAACTTCTTATCGTAAGTCCCTCTTTGTCTATCCACTACATCAGTATTTTCTTCTATATTTGTTAAAGTTGTGTTTGGATTGAAGGATTTGATAATGGATTTAAAATCCATATGGAAAATTCTTTGGTGGTGGTTTAGATTGATATGGAATAGAGGTCAATCATTGTGATCTTGAACTATTTTTTTGAGTGATTTGGATGAATTTAATTTACGTCCCAACAATTTGGATGATTTTGGAATTCAATAATTTAAATGCCTCAATCCAACTGTTCTTCTTAGGATGAAAGTATTGACGCTTTTCCACTTTGAACCTCGTGAGCGAAAAGCTCTGTGATCATCATCATCAACAGGAGGAGGATGCTGTCGCGTGCAAATGGAAACAATCATAGTAAGTCATTGTATATCGGTAGCAATATTTTTTTTATGAGCTGCTTCTTCTTTGTGCCTTGTGTATTATCTGGGTACATGAATTTTTAATAAAAAATATATGCATATGCAGCAACAGGTGTTGCTGATGTACAATGTATGATGGGTTTCAGTATGTGTCATTCTTCCACTTTCTTTAATCAGAAGCAGTGAGCAATGCATTTCTATGTATTTTTCACCATCCATTCCTGTACATATTCACTATATTATGACATGATCAAGAAAAGAAGAAATGTATACAAATGTCTTTTCTTGATAACATTCTCTCAACATATTTCCCTGAGTTTGAATTATTCTGGTTTACTTTTATGTTTTATTTTTTGTTTCTTAACTACGAGTGTTGAATATTATATGATAGAAATATGAAAAGTAGAATAGATTATCTTATTAGATAATAAACACCCTATTTGTACTTGTGTTTTTGGTACAAATACTATCCTCAATAGGTGCAAATTATAAATTAAGTGTTCTAGTAAATAAGTTAAACACTTTAGGGAGATCTTTTGTAGCACAGTTTAAAAAGGATTATGTAGCACTGCGAAAGAAAAAGTTTATTAAATGTATGAGACACACTTGCAAGAGACGGTCTCACGATGAGACGGTGCATACATTGGACATTAACATTTTAATACTTTGGGAGGTGTGAGTGTGATTTGTGGTAAGTTGTAGATGATTTTATGCATGAGATCATCTCATATTAGTTTTTGCTAAATGTATTATGTCAACCAATTTTTGGATCCTTATTTTTTTAATTATGTGAATTTTGAGAAAGTCTCATAATTGAGTGTCTCATAATTATTTAATTAATTATATAATTTTATTTATGTATTAGATTCACCATAAATATTAAAATTTACAAAGTGATATTCAAAGTCTCACAAAACTCATTTATCTTAAATTGAACTCATAAGATCAAAATCAATAAATACACCTCAAAAATAATAAAATTCATATGCTAGATTTGATGCTTTTTTTATATGAAATTTATACTTTCTCCATTTTATATTAAGAGTTACTCTCCTGTGCATCAATTGCACAATGTGCAATTGGTGCAATTATATTTAATTTTAATTTGGATGAACTATGCACTGTAAACCCTAACTCCTAAACAATGAATCATAAATCATATATGAACCATTCGGGCCGGGTGAACCATAAACCACTTGAGCCGAGTGAACCATGAACCACTAAAGCGGGTTTGGGTTCGGGTTCGGGTCGAAAAAGAAAAAAAAAGTTGAAAGAAAACTGAAATTGAAAAAAAAAAACTAAAACTAAAACTGAAAAAAAATTAAAAAAAGAACTTCAAAAATTAAATTGTACCAATTTTATTGGTGCATGGGATGTACAAGAGAATTTGATTTATATTAATATTATTGAGGTTGAATTTTGTTCAAATTAATTGTCGTCTTAGTTATTTTCCCACTTCCCTTCCTGATTTATACTAAAGTATCCCAAAGGCTGTATTTGTTTTGAAATTCACAAAGATGGATTTAGGATTTTGCGCTTCCCGTCTTATACGAGTTTAAGATTTAGAATTTGATTTTTAAATTTCATATTTAATCCACACCTACAAATACCTATAAAACCTATTATTATTCTTCTCAATATATCACACTTTATAGATTTTATTATTTTTCTCAATATAATATAATAATACAACATCAATCACTATTAAAAATTGATTTAACATAAAGTTAAATCTCATTCTACTCAAATCTCAAAACAAACACATTTAAGTTGTGTTTGTTTTGGGATTTAAGTGTGCGGAGCAAGTCAATATTTTAAAATTCAGGGATTTAGAATCCTTGATTAATAGTAAATGTATGTGTTTGTTTTGAGATTTAAGTAGGGTGAAATTTAACTTTATGTCAAATAAATGTTTAATAATGATTGATATTGTATTATTATATTATATTGAGAATAGTAATAAAGTGTATAAAGTGTGGTGTATTGGGAAGAGTAATTATAGATTATATAGGTATTTGTAGGTGTGGATGAAATGTGGAATTTGAAAATCAGACTCTAAATCTCAAACTCGTATGAGACGGGGAACGCAAAGTCCTAAGTTCATCCGTGTGAATCCCAAAACAAACGCAACCTTACTATCCATCAAGAATTCTAAATCCTTGAATTCTAAAATCTTAATTTACTCCATACACTTAAATCACAAAACAAACACAGCCTAAAAGATCTTTTATTTATTAAATATTGTTTACCTCACACCTCTTATGAGGAATATTTATAAATTTCAAAGGAGGTAGAGAGAGAGAGCGAATGAGGATAAATATGTCAAAATTTGACGTTGCAATTAGTAATGATAGAAAATTATAGGCATACCTGTACGTAACTTAACATAATTTGAGCATCTATTACACTATGAGATGAGAAGATATTGATTTGTATTAATTTGTACACGGTCTCAAATAAATCTTTTTCGAAGAGTATTTAAAAGTTAAAACTAAAATAAAAGATGATCGTGTAAAGCCTCATTTCTTTTTCATTCCATTTTCTTTATATGTTTGTTTCGAAATTTACCCGGATGAACTTAAGACTTTAAAAATTACGTCCCATTATAGTTTGAGATTTAAAATTAAATTTCAAAATTCTCTCCTACAAAGTACATCTACACCCCTATTTTTTACAAAATTCAATACAATCACATCACTATTTTTCTCACTCTCAACACAATATAATAATACTATATCAATTATTATTAAATATTAATTTGACATAAAGTAGAAATCTCATCTTATCAAAAACTCAAAACAAACACATATTTTTTACTATTCACCAAGACTTTCAAAGGATTTCAAAATCATGATTTCCCCCGCACACCTAAATCCTGAAACAAACATGGTTGTGTTTGTTTTAGGATTCACACGAATGAACTTAGAACTTTGCGTTCCCCGTCTCATACGAGTTTGAGATTTAAAATCTGATTACCTACAAATACCTATAAAACCTATTATTACTCTTTCCAATACATCACTTTTTACACCTTCTTACTCTTCTCAATATAATATAATAATATTACATCAATCACTATTATAAATTAATTTGACATAAATTTAAATCTCACCCTCCTCAAATCTCAAAACAAACATATACATTTAGGCCTCCTTTACTTCCACCAATTAACCTAGTTATCCTTAGTTTGTAACTATTTATTCAGGTGTATCGCCTGTTTACTTTCAATGTTCAAAAAGTAAGTTAAACCCGGGCACCCGGGTTAACACAGGTTCCAAGACAATTTGCCAGGTTTAATAAACCCATAAGTTTGGGGGGTTTAAACAATGCAGCTCGGGTTTAGGAGGATATTACCGATTTCATCCTCAAACAAATTCATCATTCTTCATTATTTCCAGCAATAAAATTGAATTTCTTCCTCAAACGTCCACTAAATTACTGGAACAAAGAAAAGAAAAGATATGTGGAGTCATGGAGAGAAGAAATTTGATGGAGAAAAAAAGAAGAAAAAAGGGGAGAGAAGAATTTAGTAGGAATTAACTAACCACAAATTCACCAAAAATAATTCACAAACAAAATATAAATTACAACCGCAAACGAAAGGTTCTCCGGTCTTCAAAAAATTTCTTCCTTACCCTCGTCGGATTCTGATCAGAAAGGAATAATGAAACGAGGAATTCAATTGAAGAGATAATATTTCCATTCTATAGGTATTTTTGTGAGATAATAAATCGAAAAGAGAGGAGGAAAAAAATGGAGTGAATTGAGGAGAAGAGGGAAAAAATAAATTTGGGAAATCGGAAAAGAAAGAGAGAAATTTGGGAAAACTGAAGTGAATTGAGAAGAAGAGAGAAATTTGGGAAAATTGAGTGAATTGAGGAGAAATAAATTTGGAAAATGGGAACAGAAAGAGAGGCGGTGATGATGATGAATGAACAGTGAAAATGGGTAAATAAAAAATAAAAATAAAATATTGAGGATAAATACGTAAAATACCATAATTATTATTTCCCCAACTTGTCAAGTAAATATGACTCAATTTAAGGTTACCCTGCTACTAATTATCCATATATCATTTTTGGAGTTAACCCAAACCAACAAAGTAAACGAGGTCTTACTATTTATCAAGGATTCTAAATCTCTGAATTCTAAAACCTTAGACTTGTTCCGCACACTTAAATCCCAAAACAAAAGCAATCTTTGCTATACATCCTAGAAATGAACATATGTTTTCTTTGTAGACCACACAACAACGTTATTAATAGATACCTTTTTGACGTTGGTAAAAAAACATGAAATGTTGATTGTGATAAAACTAAAAGTAGCAACACAAACCAATCTCTCACCTCAATATACAAATCTCCCTCCCTTCTGGACCAAACTATCAAATTACATTTCAATCATTCTTCCCAAAAATAATCAACCCAATAACAATAATACTCCTATATCACAACGATACAAAAATTCCAATCACAACTCAATATACCTTTCATCAATCTTCAAATCTCAAAGCTGCAATACCTTTTCTGTTGATGGATTCCAGCATTGTTAAGGTATGGGCTGCAATTTTGAATATGAATTTTACATATATGAGATCATTATCTCCATTTGTATTATCACTGCGAACTGTTTTGGCCGTCATCTTCACTATCCGAAGCTTGATGCTGCTGGTGCTCCGGCGGCGGCTGCTCTACATTATCGGAATTCATATTCAAATTATTCCTCGAATACGCATTCAAAAGCCCCATCATCCCCAAATTCGACGATTCCGCTGAAATTCCCAACCCTAGATGCTGAGACAGGTTTCCTCTTCCCCCTTGCAATTCGACGTTCCCGCCGGAGTAATTAAACCTAGGGAAGAATTGGCCGCCGCCTCCAGCGGCGGCGAAAGGCCACATTTGCGCCGCCTCCGATTGGCCTCTGGCGGAAGCTGCACTCACCGGTAGCATCCAGATCGTACTTCCGGTGGCGCCATGTCTAATTGAACTTCCCGGAGATTGCTCTGCTGCGGCGGCGGTGATGGTGTCCTGTTTTTTCTGCAAAAAATGATTATCGCCTTTTAATTGCTTATTCGAATTAGGGGAACTGGTACTGGGGCCTTCGCCTTGCGAATTATTCGATTCTTTGAATAAATCGACTTCTCTGTATCTCTTCCCCAAGTAATTCTCCTCTCCGCCTCCGCCTCCGCCGCTGGTCAAGTTGGTGGCGGCCGCCTCTGTAATTTGAGAGGCCGGCGGTAAAAGATGCGGCGAGTTGTGGTGAAACCCTAGCATATGCGAAAAATTATCCTCGTAAGGGTAATCCGAATTGGGGGCTAATCCCAGCGCCCTATGGAACGAATTAGGCGCCGATTTGGAGGGCGGCGCGGAGATGGTGGCGCCGGTGCTTCTGAGGTTGATGTTGAGAGTGGAGAAATTGGCCGGAATGGTGCCGGTTCCGGTGGCGGCTATGATGGCGGGCTCAGCTTGGTGCAGCAGCCACTCGATAGTTTCGCCGTCGGATTTGTGGCCTAATTCGCGGGTGAGCTGGAAAACCCTAGCGGCGCAGGTGGCCGGCATGCGGATGCGGCGCCCCCGGCCGTCGACTTTGGTGTGGCGGTCTTTGGTTGATCTTTTAGGGGCTGGGGGTTGTGCTTCAGCGGGAAGTTGTACTTGTACATGCTGCTGGTGGTGTTGTACCTGTTGGGTTGGGGTTTTGGGGTTTTCGATTATGGTTTCTGACCTGGTGCCGATTGCTAGGGAGGCGTCAACGGGCTGAGACGCGGCGGCGGAGGGAGAAGTGGTGGCGGCGGCAGGAGGAGGAGGGTGTGATTGGAAGAAGTGGGGTGAGATGTAGATGGTTTGGTGTTGTTTATTGGATTTAGAATGAGTAAGTTCCATTTCCATGTGGGGTAATCAAAGAAAGGAATTTTGTTGGTGGGTTTTGTTGTGTGATGATATTTTTTTCTTGTTTGATCGATGATGGATTAAAGGCCTAAAGATTTTCTTGACTTTGTTGTTATTATGTGAGTGAGAGAGAGGGGCAGGAAATTGGGGGCCTAATTAAGCAAGCAAGCAAACA
Source organism: Stenogyne calaminthoides (assembly GCA_037126765.1). Lineage (NCBI taxonomy): Eukaryota > Viridiplantae > Streptophyta > Magnoliopsida > Lamiales > Lamiaceae > Stenogyne > Stenogyne calaminthoides. Next base: position 18,325,034 of record JBBCBC010000001.1, read on the forward strand.
GTGTATCTTGGTGATTTTGATGCTGATTGACTAATGCCTTATGTTTCACACACAGAGAGTGGGGTAGGGGTAGGGGTAGGGGGTGGGGTCCTCTAATGTGTGGTAATGGAATGTGAAAGGTGGCCTTCGACTTTACCAAAAATGTTATCTTTTGCTCATAAATTCCTATTCATTCCGAGCATTCACAATGTACTGATAAAAATTAATTCATCTATCCATTCTCTTTCCTTTGTATTATTTTTATATTATTAATTTATAAAAATTCAATACTTTAAACACACTATTATAGTGGTTTATTAATCATTCATCTATCTATCCATCTTTTTTGACCTCACATTAATCTCATTTTTACCTATTTTTTTTTTAAAATATTTTCTCTCTTCATCCATTTCATTGGATGGATGGATGACACTCTCTTTCCTATATGATAAACACTTGCAATAATTTTAAATATCAAACTTTTATTTATCCAATTATTAAATACTCATTGAAGGTACCACTATCGATGCTCGTTAATACACCTTCAAGCTTTCAACGTCTATTCAATGCACACTCATCAATCATCATTATAATAGGAAATAGGATAGGAGAGTCTCTCACACGGTCCACACCTTACAAGGTATTTTAAAAATATAATCCTTTTATCGCGTGATTATCGTAACACTTACTTTATTTGAACGTCCCAATATTACTGTAACATTCTCAAAATGGAAACAAATATTCCATCCATCTCAATTATATAAGCTTATTTTTCTTTTATGTATGTCCCAAATATATAATCTTGTTTTTACATAAAGTAACTTTTTCTAATCAATTTACTAATATAATCTTATGCATTAATTATGTTGGAAACTATAACAAACATTAAATAGGGGTATAATAGAAATTTGACATGTTTAATTTACTTTTCCAATACAATTTTTTAATCTGTGTGAAAAGTCAAACAAGCCTATATATTTGGAACGGAAGGAGTATAATATTAATGAGGCACATTTGAATGAGACCTTCTCACGGTGAAACGGGACAAAAGCTAGGCATTAACACTTTAACATTTTAGGAGGGTTTGAATGTGATTTGTACTTGTTTGTATCTCGTTTCATGCATGAGACCGTCTCATATGAGTTTTTGTCAATATTAATACACTCACAACACCCTTATTTTATTCTACTCAAACTCACTTTACTTGATTTGCGGTCCAATTTGTGTGTTGCAATCATCTTGGGATGGAGGGAGTATAATTTATTATATTAAAATATGTACTCCCTATGTCTCAATTTTAATCGGTGGGTTACTGTGTGCTTGATTTTTAAGAAAAAGTGATAAAATATTGGGGTACAAAGATTTATTTATTAGTATTTTATATGATAAAGTGATGAGTAGTTGGGGGTAGAAAGAGTTATTTATTAATATTTTATGTGATAAAGTGATAAAGTGAGTATTTCCATTTAAGGAAATGTGCAGTTAAGATTGGGACGCCTTAAATGGAAAGAATGCAGTTAAAATTGGGAGTAATATGTTTTACTAAAATATACTTCTTTCATCACAATTTTAACCGTATGTCTACTGTGTACTCGAAGTTTAAGAAAAAAATATTTATTAATATTTTAGGTGATAAAATGTTGGGGGTAAAAAGGAAAATTCAACGTTATTGAAGTATAGAATAAAACTAGGTCTTGTATGCACCCGTGTGCATCGTGCACTTATAGTGTATTTTAGAAACGTGCAACTTGTTATGCTGAAAAACGACTTATTTACACTGAAAAGTGCAATTGTTAATATAGGAACATAGTTGCATGCTTCTGTTTGTAATAGTTACATGTTTCTATTTTGTATAGTTGCATGCTTTTAAAATGCACTATGAGTGCACGGTGCACCCGGGTGGACATGAGAGTCACTCGTAGAATAATATTTATTAAAAGTGATAAAGTGATAAAATATTGATGGTATGAGATAGTGACATATGGTAAATAAATGGGTGTTTAAAGAGTGTGAGTTAAAGTGTTTATTTCCATTTAAAAAAATATGCAGTTAAGATTGAGATTGACAGAAACGGAAATAATACAGTTAAGATTGGGACGAAGGGAGTATAATTATGTTTATAAAATAAATTGTGAGTTTCAATATATCAATTTGTATATATTTTACTATATCAAAATTGAATATTTTTAAAATATATTGTAAAATAGATCGTGCAATTGATATATATAAGACCTAGTCATATAATATACTTAAGCAATGTTTATTTTTTAAATTAAAAATGAATACATAATAATATATTACTTCGTCCCCTTTTGAAGATTTTCATTTTGTCTTTTTTGTCATACCCAATCAAAAGTTCTCATTTTCATAATTAGTAAATGAAGCAAAATTTAAATAAGACGGAGCATAAATTTTGACATTGATGTTTTAATATTTTGAGAAAAATAAATATAATTTGAGTTAAATTGTATCTCGTCTTATACATAAACAGTTTCATGAGTTTTTGTCTTAGCAAATTGTGTGCCCACACTATCACACCCTATTATAATTATTTTTAAATTTGAATTTTATTACAATAATTTGTGACTCATCTTAGCTGTACTTACTTTTAGGGGCATTTTTGTACAGTAATATATTTCAACTACAAGTTATACATTTAATACTATATTTTTTAATTAATGTGACAAGACAACCTAAGAAGGGGATAGTTGTATATGTAACCTTCATTAATTAATAAAGATAATTTAAAATTATAAAACATTTTCGGGATTTAGATAGGAGTAAAATAGTGGTAAAATATGAAAGTTGTTTTAAATGCATAATTGTGAATAAGATCACTATTTTTTTTTTCAAATTATAATTTAATTTAATTTTTTTTGAAGTTTGCCAAACAAATAATCACTTTCACTCTTTTATGCAATTTTAATTCGAACTCACATTTAAATATTTATAAATATAATAAATAAAAAATTAAAAATAAATTAATATTATACACACTATAAATAAATTTAAAATGCATTTATAATATATATTAGTTATATTTTTTAAGACGTAAAATATTTAAATGTAAAATATAATAATAAACTTAAAATAATTGACACTTTAAAAATAAATTATTTTTTCTAAAGAATAAAATAAAAAGAAACAAATAAAATGAAAAAAAAATAAAAAATTAAAACATTATTCATCATCATCTTCACTAAAATTTCCAAAACAGACAATTAAATGAAATAGAGGTAAATTTTCAGATCTTTTTCCAAATTGAGAGGCCTAAAAATTTCCAAAACAGAAAATTCATAAAATCCCATGACAAAATCACCAAAACTAGTATTTCCAAGAAAAATATTTTTTCTAACCCATTAGGGCCCTGGACTGACAGCTGGTACCAAACGTCCCCTTTTAATGATTCATTTTAAACGGTATATCAATAGTTGAGGCCTTTTTACTTAACTGCTTATGTATATTCTTGAAAATTAAACAGCCACCTAATCTGTTCAAAAAAAATTAAAAAAAAAAAGTTCAAGCATTAACATTACATAACGACAAAAATTTCGATCCAGGGCTATTTTCATCATCTTTAATAACAAATGTTCAAAATATAAAATTAGTTCTCATCATCTTTAATAACATAATTGAAAAGCTTCCCATGAAATTAGTTAATAATATAAAATGTGTATCATCACATTTATAAATTAATACCATAATATTAATTTATAATTATAATTTGAATATCAATTTTATATTATGAACAAATTTAATAATAGAATTTATAAATATATTATATTATTATTTTATATTAGATTAATATTTTACTTATTTATTCAATTCAATAGAAATTCAAAACATTTTAAAAAAATATTGAATTGGAGATGATTAATTATTAATTACTAAAATCAAATAGAAATATTTAATTTGTAATTGATTGACCATAATTTTTTTTTTTATGTCTTATTTAAATTTGTGAAAAAAAATTTAAAAAAAAAATAATTAAAAAAATTAGAAAAAAAAAATTGAGTATATATAAATATAAACAAGACGTAAAATTTAAATGTAAAATATAATAATAAACTTAAAATAATTGACACTTTAAAAATGAATTATTTTTTCTAAAGAATAAAATAAAAAGAAACAAATAAAATGAAAAAAAAATAAAAAATTAAAACATTATTCATCATCATCTTCACTAAAATTTCCAAAACAGACAATTAAATAAATAGGTTTAATTTTCAGATCTTTTTCCAAATTGAGAGGCCTAAAAATTTCCAAAACAGAAAATTCATAAAATCCCATGACAAAATCACCAAAACACACAATTGAGAAGACGCTGAAATTTGAGACAGCAATAAAAATAAACTAGAGAATTTCTAAAAATCAAATGAAATAGAGGCAGATTTTCGAATATATTCCCAAATTTAAAGGCCTAAAATTTCCAAAATAGAGAATTCATAGAATCTCATGGCAAAATCACCTAAACGTGAAATTGCGAAGACTCTGAAATTTGAAACAACAATAATAAAAATGAAATAGAGGTAGATTTTCAGATGTATTCCCAAATTGAGAGACCCAAGATCTCCAAATCAGAAAATTCATAAAATCTCATGGCAAAATTACTTGAACACATAATTGCGAAGATGCCTAAATTTAAACAACAATAAAACAAAATAGAGAATTCCTAAAATAAAATGAAATAGAGGTAGATTTTTGGATCTATTTCCAAATTGAGAGACCCCAAAATTTCAAAATTGAAAATTCATAAAATCCCATGGAAAAATCACCAAAACACACATTTGAGAAGACACCGAGATTTGAGGCAGCAAAAAAAAATTCTTTTTTTGGATCTAAGAATTCATAAAATCCCATGGCAAAATCACCTGAATATTCAATTGCGGAGACGCTGAAATTTGAAAAAATAAATAAAAACAAAATAGAGAATTCCTAAAATTTAATGAGATAGAGGCAGATTTTCAGATCTATTCTCAAATTGAGAGACCCAAAATTTTCAAAACAGAGAAATCTCGTAGCAAAATAATAAGAACACACAATTGTGAAGATGCCGAAATTTGAGACAACAACAAAATAAGAACCCATAAATTTTTTTCTGGTGTTGGCGACATGAGGTTGAAGATGAAAGGAATTTGAGTTAAATGAATTTTGGGAATTTTTTGCTGAACTAGATTTTTCTCGTGAGGATGATGATGATGATAATATTTGATTTTTTATTTTTTATCTTATTTGTTTTCTTTGTTTAATTCCTGCTTTTAATTCATTTTTTAAAGTGTTAATTGTTTAAAATTTATTATTATATTTTAAATTTTAATATTTTACTTCTTACAAAATATATAATTAATATAGTTTTAATTTATTTACCGTATTTATAATATTACATTATTTTATAAATTTAATTTATTTCGAGTAAGGGGTCAAACTGCCCGAAATTAAAATTGTAAAAAATAATGAAAGTGGTGATTTGTTTGTCAAAATCCAAAAATTAAGATTAAATTGCAATTTAAGAAAAGTAGTGATTTTATCTGCAATTAAAACTTTTCTAAAACATCAAATAATTTGAAATAAAAAAACTATCTTAAATCATCACTTATTTTTAATCAAAGGGGGAATATATATTACGATTTTGATCATATGCCCGCAGGTGGACACAAATTTATATGTTCGCTGCTTATGTGACGCACCACATATGCAAGATCCCACCATCATTTAATTAATTTCTTTAATTAATTCAATTTTCTCATTAATTATATAAACTTGAAACCTAAACTATGAACCCTAAACCATGAACCATTCGGGCCGGGTGAACCATGAACCACTCGGGTAGAGTTCGGGTTCGGGTCGGGTTGGGTCCAGGTCGTGTACATTTTTTTTAATTATATAAACCTAAACCCTAAAATATGAACCTAAACCATGAACCATTTGGGCTCGGGTGAACCATGAATCACTCGGGCCGGGATCGAGTTCGGGTCGAGTTGAGTCCAGGTCGGGTAAAAAAAATTAATATAATTAATAAAAGTGGGTAAAGTATGGAATATATATAAATGAAAATATTGAATTAATTAAATAAACTAATTAAATGAAGGTGGAGACCTTCCATATGTGGCCCACATAAATCCATGAAAGATATATAAGTTTGTCTTGGCCCACGCAAGCATATGATCAAATTCGATATATATTATTATAATCAAAAAAATCTTGTTCTTTGGTAAAATTGCAAAATCCTCGCTTCAAATTAGTGCTCAAGAGTGTTTGATCAATGTCTTTGAACCTAAGAATGTGAGTGGATTATTCTTTTGACGAAATTTTATTCCAAAACCCCCCCAAGTATAAGGTATATCCAGAAAAAAAATTAAAAATTCTAACTCATTAAGAGTCCAATATTTTTCTTGGGACAAGTAATCTTTAAAAGAGTAGTTACAAATAGAGGAATTTGTTGGGTTATGGAGCCTGAGTTGGGGAAGGAGTCCAGGCCGCAAGAGACGTTCGATCAGTTGAGATCGAGCACTTTCGCTCGACCAAGGAGTGAGGTAGTGCGCGTCCAATTCCAGGGAGGACAAGGCGCTCGACCAGTTGAGGTCGTGCACTTCCGCTCGACCAAGGAGCGAGGTCGTGCAGTTTGGGTTTCGGCCAGGATGGGCCAAATCTAGGGTTTTGACCCAGCTCCATCTTTAAATACCTATTGACTTGTTGTATTTGTGTATCACTAAAAAATATAGTACATCTCCTGGCTTGGTGTGCCCCCAGACGTAGTCATTCCTGACGAACTGGGTAACCAAATTGATGTTCTTTAATTTCTTGTTCTTTCTTAATTTCTCCATAATTGTTGTTTTATTCCTAACAACTGGTATCTAGAGCATTGGGTTCAGAGGATCTGGTGGGAGCAATTATGATGGCTGAAGGGAAATCGCTTGTTGAGAAATTTGATGGAACGAATTTCGGATTCTGGAAATTGCAGATCGAGGATTACCTGTACGGTAAAGATCTGTATCAACCTTTGGGGTTCAAAACCAGAAGATATGAAGGATGACGAGTGGAAGTTGCTGGACAGGAAGGCGATGAGTGTGGTACGTCTATCGTTATCCAGGAGCGTCGTCCTACACACAGTAAAAGCAAAAATCACGAATGAGATGTTGGAGATTCTGACTGAGATGTATGAAAAGTCATCCGCAGCGAACAAGGTTCATCTGATGCGGAGGCTATTCAACCTGAGGATGACAGAGGATACTGTGGTAGCCAATCATCTCAACGAGTTCAATATGATCATAGCCCAATTGAGCTCGGTTGAGATTGATTTTGATGATGAGGTTCAAACCCTAATTTTGTTGTCTTCTTTACCAGAAAGTTGGAGTGAGACGGTAACGGCTGTTAGTGCTTCAGCAGGTAAAGTGAAACTTAAATTTGATGAGGTTAGAGATCTGATCATAAGCAAAGAAATTTGCAGGAAAGAATTGGGTGTGGCCACGGGATCAGCCTTGAGTGTAGGAAACAGAGGCAGATCAGAATCCAAAGGGAAATCTAATCGGGGTATATCAAAGTCGAGGGGCAAAGGTAAGCCCAAGAAGGACAAGAGTCAAGTTGAGTGCTACAACTGTCATGAACTTGATCGTTACAAAAGACAGTGCAAGGCACCAACAAAGTCACCAGCGAATGCACCAAAGAAGGATAATAACTCAGCAAACGCGACCACTGATGAGGTCTCAAATGCATTGATTTTGAGCGTAAGCAGTTCACTAGAATCTTGGGTGTTAGATTCTGGAGCATCATTTCATTCGTGCAGCAGGGCTGACGTAATGGAAGGCTACACTTTCGGGAATTTTGGGAAGGTTTATCTTGCTAATGATGACCCTCTGAAAATCATAGAGAAGGTGGATGTTCGGATCAAGACACCGAATGGAACTATCTTGCAGTTGAGAGATGTGAGATATATTCCTGGATTGAAGAGGAATTTACTTTCAGTGGGACAGCTTGATGATGAGGGTTACAACGTGATCTTTAGTTGCAATATGTGGAAGATATCCAAGGGTGCAATGGTAGTGGCTCGAGGAAATAAGAAGGGAACGTTGTACATGACAGGCAACACCGGAGACAACATTGCTCTTGCAGGTGAAAAGGGGAATGCAGATTTGTGGCATTGTCGTCTTGGCCACATGAGTGAGAAAAGGATGAAAGTTATGTGTTCGAAGGGTAAACTGCCAGACCTCAAAACAGTTGACATCGGGTTATGTGAGGACTGTGTATTCGGAAAACAGAAAAGGGTGAGTTTTTCGAAGGGAGGCATAACCTTGAAGCAACAGAAGCTAGAGTTGGTCCACAACGACTTGTGGGGTCCAGCACCAGTGACATCTCTTGGTGGAGCATCATATTACATTACTTTCATTAACGACTCTACGAGGAAGGTATGAGTTTATTTTCTGAAAAATAAGTCTGATGCCTTTAATGCTTTCAGGAAGTGGAAGACCCTTGTAGAAACTAAGACGGGTCTCAAAGTGAAGTGTTTGAGATCAGATAATGGTGGAGAGTACGAGCTCCGTGAGTTCAAAGAATTATGTGAGGCGAATGGAATTCGAATAGAGAAAAATATGAGAGGAACCCCCCAGCAGAATGGTGTGGCAGAACATATGAACAGAACCTTATGTGAACGTGCTAGAAGCATGAGATTGAAGTGTGGAATGCCGAAGATGTTTTGGGCAGAAGGAGTTAACACTGCAGCTTACTTGATAAACAGAGGACCCTCAACTCCCTTGGAAAATGACATACCAGAGGAGGCCTGGTCGGGTAAGGAGGTAAATCTTTCTTTTCTTCGAGTATTTGGGTGTGTTTCATATGTTCATATTGATGCTACTAGTAGAAGTAAATTGGATACTAAATCTGTTAAGTGTACGTTTATTGGATATGGCGGTGATGAATTCGGGTATCGATTTTGGGATGAGGAAAATCGAAAGATAATTCGTAGTCGAGACGTCGTATTTAATGAATAGATTTTGTACAAAGACAGGTCGGGTACATCCAAAGGAGTTGGTTCTGAGACTCAGGTTGTTGAGTTAGACATTTCGAACTCAGGTGGGAGCAAGGAGGTTCAAAATGATCAGGTGATTGTTGAGGAAGAACCATGTACACCACCACCAACAATTCCGCTGCGGAGATCCACTAGAGAACATAGATCTCCTGATAGGTATTCATCTTCTCTTCATTATTTATTGTTGATAGATGGTGGTGAGCCCGAATGTTATGCAGAGGCTACACGTAGTGAGCAGGTGAGCAAGTGGAAACTTGCAATGGATGATGAGATGAATTCGTTGATAACCAACGGAACTTGGGAGCTAGCTGAGATTCCTAAGGGCAAGAAGGATCTACATAATAAGTGGGTTTACAGAATTAAAGAGGAGGCAGATGGAAGCAAGCGTTACAAGGCAAGACTGGTTGTGAAAGGGTTTCAACATAAATATGGTATTGATTATACTGATGTTTTTACTCCTGTTGTGAAACTAACTACCATTCGGTTAGTTTTGAGTTTTGTGGCTGTAGAGAACTTGATGTTAGAGCAGATGGATGTAAAAACAGTCTTTCTTCATGGTGACTTAGATGAGGACATCTACATGAAGCAACTAGAGGGATGCTTGTCAAAGGGGAACAGTGAGCTTGTTTGCAAATTGAGGAAGAGCTTGTATGGCTTGAAACAAGCTCCATTACAGTGGTACAAGAAGTTTTATGGGTTCATGCACGAGATTGAGTTCATTAGGTGTGAGGCTGACCATTGCTGCTATTTCAAGAGGTATGACAATTGCTATATCATTTAGCTATTATATGTTGATGACATGTTGATAGCAGACTCTAGTGCTCGAGAAGTGAGCAAGTTGAAGAAGCAGTTATCTGATAGGTTTGCTATGAAAGACCTTGGAGAGGCCAAACAAATCTTAGGTATGCGAATCGATCGTGATAAGGTGGTAGGGAAATTGTATCTTTCACAGGCTGAATACATAAAGAAGGTCTTGAAGAGATTTAGTATGGAAGATGCAAAGCCAGTTCGTGTCCCGTTGGAAAGTCAGTTCAAGATATCCAACAAGGACTCACCTAGTAGCGAAGAGGAGCGGACCTACATGCAAAACACTCCATATGCTTCAGCAATTGGCAGTTTGATGTATGTCATGGTGTGTACAAGACCAGATATTGCACATGCAGTGGGAGTTGTTAACCGGTTTATGGGTAATCCGGGTAAGCAGGATTTAGGGGTGAGCAGAATATGGTAAAAACCAAAAAACCGAACCGAACCGAAATATAAATTCGGTTCGTTTAAATTGGTTTTCGGTTCGGGATCGGTTTTGCATTTTAAAAAAATTGGTGTTCGGTTTCGGTTCGGTTTTTTCGGTAAATATACAGAACCGAACCGAAATATTTACTTAATATATATATATATCCAAATTTTTGTGTTATTAAATGGCTTAATTCAATAATGTTAAAATTTCGGTTTTTTCGGTTTTAAACCGAAACCGAACCGAAAAAATTCAGTTCGGTTTCAATCGGTTTTAGACTTAAATGGTTCGGTTTCGGTGTATTATGGTGTGAAATTCGGTTAATTAGGTTTGGTTAATTCGGTTCGGTTCGGTTTTTACCGAATGCTCACCCCTAGCAGCATTGGGAGGCAGTAAAGTGGATACTTAAATACTTGAGAGGTACTACAGAACAAGCATTGTGCTTTGAGGGGCAAAAGTGCTGAATTGGAAGGGTATGTTGATGCAGACTTGGCATCCAGTGATTTTGACAAAAGGAGGAGTACAACCGGGTATGTATTTACTCTTTGTGGTACATCAATTTCTTGGGCTTCTAAGTTGCAGAAGATCGTAGCACAGTCCACGTCAGAGGCAGAGTATGTTGCAGTTACTGAGGTTAGTAAGGAGATGGTATGGTTGCAGAATCTTTTGCGTGAATTGGGGAAGGAGCAGAAGGATATTATTCTGTACAGTGACAGTCAGAGTGTCATTTACTTAGCAAAGAATCCAGCCTTTCACTCAAGGACGAAGCACATTGAGTTGATGTATCATTACATTCGTTACCTCATTGAGAACAAGATCTTACAGCTAATGAAGATCCGAGGAAGTGAGAATCCTGCTGATATGTTGACTAAGGTTGTGACCTTAGAAAAGTTGAAGTTATGCATGACTTCAACTGGTCTTGGAAACTGAGATGAAGGCTTGGCACTACTACCAGTGAGAGATACCGTAAAATGGAGAAGACAAGTTACATTTGGAGTCAGTCTCCAGGTGGGAGATTGTTGGGTTATGGAGCTTGAGTTGGGGAAGGAGTCCAGGCCGCAAGAGACGCTCGATCAGTTGAGATCGAGCACTTTCGCTCGACTAAGGAGCGAGGTCGAGCACTTTCGCTCGACCAAGGAGCGAGATCGTGCGCGTCCAATTCTAGGGAGGACAAGGTGCTCGACCAGTTGAGGTCGTGCACTTCCGCTCGACCAAGGAGCGAGGTCGTGCAGTTCGGGTTTCGGCCAGGATGGGCCAAATCTAGGGTTTTGGCCCAACTCCATCTTTAAATACCTATTGACTTGTTGTATTTGTGTATCACTCGAAAATATAGTACATCTCCTGGCTTGGTAGTGCCCCCAAACGTAGTCATTCCTGATGAACTGGGTAACCAAATTGGTGTTCTTTAATTTCTTGTTCTTTCTTAATTTCTCCATAATTGCTGTTTAATTCCTAACAGAATTCACATAATACCAACTTCACAATATGTCTTTTTTTTTCACAATCTTCTACTTACTCTAACTAAGGCCTTCGAACACAACCTTATTTTTCCACTTCTTTACCATGAAGACAAAATTTAGTATGAAAATTTTCATACATGGAAAAACTTTAATTTACAACCAAATTTTGTAATTGGTGAAGTTAAGACAAAATTGAATGATTCATGGTTCACTCGGCCCAAGTGATTCATGGTTCACTCGGCCCAAGTGATTCATGGTTCACCCGGCCCAAGTGATTCATGGTTCACCCGGCCCGAATATGTCATAATTTATGATTCATTATTTAGTGTTTATGGTGTAGATAGTTAATTTAGAACAATTTTATAAATTTTCATACATGAAAATTTTCAAAGACATACACTACCATGAAACATGCTCGAGTGGTGATGAAAGTGTTCCTTGATTCGGTTTTGCATGGTCAAAAAAATGTTTCATTAATAACTTTGAAGTGGGCTGCTTGATATATTCAATTTTTTCATTGACTTTTGAAAGTGTTGTGTATATTTTTTTTGAAGACATTTCACAAGTCAATAGTTCTACTAGATAGAGGGATTAAAAATCTTGACATTATGAATATGTGCAGTGTTGGAAAATCAATCTCACCATTTAAAGAGAACTATACCAGATTGATATATACCAATTAACTTGGCAAATCAAATTATACTTTTCTTGGGAAGCTTCAATAATGTACATGTATCATTTTGAAATTTTGGATTGAATTTTGACAAAAGCTTGTATGAACCTGGTTCATGCAATGAACTTGGTTTTTAATTCATGACATTTGACCATACACAGGGTATAATACATGTCAAGTTTAGTGGTTTAGAAAAATGTATTGAAAATAAGTTTAATGAATTAAGTAATCCAAGTTCATGGCATGAACCTGGTTCATGGGAGACATACTCTTGAATTTTTCTGGACATTTTGCGTATCGTCAATCTTTTAGCCTTGAACTACACTTTGGTAGTAAAACAATTGTGCTATTGAAATATTACGGCAGATATTATCAGTAATTTAAAATGAAGTAGGCAATAAGTCTATGACAATGAAGTCGTTTTATTTCTGGGTAAGTTGTACCCTATTGAAGTTTACTAGAAAAGTTGAGGCTACAAATAATTTGTGACGATCGTGAGATCGACAAATTTACAATATAGTTTTTTTTTGGAAAGAATTGCAAGTATAAAAGTTGAAACAATTGGCCATTTGAATGATTGCTACAAAATTATTGTTATTTAATACTGTTTTTTTTTTTTTAATTTTAACATTTGCCTAGTAAATTTGTTCCTTATTTAATTAAACATTTCCTCAATAATAATAAAATAATTTTTCCTTTCCTATAAAATCCTTTCAAAGTCTCAAATATTATCAGGGCCGATCCTAGAAATTATGGAGTCTGAGTCGATTTTAAAATTTGATCCCCTCATAATCTTTTTATATATGAATTAAAAGATTATACAAATTGATTGTTCACAATTTGAAAATTGAATAATAATTAATAACATCTTAATAAGAAATGAAGGATTTACAAAGATTTTATTATGTGTGCGCAATATATTCCCTCGTTTCACATTAATTGTTAGTTTGTAAAGAAAAATGTATTTTTCATAATAATTTGATTTTTAGGGTAAAATTAATAGTGAGAATTGCGAAAATATATTAAAATTGATAATTATTTTGAAACAAAATTTATTCGGCCAGATTTTATACCAAGAAAATTAGGATAGATTTAATTATGTGTATGTCATATATTTAAAGAGTTAAATTAAAACTGTTTTGGACTTGTGGTGCTTAAATTTTATTTTGGATAAAGCATGAATAGATTTAATTATATGTATGTCATGTATTTAAAGAGTTAAATTAAAACAGTTATTGACTTGTGGTGCTTAAATTTTATTTTGGATAAAGCATGAACTTAAAAATAAATTAAGGATTAGCAAAAGCTGGGACTCGAACCCCTATTTCCACTAGGACATTTCACAATACATCAATAATTTTATAAATATATAATATATATATATATATATATATATATATATATGTGCATATAAAATTATGGGCCCCTAAAAGTCGATAAAATTTTTGGGCCTGAGTCGGACGACTCGTCTGAGTCACTAAAGGCATGACCCTGAATATTATATCACATATCATTACTTTTTTCATACTAAAGTCAATTTTATTACCTTTTATTTACATAGTATGTTATTTAATTTACTATTCAACCCTCATCAACAAAATAATTTTGTCCATTCTAATACTAATAAACAATATTTACATAAAAATTGGTGCAAAATGGGTAGGATTTTTTTTAATCAAAATGAGTATTTTTGCCATTCTACCCATAAAATTTATTGTAACATAATTATGTCAGAAATTTTTATCAGAAGTACCTTTCATAAGTTGTATTTCCCTTTTCAAATAAAACCCAGTTTTCATTGGTAAGAACTGATTTTGCGTTTGTTTTGGAACTCATCGAATAAACTTAGGACTTTACGCTCCCCGTCTCATACGAGTTTGAGATTTAGAGTCTGGTTTTTAAATTCCATATTTCATCCACGCCTACAAATACTTATAAAATTTATTATTACTCTTCCCAATACATCACACTTTATCACTTTATTACTCTTCTCAATATAATATAATAATACAATATCAATTATTATTAAACATTGATTTGACATAAAGTTAAATGTCATCCTACTCAAATCTCAAAACAAACGCATACATTTAATATTCATCAAGGATTCTAAATCTCTTAATTCTAAAATCTTGAATTGCTCTGCAGACTTAAATCCCAAAACAAACGCAGCCTGAGTGTTGTGAATGTGTCAAATTAAAAACCACATCAAAGTTAAACGCCAGTAATTACATACACAACAATGTTGATTCTCATCTTTTTCTGTTTCCAGTAATTTCCCTCTTTTGCCCCTTCAGTTTCTATATTTGCTTCCTATATCAGTATATATATTCATATGTTGTTTCGCATATAAAATGATTATTTTACTTTTACTATTTACTCTTTTGGTGCATTTACAACAAGTATATGTGCTTTAGTCACTTTTTTATAATCAATAAATTAGTCTGACAGATTACTTGCTAAATATTACAAGTTAATTTATCATTTGAACTTCCAGTTCATTTTGACTAGTGCGTGAACTTTCATATTGAAAATTTTTTATATTCCACGAAATTTCTCGGCATTCATTGAATTTTAAATTCTTATCTCCCCCTAATGCCGAGAAATATTCTTCATCAAATGTGCAATTAGTCAACTGGGCCGTGAAGTGAGGTACACTGTGGTGGTGATATTGAAAATAAATATTGCACATTCTAATATTTGTAGATGGGAAATGTTTAGTTCTTAAGCACTAGTTATAAAAGGGGAATAATCAAGATATGCAGTGAGTCGAATTTGAATTAGGTTAGCGCCATGTAAAATTTCATGCCCCCAACATGATATAACTAAGTTGGAATTCTTCAATAATAGTCTAGAAATTATTTTGATAAAATCTATTAGTAATTCAACTAAATCATTCTCGATGTGGACGAGATTAAATGCTCAATTTTAATTCTCAATACCATATAATAATCATTAATGTCATCAAATCGACATTAACCATTCAAATGGATTTATTGGATAATCCAAAATTTTAAGTTCAATAAAATTTGACAATAAATTTGCTTCAGGCAAATTATATCAGTCCACAAGTTTTTTCAAGACTCTATTCAAGAGAAATGAAATATACAATTCCAACTTTAGTAAGAGAATGTCGTACTATCAAATTTTCCAATTTATGTCTTTGCATAAGCCCCACAAATAAATTAATTTGCATAAGAGATTATGTTGTTTGACATACTTTGTAAATAGAATTAGTCAAAATCCGAATTTTATCATATTTGAACAAATTCATGTCATAATTTCGATAAATTTGCTTCAAAAAATTAGTACATCATTCAAAGGATCATCATTTTTCAATGTATGATGAAATTCTATTTTGCTCATATAATGACTTAATTTTAGTGGAAAAATTTTCATGCACAATTTATATTGTTTCCTACTCAAAACAGGTACAACAGGGTGAATTTCGACATGAAAAGTTCAAGTCAGGAAGTAATACAGTGAAGAGCAAGTTTGATAGTTTTAATTTTTTAATTATACAAGATAATCTTTTACTATAATTGACCATAAGGAAAACTTGATATAAACTTTCATATATAGTTCAGATTCAATAAATTTTCATGAAATAATCAGCCGCAAAAATCAGTAATAATAGGAAAATAAGGAATTTTTCACAGAATTCCTAATTTCTACAGCAAATAATTCCCAAGTCTATATTTGCGACAAAAGCCTAATTCTTTGAAATTTAAAAGAGATTAAGTTTTTTACTGAAATAAAATCCTACGATAAATGTTCCAATATCGTCTTATGATAGACTTGGCTCGCATTGCGGGTTGGCTCCATGATGAACAATATGCTTTCTCGTCCCATAGATGGGGATAGTTTCGTCGATTTTAGGCATATCTCCAACCAAACAGGTGCAATAACCAATATCGAGTTCAAAAGAAAATACTCAAAACATAAACAAGTTAGCCAAAAACAAAGTGTAGTAGAAAATTTTATTTAGCCACTTGCTCAAATTATAACCGATTAGTACAATTCTAATATGATGCTAGGGGCTTTATCATAACAGTTGTATTCAATTTCCAGTAATGGATTATCAACTCAAAATAAAAAATAATAGAAACACAATATGGATTATTAAATGAGATTTAGCATTTAGAAGGCACGCTCCAAAATTTTGTAATACTCTTGCTCAAATCATCTGTTCTTTTCATTATAAAACAATTAAAAAGGCAATCTCGATAATCACATAGTACTCCATCATTTCGTGTCTTCATATAGCAATTACAGCTAACCTAATACTCCAACGTTTAATTGATCTAATAAAATTCATTAAATTAAAACCACAACATTCCATAGACGATAAAGGAAACTTACTACCATGACCAAAAACAAATCAAATTTCTAAACTGCAGAATGCAGAGGCTTATCGTGGTAAATTAGCAAGATGACAAACAGAGGATAACTAGACGTGCTTAAATCATTCCTTTCATATTACAATGCGATAAAGGCATACGCTAAATCATCTACTTATTTGCATATCAAATCGAAGGCCACATATAATCATATATCCATGAATCCAAATAAAAAAAAAAATTAAATCAAGGCAATAAAAAATACCGTGAGCTGTCTTTTTGCGGGCGCTCCACGCTGTAGATCCAAAGTTGAAATTGGAGTTTTGGCCACCAACAAAAATTAAACTTGATGTATAATAATTCTGAATCGGAGCTCCTTATCTGAGTCCTTACCGATACACTTGAAGGAATTCATAATCGGTAGAGTAATCGTGCTGATAACATGTTGTAAATTGACGAACAAGATCAAAGAGAGAATGCAAGAACATCGATTTGTTGACCCAATTCGTCTAAAAAGGACTACGTCTGGGGGCGACCAAGCCAGAAGGGTTTTCACTATAATTCTCTGTAAACCTCACTCTTCTGTTTTCTCTATCCAATTAAGGTACAATAAAATATATCTATATATACTAGGTATTGGGCTTTATCCCTAAAAGCATAACTCTAAGCCCACCACAATAAGTAATGTCCACTAATACTAATGTATTTACAACAATTTTGAGATTTAAGCTATATCACAAAAATGTTTCTAAAACTAATTTGGAAACGATTGTTTGTAATACATGTTATATATGTGTGTTTTTCTATGAAATTAGAAGGGATATGAAATCATTAATCATGTGATATATTTTATTTGAATATGTGTTATATTTGAATTTAAAAAATAATTCATGATATTAGCAATACCACATAGGAGGTAGTATGAATAGTCCAACTAAAATAGAAAAATAGAGCATGGACTTTCGGATAGGAGGAAAAATGTATCAATAATGATAGGAAATGATTTATTATTCCTTTTATTTTCCTTCTTTTTCAAAGTAACAAGCCGGGTAAAAAAAGAACGCACAAATAACACTTGATACTTTCAAAGAAATAACTTTGGATGCTCATTTTTTATTCTCCTCCTACACTTGATGCCAATACCCGTTTCACAACACTCTGCCACAAATTAACGCCACCACCCTCCTAAGCACTCAATCGTGATCACCAAATCCCCTCCACCTCTTTTTTTTTTTTTTTTATAAGCATATGGACCAGATTCTCACTGATTTTTTTTTTGTCCGCCAATTTTTTTTTTTGTGGCTTTTTCAAGTTGATTTATTTTTTCGATCCGTTCCTTGGAAAATTGTGCGATTTCAAAAAAAAATTACAAACTATCTTCAAAAAAAAAAAATCGATATCGGATATCTTTTTTTCGGAAATGAGTCCAAAGTATTTTTTTGCCATCCTCCTCTTTTTTTTTTTTTTATATAAGCATTTGCATGGATAAAATTTATAGGATTTTTTTTTGTGGTTCCTTTGTTTTGCAAAAAGGCCAAATTTTTTTTTACTAAAAATTAAAGTCCACTTTATTTGTTTTTTTTTTTTTGGTGGCGGAATGTACAATGGCTTTTTAACTAGAAACTTGATTTATTTGTACCTTTTTAAGGATTTACTAAAGATGGGACATGGGCCACCTTACATAAATGTGAAAATTATAAATTGTGCGATTTTTTGGGACAAAAATCGATATCGGATATCTTTTTTAATTTTAAAAATGAATCAAAAATTATTTTTTTGATATATAAAGGCAACATTAATTAAGCATATTTTTTCTTGAAAAATTTTCTTTTTGAACCGTAAATTCAATTTCGATTTTTTTTTCTTGTACATAAAATTTTCTTATATTTAATTATAATAAAATTTAATAGGATTTTTACTCTTGTCCAACATTCCTTTTATTTTGACGTCCCAACATTAATTACTAAATTTACTAAAAAACAAATATAATATCACTAGAAATTTTATTTTTATTCCACTGCTCATTTTATCCCACTTTTTTTGGTTTCCGGTCCAATTTATGTGTTACAATCATTCTGGGACGGAGGTAGTATAAACAACGTGTAATATTTGTAATGACCACTATGATAAGATAGACATATTGAAATAGATATCGACTTAATTAATAAAAATGCATTAGATCATACAAAAGAAGGTATATATTAACATTGACACTTATATATGAATATTCTGTGTAATACGGTATAACTAGAAACTATTTCACAATATATTTTATTTCAAATCATTTAACAAGATCTTCGGTAATTTTGTATTAATGTAATTAATGCCGATTAATTCTTTTTATTTGTACCCTTTTTTTTCATTATTTAATGTTTACCTTTTTTCACACTTTTAAGAAAAAAATTTTAAGAGGTAATTACATTTATAAATTTTATGATGACATCGATTCAACGGTTTCACATGATAATGACATGGGCCACCAACCAAAGTTTAGGTAATATTCATCCAAATTAAAATTGAATTGGCCCAATTAACCAAAATTAATTACATTTTTAAAATTGAGACACTTTTATCTGGGGGAGAACCCAAATAGTTAGATGAAATGGTTTTAAGGTTCTTATAAAGTCACTTATATAAAAAATGTGAAAATTATATAATTAATTGAAAAAAAATATAAAAGGCAACATTAATTAAGCATATTTGGATCTAATCTTGAAAAATAGGTCTTTTTGAGAATTATTAACTAATTTTAAATGTTATGTCACATTACATCTTGTAAAACATAATAACATTTTCTTATGATTTAATTATATTATATAATATTAAAAATAATTTTCCTAATTAATCCTCCGTACAAATTAATTGAACTATTACAACACAAATTGCCTTTATTTGGATTAGTAATTACAATTACAACAAAATTTTAAACTTTACAAAATAAATTTGGGGGCTTATGAATTCCCAAAAAATGGAAACAAATATAATATTAATACACTACACAACATCTTTTATTTTATTCCACAAAATCAAACTCATTTTATCCCAATTTTTTTTTAATTAGTTTACCTATTACAAATTTAACTTTATCATCATTATCAACAAATTACAATCATTTTTAGAATTACAATTACAATATAAACAACGGTAATATTTGTAATGACCACTATGATAAGATAGACATATTGAAATAAAAAGATATAAACTTAATTAATAAAAAATGCATTAGATCAAATACAAAAGAAGGTTTCATCCTATATTAACATTGACACTTATATATGAATATTCTAATGAGCATGTCATCATTATCAAGGGGAAGGTGACTTTTTTCCTATTACCCAATCATCAAAAAAATTGGTTTATGTTTTCATCTACTATTTCATTATCATTTAAACTAAAAAAAAAGCTTAGATCTTAAAGCTAAAAATTTAATCCGATTATTCCTTCTAGATTTTTTCATCTAATTAATGTAATTAATCTTTTAATCCATCCAATCTAATTCAAAAAAAATTTTTTCCATTTCCCACCTTCCATCCTATTTTCTTTTTAAACAATCCGATTTAATTTTTCCTGGAATCATTAGGAGATCTCAAGATGATGTTAAGAACATCAATTTTTCACATATATATATATATTTTATGATCATCGTTTTAAAGAACATAGGTTTTGTAAAATTTTTTCCATTTTTGCAAATTTTACACTTAAAAAGGTTCATATTTTCATTCACACATGAGCAACTTTAATATAATCAAGCGATTTTTTCTTGTTCATTATTTAATGTTTATAATCCATAAATAAAATGGTTCATCCAAATTAAAATTGAATCCAAAATTTCCTTTTTTATAATTAAATAAAGATCAATCTAATTACATTAATTAAAGTAGAAATTAAAGGGATGACACATTCTAAAAAAATTTTTTTTTTTTCACCAAGATAAGATCTATATTTGTAAAAATGATAATGAAATTGTAAAACCATGAAACATATTTTTTAGTAAGACATAAATTTAAAATATCATGCAATCTATCTCTAATATTAAATTTTTTTCCACCAAAAATGGTAAGCAATCAATCTTTTGTAAGATCCACAATAATAATAATAATAATAACTAATAAAATAATAATAAAATCCGCATTTTTTAGGGGCCGGCAAATAAATTAATCATCGGGATACTTTAGCATAAAACAACTATATTATGTAGTATGACGTGAAACTTTTTTCAAAATCTTGAAGAATCAATCTTAACAAAATCATTCCAATAATCATCAATTATCATGTAAATTGAAAATAAAGGTTTTGAAAATTATCACCCAAATTATCCTAACAATTTTCTATATTTCATTTAAATCAAATGTAAAATCAAAGCATATTTATTACAAGTGAATATAAATAAAAACCGGTTTGAACCCTAATATCCGGATGAATTTTTTTTTATTCAAATGCTTCTCGAATGTTCCATATCCTTTTTTGTCACAATAGTTGTAATGAACTTTAAAGAAACTTTATTAAAGCCTATCCGTTCCTGAGTTGTGCTTGGAGTGAACTAATTCCAACATAGATAATGTTCCATATCCTTGTTGACAATAAATATCATTTTCAAGAGTTGAATGAACTTTAATAACCGACCAAGTGATCACTCAATATCATCTAAAATATCCACTCAATGTTGCCTCGACTGAGAAAGACGAACCAGAGGTGGAAGAAGCTTTGCCTTTTTGGCCTTACCCTTGAGTAGGACGATGGCTTGCCATAATAATAATATGTATCAAGAGTATATGTAAATAATATATGAAGTGTGTAAGTGTATCATGTAAACTCCATATGTATGTAACTATGTAAGTTAGAAGTGTAATATACTAATATGTAGTATAAGTTACTCCCCGTAATATATAATATATATATATAAATATAATATGTAGTGTATGTATGTATTTATTAGTATGATATATATGTATAGTATAAATATAATATGTAATATAAAAATATAAATGTAAATGTTGTCTTTGAGAATTGATGAGAGTTGAGACTTGAGAGTTGAGAGAGATGAATAAACTTTGGTGTGAATTTTGGAGTGGAATGAGTTGGTATTTATAGATGAAATATTGAAAAAAAAAATATGTAGTGTATGTATAGATTAGAGTATAGTATGATATATAGTGTAGTATAAATATAATATGTAATGTAAATAATAAACTTTGAGAATTGAATTGAGACTTGAGAGTTGAGAGAGAGAAATAAACTTTGGTGAATTTTGGATCTCAAGTTGGTATTTATAGATGAAATATTGAAAAAAAAAAAAAAACAAAAACCGTTTGAATTTTCAACCGGCGTTTCCACCTGCTCGAATCCGGCCGGTTCCTTCAATCATTGATGATCTCAAACTGGATCTCAACGGCTTAATCTTGGATCTCAACGGCTAGAATTTTCAAATTTGGGGGCGGTCCGTTGAACCGGGCGGTTCCCGGGTTTGCTGGTTTGCTAGAACCTAACCAACTCAAATTTACGGTTTTGCCGCTTCGATTCGAACCGGAAATCAAACCGTGGAACCGGCGGTTCAAAAACCCGGCGATTACTTCGTTCGAACCGCCTTTTTTTAAGATGCCTAGCCGCCCCTATGTTGTTTAACAAGAATATAAATAAAAACCATAAACCCTAACATTCCTCAAACGTATTTTTATACACAAGAAACCTTGTTCCTCATAGATGCCAATACATGAGAAAGATCAAATGGTCAACCGGAGAATCACAAAGACACGTTCTTTTGCTATCTCAAACCATCACCAACGCTCATTCATTTCAATCCAACGCCTCCTCCAATATACACGTGGATCCAATATTCTCACCACCTTCTCCTCCATCGACCATCTCGCACTAATATCGGGTCGACCCGCAAGTCAACCTCTCCCGATCAATCCGGTCAAGCGCCCATGCCGATGAGCTCAAAGACAATAATTCCAAAACTGAAACATCGTTTTTTTTGGGAGGCCACGCCTGCTTTTAAGTAGTGGGTCCGTGGTACCTTATTATTATTATTATTATTATTGGTATTGTTGTTGTTGATGAGGATTTTGGATGAGCCAAAATCGCAAAGCTTGGAGTTGAAGTTGGCGTCGAGCAAGATGTTGGAAGCTTTAATGTCACCGTGGATGATGTTGCATGTTTTGTGGAGGTATTGTAGGGCTTGAGCTAGTTGGAATGCTATGGCCATGCGTTTCTTCCATGGAAGTTGCACTTTTGATGAATGGTTGTGGAGTTTTTCATGCAAGTTGCCGTTTGGGACGTGCTCGAGTATTAGTATGCCTTGCTCTGCGTGCATCAAAGTTAATTATAAGTAAATTAGATATATTTATATATATAATTTAATCAAGTATTATGGAATAAAGTTTTTTACTTACCAAAAAAAAAAAATAATTTTAATCAAGTAACAAATTTGAATTCACACCTACTCTTCTCTCGAGGTTAAGTAATTGATCTGCAAGTTACAAAATGAATCTCTTGAAGGTTATGAAATTTAGGGGACCAAAATGTTTTTTTTTTAGTCCGGCATGTTTGCTCGATTTTATTTTAAAATACTCTACTTTTTCGAATTGAATTTTGTCTGGTTGACTTTCAAAGTCTAACTTTTAGGTTTTTGACCTACTACAACTAGTTAGTAATTGTTTTGAAAGTTAATTTAACATGCATGATGAAATAAAAAAAAAAAAGATTGTGAAAAAATTGAAAAAAAGTGTCATGTCAACTCAAAACTGGTTGCTAATCCTGCTGCAATTTTAAAAGTTTACAGGACAAAATTCAGTTTAGGAAAGTGGAGTATTCTGAAAAGTGAAAACGAAAATGATTGCTTGGAAATATCAAACCTCTAATTGATCGGTAAAAATGATGAAATACGATAAAATATATGTATATAGTATTATTCTTCAATACATGACTGTAAATAGAAGAATATACGAATTGGGTTAGTTCAAGTGGTAAAAGTACCGATTACGTACTTTTAAGCATGTGGTTTTAAGTTGAGTTTAAATTACTGAATAATAATAGTGGAGGGTTTCATTAAAATAAAATTTGAAAATTTGGCTAACCGAGAATTTAATTAATGCAATTTCCACAAATTTGGAGGTTATTTTCCTCGGGAGATATATATAGAGCATGCAATTCATTATAAACTTGATCAATTGTATCAGTTGTTTTCACTGATTAATATTAATTGTATTTTTCACATAACAATATTAGATATTTTTAGTAAATAGTATTAATATTTTGACCGAATTAATAATATTAATTGTTTGTGTTGAACAATTTTGGTTGTGCAACCGTTAGTAAAAAAAGAATGAGATAAATAAAGCAATTAATCTTTAGATGAATATACCTGGATGAGATGCATCACAATGACCAAGCAACTTAACAATATTCGGGTGATGGAGATTACGCAGGATCTCCAATTCCTGGTTGTAAGCTTCATGCAAACGCTGCATGCTGCAACACTGGATCTTCACTGCCGCCGTAGACGAATCAGGGAATCGAGCAAGGTACACCGTGCTAAAACCTCCACGTCCAATCACAACCGATAAATTCATGGTCAGCCTCTCCACATCTTCCCAACTTAGTAATACCATACCCTTACATGAAGTAATACTTGTATGATCATCTTCATCACCGGTAAAGAAATCAACGGCCGCCACTCTCTCCGCCCCTCTTCTCCACCACACCTTCAATCTCACAAACCTTAAAAACTTCACCAACCCCATCAAATTGTTCAATTACTTGCACTTAATTTTTTGTGGTGGTTGATATATATAATATGGTGGGGTGGGGGTTGAGAAATTGCAAGGAAATTAATTTTGACATGTATGTTACTTATTAAGATAACATATTATACGAACTTACATAAATTAATTAATAGTGAGAATCAACCAATGGATTAGAGATGTGAGACAAATGGACGGCATCAATGGATTCTTGGTTATTTAGTCATCCCTCGAACCGTGCGTATAAGTTGTGCAAATCATAGTGTGCATTAGTTTGGGTCGATCTTTTTTTCTTTTTTTTTTATAAACATATGGACCAGATCTTTCACTCTGATTTTTTTTGTCCGCCACTCTTTTTTTTTTTTTTTTTTTTGTGGCTTTTTCAATTTGATTTATTTTTCAGTTTTGGCCCAGTCTTATATTTAAATACTTTTGACTCATTGTATTTGAAAATCACCAAAATATAGTAGATCTCCTGGCTTGGTAGTGCCCCCAGACGTAGTCATTCCTGACGAACTGAATAACCAAATTTGTGTTCCTTAATTCTTGTTTCTATTATTTCTCCATAATTGCTGTTTTAAATCCTAACAACTGGTATCAAGAGCATCTGGTTCAAGGGATCTGGTGGGAGAAATTATGATGGCTGAAGGGAAATCGCCTGTTGAGAAGTTTGATGGAACGGATTTTGGATTCTGGAAATTACAGACCGAGGATTACCTGTACGGTAAAGATCTGTATCAACCTTTGGGTTCAAAGCCTGAAGATATGAAGGACGATGAGTGGAAGTTGCTGGACAGGAAGACGATGAGTGTGGTTCGTCTGTCGTTATCCAGGAACGTCGCCCTCCATACGGTGAAAGTAAAAACCACAAAGGAGATGCTGGAGATTTTGACTGAGATGTATGAAAAACCGTCTGCAGCGAACAAGGTTCATCTGATGCGGAGGTTATTCAACCTGAGGATGACAGAGAATACTGTGGTAGCCAATCATCTAAACGAGTTCAATATGATCATAGCCCAATTGAGCTCGGTTGAGATTGATTTTGATGATGAGGTTCAAGCCCTAATTTTGTTGTCTTCTTTACTAGAAAGTTGGAGTGGGACGGTAACGGCTGTTAGTGCTTCAACAGGTAAAGTGAAACTTAAATTTGATGAGGTTTGAGATCTGATCATGAGCGAAGAAATTCGCAGGAAAGAATTGGGTGTGGCCACAGGATCAGCCTTGAGTGCGGGAAACAGAGGCAAATCTGAATCCAAATGGAAGCCAAATCGGGGTAGATCAAAGTCAAGGGGCAAAGATAAGCCCAAGAAGGACAAGAGTCAAGTTGAGTGCTACAATTGTCATGAATTTGGTCATTACAAAAGGGAGTGCAAGGCACCAGCA
The DNA here is from genome assembly GCA_037126765.1 of Stenogyne calaminthoides. NCBI lineage: Eukaryota > Viridiplantae > Streptophyta > Magnoliopsida > Lamiales > Lamiaceae > Stenogyne > Stenogyne calaminthoides. Next base: position 18,350,867 of record JBBCBC010000001.1, read on the forward strand.
AAGGCACAAGGGAATGCACCAAAGAAGAATGACAACTCAGCAAACACCGCCACTGATGAGGGCTCAGATGTATTAATCTTGAGCGTAAGCAGTCCATTAGAATCGTGGGTGTTAGATTCAGGAGCATCGTTTCATTCGTGCAGCAGTGATGACGTGATGGAGAAGTACACTTCCGGGAACTTTGGAAAGGTTTATCTAGCTGATGATGAGCCTCTGGAAATCAAAGGGAAGGGAAATGTTCAGATCAAGACACCAAATGGAACTGTTTTGCAGTTGAAAGATGTGAGACATATTCCTGGATTGAAGAGAAATTTAATTTCAGTGGGGCAGCTTGATGATAAGGGTTACAAGGTGATCTTTGGTTGCAATATGTGGAAGATATCCAAAGGTGCCATGGTAGTGGCTCGAGGCAATAAGGAGGGAACGTTGTACATGACAGGCAACACCCGGGATAGCATTGCTCTTGCAGGTGAAAAAGGGAATGCAGACTTGTGGCATTGTCGTCTTGGCCACATGAGTGAGAAAGGGATGAAAGTTATGTGTTCAAAGGGCAAACTGTCAGACCTCAAGACAGTTGACATCGGGTTATGTGAGGATTGTGTATTCGGAAAACAGAAAAGGGTGAGTTTTTCGAAGGGAGGCAGAACCTTGAAGAAACAGAAGCTGGAGTTAGTCCACAGCGACTTGTGGGGTCCAGCACTAGTGACATCCCTTGGTGGAGCATCATATTACATGACTTTTATTGACGACTCTACGAGGAAGGTATGGGTTTATTTTCTGAAAAATAAGTTTGATGCCTTTAATGCTTTCAGGAAGTGGAAGACCCTTATAGAAACTGAGACGAGTCTCAAAGTGAAGTGTTTGAGATCAGATAATGGTGGAGAGTATGAGCTTCGTGAGTTAAAAGAATTCTGTGAGCCGAATGGAATTCAAATGGAGAAAACCGTGAGAGGAACCCCCCAGTAGAACGGTGTGGCAGAATGTATGAACAAAACCTTATGTGAACGTGCTAGAAGCATGAGATTGAAGTGTGGGCTGCCAAAGATGTTATGGGCAGAGGCAGTTAACACTGCAGCTTACTTGTTAAACAGAGGACCCTCAACTCCCTTGGAAAATGGCATACCAGAGGAGGCTTGGTCGGGTAAGGAGGTAAATCTGTCTTTTCTTCGAGTATTTGGGTGTGTTTATATGTTCATATTGATACTACTAGTAGAAGTAAATTAGATGCTAAATCTGTTAAGTGTACGTTTATTGGATACGGCGGTGATGAATTTGGCTATCGATTTTGGGATGAGGAAAATCGAAAGATAATTCGTAGTCGAGATGTCGTATTTAATGAGCAGGTGTTGTACAAAGACAGGTCGGGGATATCCAAAGAAGGTGGTTCTGAGACTCAGATTGTGGAGTTAGACATTTCGAACTCAGGTGGGAGCAAGGAGGTTCTAGATGATCAGGAGATTATTGAGGGAGAACCAAGTACACCACCACCAACAATTCCGCTGCGGAGATCCATGAGAGAGCATAGATCTCCTGATAGGTATTCACCTTCTCTTCATTATTTATTGTTGACTGATGGTGGTGAACCTGAATGTTATGCAGAGGCTACAAGTAGTGAGCATGTGAGCAAGTGGAAACTTGCGATGGATGATGAGATGAATTCGTTGATGACCAACGGAACCTGGGAACTAGTTGAGCTCCCTAAGGGCAAGAAAGTACTGCATAATAAGTGGGTTTACAGAATCAAAGAGGAGGCTGATGGAAGCAAACGCTACAAGACAAGACTGGTTGTGAAGGGGTTTCAGCAGAAACATGGTATTGATTATACTGATGTTTTTATTCCAGTTGTGAAGCTAACTACCATTCGGTTAGTTCTGAGTTTGGTGGCTGCAGAGAACTTGGTGTTAGAACAAATGGATGTGTAAACAACCTTTCTTCATGGTGACTTAGATGAGGACATCTACATGAAGCAACCGGAAGGATACTTGTCAAAGGGGAATAGTGAGTTTGTTTGCAAATTGAAGAAGAGCTTGTATGGTTTGAAACAAGCTCCATTACAGTGGTACAAGAAGTTTGATGGGTTCATGCACGAGATTGAGATCAATAGGTGTGAAGCTGACCATTGTTGTTACTTCAAGAGGTATGATGGTGGTTATATCATTTTGCTATTATATGTTGATGACATGTTGATAGCAGGCTCTAGTGCTCGGGAAATGAGCAAGTTGAAGAAGAAGTTGTTTGATAGGTTTGCTATGAAGGACCATGGAGAGGCCAAGCAAATCTTAGGTATGCGAATCGATTGTGATAAGGTGGCAGGAAAGTTGTATCTTTCACAGGCTGAATACATAAAGAAGGTCTTGAAGAGATTTAGTATGGAAGATCTGAAGTCGGTTCGTGTCCGTTTGGGAAGTCGGTTCAAGCTATCCAACAAGGACTCACCTAATAAGCGAAGAGAGGAGGACCTACATGCAAAACACACTTCATATGCTTCAAAGAATTGACGGTTTGATGTATGCCATGGTGTGTACAAGACCGGATATTGCACATGCGAAGGGGAGTTGTTAGCCGGTTTATGGGTAATTCGATGCTTGACATTGGGAGGTAAGTGAAGTGGATCCTAAAGTACTTGAGAGGTACTATCGAACAAGCTTTGTGCTTTGAGGGCAAAAACGTTGAGTTGGCGGGGATATGTTGATCTGCACTGCATCCAAAGGATCTCGACAAAAAGGAGGAGTACAACCGGGGTATGTGTTTACTTTTGGTGGTACAACAATTTCTTGGGCTTCTAAGTTGCGAAGATCGTAGCTCGATCCATCGAGGCGAAATCGTTGCGATTCTTGAGGCTATCAAGGAGATGGTTTGGTTGCGAGAATCTTTTCGTGTGAGTTGGGGAAGGAGCAAAATGATAAGTATTCGTATAAGTGACGATCAGTGCTATTCACTTGACAAAGAATCCGACCTTTCACTTTCGAGGATTTAAGCATATTGAGTTAAGGTATCATTACATACGTTACCTCATTGAGAACAAGATCTTACAGCTAATGAAGATCCGAGGAAGTGAGAATCCTGTTGACATGTTGACTAAGGTTGTGACCTTAGAGAAGTTGAAGTTATGCATAACTTCAACTGGCCTTGGAAACTGAGATGAAGGTCTGTCACTACTACTACCGGAGAGAGACCGATTGAAACGGAGGAGACAAGTTACTGAGTTGGAGTCGGGCCTCGGGAGATTGTTGGAGCTCGAGGAAAAGAGGATGCAACCTTACGGAAGACGTTCGACCAGGCTTCGTGGTCGAAAGACTTATGCTCGGCCGAGCACCCCATCTGGCGCCCCCACTAGGCGCTCAACCAAGTGATAAGCTCGAGCAGTTCCGCTCGACCAAGGCCCGTGGTCGAGCGGTTCCGAAGGCCTGTACACGGATTTAGGGTTTTGGCCCAGTCTTATATTTAAATACTTTTGACTCATTGTATTTGAATATCACCAAAATATAGTAGATCTTCTGGCTCGGTAGTGCCCCCAGACGTAGTCATTCCTGACGAACTGGGAAACCAAATTTGTATTCCTTAATTCTAGTTTCTATTATTTTCTCCATAATTGCTGTTTTAAACCCTAACAGATGTGTGCATGCCACGTCACTAATTTGGCTCCATAAGGAGCCCATTATGAGCTCCTTATCAAAACCGTGTATATATATATATATATATATATATATATATATATATATATATGTAAGAGTTGGTCCTAAGCACCAATTGCATGGTGTAGCGGATGCACAATTATCACATTTTAATCAAATTTATGTATGGAGCATTTGATTCAAAATTTTCGATCAGAATGATATTGAGAATCATAAATAAGTGAGTTAAATGAGAATGATGGTTACCTTGTTAGTGTTATATACTAAATTTTGAATGAGTAGGGATAACAAGATGATACTTACTCAGTCCCAAAATTAATTAAATATTACTATTTGCACGGAATTTAATGTGAAAATTATTTAGCAAGATAAAATTGCTTTTTGTTGAGAGTTAAATTGTAAAGTAAGATAAAATTGCTTTTAGTGTAGGAAAACTGAAAAGTAATTGCATGTGGTGTAATATTGAGATATTTGGAGGAGATAGTTTATGTTTATTGAGTTATTTTATCGACATTTTAGGAAATGCTTAATCTTATTCAGGAAGGACCTTTTTTGACAAATGTTCAATTGAATTCGGGACGAAAGAGTATTTTTCAGTCTCGTTACTCTAACTAAGTATGATTATTGTGAATTTGGTGATCTTTTATTTTTATTAACTACCACAATCACTCTGTGCTCATTCGATCATCTCATTCAAAATTTTTGAACCAAACACCTCCCAATATCCGTAGAAACAACTAACACAAATAAATTAATACTTTTTTAGGCTAAATCTTGGATGCATCATGTGCACTGTGTACCCCATCGTGTATTTCTAAAATATACAAATTATAGCACTGTACCATACAATTAATTTATGAGTAACTTACTCTAAGGTCCAAAATGGACCTAAAAATTATTAGAAGGTCCAAGCTTTAAAAAAGAATACTAGAAGGTCCAAAGTCCCCTAGCTAAATGACCAATTTGCCCTTACTTCTCCCTCTCTTTCTTTTTCTTCCTTTGTTTTTTACCAAATTGCTCCACCACCCAAAAAGCATCCCCCTCCCCATTCATTTTTGCAGATTCGTTTTATTACTCAAATTGTTTATAAATTGTTTAAAATTTCTGCTTTTTTTTCCCCATTTATTTTTGCCAATTCATTTTTGCATTTCTTTCAAATTGTTTATCAAATCTCAAAATTAAGAGAGTTGCAAGCTTCATATCTAAAACTTAAAATATCAAAATTTATATAAAAATTAGAATATTACAGAAATTTACATATCAAAATTGAAAAAATATAAAAAATTTACAGATCCTCGTTTTTATTACGACATGAACATGTTCATCAGAACATGAACATGTTCATCCAAAACACATGAACAGGTTCATCTTCGATTTCAAATCCTCACCTTCAGAAATTAATAAATCTCAAATCTTCATAAATGGATCTTCAAAATCTCAAGAGCAAACCAACAATCCATCTCCAACCCAGATTCAAGCAAAAAATCAAAACCAACAATTCATCCTTCATTTTCATAAAATCTAGAATCCCCGATTTCATCTTCATCTTCATTAAATTTGCAGAAAATCTGGTTTCGAAACACAAAATCAAACACAAACCCTTACCAAATTTGCAAAAAATCTGGTTTCGAAACACAAAATCAAACACAAACATACTCAACAAAAACAAAAATCAAACACAAAATCTTGCCTCCTACAAGAATATCCACCAAACCCTTACCAAAAAAATGGAGTGATACCAAGAACGAAAAAATCCCAAAAATCGAAAGCAAAAACCCAAAACCGAAGCAAAATCCCAAAAATCAAAGCAAAATCACAAAACCGAAAGCAAAAACCCAAAATTGGCGAGTGTGTAGGTGGGCGGCGCCGCCGTTCTGGTTTTGGTGAGGTGGGGGCGTCGTTCTCGTTTTGGGTGTTGGGGCCGTGGATACGTCGTTCTCGTTTTGTGGTGATGGTCATTTTTTTAGGGTGGGTCGGCGGCGGCAAGTAGAGAGGGACGAGGGAGTGCCGCCGCGTGGGGGAGAGGTGAGTGGGGGAGGGTGGGCGCCGTTGCGGGAGGAGAGGAAAGGTGAGTGGGGCGGGGAAGAGGGGGGCACCGCCGCGAGTGGTGGCGAACAGAGAGATGCCATGTAGGGGTGGGCGCGCCGGCGGCGGTGGTGTCGCCTGGATTTTGGATGCCATGGGGAGGGGGGCGACGAGGAAATGAGGGTTGCAGTGACGAGAGGGGAAATGAGGGTTGCATTTTGGATTTTGGATTTTGAAATTTGGGGGAAGAGGAGAGAGAGAAAAAGGGAAGACTAAGGGCATATATAGTATTTAACACCCAAAAAGTTGGACCTAAGAGTAATAAAATGATGAATGGACCTATGAGTAATACACACACATGGAATTGACCTATGAGTAATTTTCTCTTAATTTATTTACACTGAAACATGTAACTTATTTCATGTACACATATTTCATGTTTCAATATATATATAATAAATTGTATATATGTTTAAAAAATGCACTATCCAGTGCAAAGTGCATAGAAGACGGGCTCCTTTTTAATTAATAAAATAATTATTACTTCTTAAACATACATGTATTTGAACTCAATATATATATATATATATTATTATATATATATAATATCTCTTTCTCTCTCTAAATCCATCTCTTGTGTGCAACCTTGTAACCTTGTAATATTATTGTTCATAAACTGGTTTTTGCTTGTGGCTTTTTAAAGGTATATTGTTATTTAAATTCTGTATTTTAAATTTTTATTTCTGATGATTGCCGCCTCAATGGTAGACTAAATTACTTGTATTGAATCATGACCTGACTTAACTATACTCTACTATCACGTGCATTTGGAATTATATTCCTATATTGATCTGTAATTTGATATATCAAAGGTAGAGTTGGTTTAACCGGTAGGTTTGAGCTTTCCAGTGATATTCATGAGTTAACCATGTGGGCTAGCCCTTTTTTTAGCTTTCTTGCCGATGAATAAGCGCAGACGTTTTTAGGTGTAAAAGCTTTTTTCAAAGTTAACTCATGGACTATGGAATTTCGATATTTCCTATCCGTTTGTAAAGATCTACGGGATCTTATTGATATAGATCTTTGCGATCCTCATATGTTAATATCTCCATTTCGGACCCATGGGATTCGAATCAACAAAAACATACAAATAGTTTTACTACTTGTAGATATATTTTTGTTGATTCCTAATCTCATGGGTCCGAAATGGAGATATTAACATAAGATCGCTCTATATCAATAAGATCCTCGTAACATTAAATGTTAAAACTCATGGTCATAATTACATATCACGTATTATGTGTATCATTATATCGTATTTATTATAAGCCTTTATTTACACTCAATCCTATGTGTAAAAAGAATTGAGAAAGATAATAATGAAACTATTCTTATAGAAACTAATTTTGGTAAATCAAATATTACTACCGTAAGATCCATTAAGTGGTATATATATGAGTAATGATATAGAACCAACTATCCGGTTTTTTTATGGAACCAGATTAATGACGTGTCATGCCAACTATTCCCTAAACCATGAACCATAAACCCTAAATCATGAACCATTCGGATCGGGTGAACCATGAACCACTTTCGGGCGGGTTTGGGTCCGGGCGGTAAAAAAAGAAAAATTGAATTGAACTGAAAAAAATAAAATCGAACAAAAAAAAAAATTACTTTTTTTTTTACTCCCCAAACCAACTCTGCGCCAGAATCGCATTCTAACCCGAAAGGTGGTTCATGGTTCACCCGAATTCGAATGGTTCATGATTTAGGGTTTATGGTTCATGATTTAGAGAATAGTTGGCATGACACGTCATTAATCTGGTTCCATAAAAAATCAGATAGTTGATTCTATATCATTACTATATATATATATATATGTGCGCATCGTATCGTATATATGTTTTCTTGAAACTTATAAATTGAATATCAAAGATATTATTTTTAAATTACCCAAACAAAAACGAAGGGGACCAAATGCGTCTCCTTACCCAATTGCCACTCCAACTAATTGATTTGACAAAGTGTGTCAACTCTAAAAATCGGATTAATAATAGTGTTAGTTACTATTGATGTAGTCCCACCAGGGAATAATATTTGTTCCAAGGATTTAAGATAGGGACACCCCAACACAGAGGCCCCATTGCCAACTTGCCGGCGGTCATCGATCCTAGACACTATTATTTTCACACACACACATATATGACATATATTAGAAATTATTAATGTTTTAATGTATATTAGAGGAAAACTGTTTTTTAAGGACATTATGTTATTGCGGTTAGTAAAATTAGAACACTATTTTTTTATGGATCATTAATTGAGTACAAGGGTATACTCAAATCCCATGAAAATACACAACTCTCAAACCATATGCCAAAGGACTAAAACTTTGGGGTAAACAATCTAATGGATTATACTCCCAAGCAAATTGAGCAAATTTAAGTCAAATTTTACATAAAGACTCAAATCAGGCTATGATTCTACCGTAAGATTTGACTGGCATGTGGTGAAATTTGATCTAAATTTGATTAACTTTTAAAATAATATTCTAATTTTGCTAGTTCATAAATATAGAGTCCAAATTTTACAAGCCCGAAAACATGTCCTAATTTTTGTTAACCACATAAGATGATGTATATTATAATGATGGCTGGTGGGGGAACTCATGCCTACCCCAACATTATGTTATATACTTATAAACATTAATTTAGTTCACTTCAATTGTTTGTTTGTTTTCAACTCTAATTCTTTGACACGCTCAACATGGGTCAACATCACTAGTTGTTGAACAAATAAAAATAATAATAACAACGTTTCATGAGGGCCTCACCTTCCATCACCAATCGACCCAAATTAATGCACACTATGATTTGCACAACTTATACGCACAGTTGGAGGGATGACTAAATAACCAAGAATCCATTGATGCCGTCCATTTGTCTCACATCTCTAATCCATTGGTTGATTCTCACTATTAATTAATTTATGTAAGTTCGTATAATATGTTATCTTAATAAGTAACATACATGTCACAATTAATTTCCTTGCAATTTCTCAACCCCCACCCCACCATATTATATATATCAACCACCACAAAAAATTAAGTGCAAGTAATTGAACAATTTGATGGGGTTGGTGAAGTTTTTAAGGTTTGTGAGATTGAAGGTGTGGCGGAGAAGAGGGGCGGAGAGAGTGGCGGCCGTTGATTTCTTTACCGGTGATGAAGATGATCATACAAGTATTACTTCATCTAAGGGTATGGTATTACTAAGTTGGGAAGATGTGGAGAGGCTGACCATGAATTTATCGGTTGTGATTGGACGTGGAGGTTTTAGCACGGTGTACCTTGCTCGATTCCCGGATTCGTCTACGGCGGCAGTGAAGATCCAGTGTTGCAGCACGCAGCGTTTGCATGAAGCTTACAACCAGGAATTGGAGATCCTGCGTAATCTCCATCACCCGAATATTGTTAAGTTGCTTGGTCATTGTGATGCATCTCATCGAGGTATATTCATCTAAAGATTAATTGCTTTATTTATCTCATTCTTTTTTACTAACGGTTGCACAACCAAAATTGTTCAACACGAACAATTAATATTATTAATTCGGTCAAAATATTAATACTATTTACTAAAAATATCTAATATTGTTATGTGAAAAATACCATTAGTATTAATCAGCGAAAACAATTGATACAATGGATCAAGTTTATAATGAATTGAATGCTGTATATATATCTCCCGAGGAAAATAACCTCCAAATTTGTGGAAATTGCATTAATTAAATTCTCGGTTAGCCAAATTTTCAAATTTTATTTTAATGAAACCCTCCACTATTATTATTCAGTAATTTAAACTCAACTTAAAACCACATACTTAAAAGTACGTAATCGGCACTTTTACCACTTGAACTAACCCAATTCGTATATTCTTCTTTTTACAGTCATGTATTGAAGAATAATACTATATACATATATTTTATCGTATTTCATCATTTTTACCTATCAATTAGAGGTTTGATATTTCCAAGCAATCATTTTCGTTTTCACTTTTCAGAATACTCCACTTTCCTAAACTGAATTTTGTCCTGTAAACTTTTAAAATTGCAGCAGGGTTAGCAACCAGTTTTGAGTTGACATGACACTTTTTTTCAATTTTTTCACAATCTTTTCTTTTTAAATTTCATCATGCATGTTAAATTAACTTTCAAAACAATTACTAACTAGTTGTAGTAGGTCAAAAACCTAAAAGTTAGACTTTGAAAGTCAACCAGACAAAATTCAATTCGAAAAAAGTAAAGTATTTTAAAATAAAATCGAGCAAACATGCCGGACTAAAAAAAAAAAACATTTTGGACCCCTAAATTTCATAACCTTCAAGAGATTCATTTTGTAACTTGCAGACCAATTACTTAACCTCGAGAGAGAGTAGGTGTGAATTCAAATTTGTTACTTGATTAAATTATATATATATTTTTTTGGTAAGTAAAAAACTTTATTCCATAATACTTGATTAAATTATATATATATCTAATTTACTTATAATTAACTTTTATGCACGCAGAGCAAGGCATACTAATACTCGAGCACGTCCCAAACGGCAACTTGCATGAAAAACTCCACAACCATTCATCAAAAGTGCAACTTCCATGGAAGAAACGCATGGCCATAGCATTCCAACTAGCTCAAGCCCTACAATACCTCCACAAAACATGCAACATCATCCACGGTGACATTAAAGCTTCCAACATCTTGCTCGACGCCAACTTCAACTCCAAGCTTTGCGATTTTGGCTCATCCAAAATCCTCATCAACAACAACAATACCAATAATAATAATAATAATAACCGGAAGGGCACGTGTCATGCACGGCTCTCCAGGGTACACGGACCCACACTACTTAAAAACGGGCGTGGCCTCCCAAAAGAACGATGTTTACAGTTTTGGAGTTATTGTCTTTGAGCTCATAACTGGCATGGAAGCGCTTGACCCGTTGACCGGGGAGAGGTTGACTTCGCGGGTCGACCCGATATTAGTGCGAGATGGTCAATGGAGGGAGAAGGTGGTGAGAATATTGGATCCACGTGTCGTGGGAGGAGACGTTGGATTCGAAATGGACGAAGCGTTGGTGATGGCTGAGATGGCCGCCACGTGTCTTTGTGATTCTCCAGTTGACCGGCCTGATCTTTCTCATGTATTGGCATCTATGAGGAACAAGGTTTCTTGTGTATAAAAATGCACGTTTGAGGAATATTAGGGTTTACGGTTTTTATTTATATTCACTTGTTAAACAAAAATCAGGGGCGGCCATGGGACGGTCGAGGTGGTGCCGCTACATAATATCGCGTCCCCGATAAAGGCCCCCCGATTTTATTATTATTATTATTATTATTATTATTATTATTATTATATACTAGTGTGACTTTCGCGACGTCGGATGGGATTCCCTATTTCACAATATGTTTCATCTACTATTTCATTATCATTTAACCGTTAGATCTTCGCCAAGTGTCATCCCTTCAATTTCTACTAATTAATGTAATTAATGCTGGTTAATTTAAAAAAAAAAGAAAATTTGGATTCAATTTTAATTTGGATGAACCATTTATACCCTAAACATTAAATAATGAACCCTAAATCATGACCTATTCGGGCCGGGTGAACCATGAACCACTCGAGCCGAGTGAACCATGAAACGATGATCATAAAATATATATATATATGTGAAAGTGTTGATGTTCTTAACATCATCTTGAAGATCTCTACGCTGTCCAGAAAGAAGAAAACTAAGGATGAAAGGTGAAAATTTTTATTTTTTTGAATTAATCAGCATTAATTACATTAATTAGTACAAAATAGAAGGGATTACACTTGGCGAAGATCTAACGGTTAAATGATAATGAAATAGTAGATGAAATATATTGTGAAATAGGGAATCCCACACCTTCGCCCGTATTACACAGAATATTCATATATAAGTGTCAATGTTAATATATACCTTCTTTTGTATGATCTAATGCATTTTTATTAATTAAGTCGATATCTATTTCCATATGTCTATCTTATCATAGTGGTCATTACAAATATTACACGTTGTTTATACTACCTCCGTCCCAGGATGATTGTGGTTGTTCCGGTGCTAACGAGTCTCACACGTGTATGGGGGGGGGAATACACGTGTTCAGTGATTTTTAAAACTTTTATTTCACTGAGGTTAGATGGGTCAGGTTGTCCTGATGATTTGGCCCTGAGAAGCACAAATCGCCTTCGAGAAAAGTCTCTTTATCGAGACAATGATCCTAAGTTGCTTTCCATCGAAAGGGAGTTAGTTCGGGTTTGGTAACTATCTGTTCTAGCTTTCTCAGATTAATGGCCCAACCGAACTTTTATCGAGTTTATCGGAGATCTCGAATGATGCAAATTCAAATGATTGGTTGGATCGATATCGATAATTATCTTTTCAATGAACCCTCAAGAGAAAGTTAGTTCAACACAACAATTTGGTAACTATCCTGTTCTAGCTTCTCCTAAAGTGTACGGAATGGTTGGCCCTATGTTTATACTGTTTTTAACTTTTATCAAGATCTTCTTTTAATGAAACAATGATTAAAGTTCCAAAACACGATCGTTGATGCAAATTCGATTGGTTCCAACCTTAATATCGATGAATTATGCTTTCAATGAAAAACATGCAAATGATCTCATGATAATGAAGCTCAAACCTCTATATAGAAGAAATGCAAAACAACACAACAATTATAGTGGTTCGAATCAAGACTCAAGACTCCTAACGGATCACTCTCGACCTTCGATGAGAAATTCATCTTAACCGCTCTTCCTAAAAAACTTTTGGAGGAACAACATAATCAAAGCAACTCATCCAATAAGGAACTCACTTTTCAACTTTGAGTTTTTCTCTACGGCTTATAAACTCAAATATGCCGCAAAGACTAACTCAATACACACATTCAAATGTTCCAACGGACTACCACAAAATATGTCACACTTACTAAATGCTTCTTCTGTCAAACTTTTTTTCCGCATCGAAGAACACAACTAACTAAGTTCTTAGCAAGAAATCTTTTCATCTAGCTATCAAATAGCTTAAAAGATTTTCATAGTTGAACCTTAACAACTCCAAACCCACCAATAAACACACTCAAACTACCTTACATCGGTTTGGAGCGAGAACTTAAAACATCCGTTGAGTTTTTATGTTGGACTGGTTTCAATCTAAAACCTTAAGAATGATGACGATAAGTCGGATAGAGATACCCTTTAACCAATAAGTACAATGCAAAAGCTACATTCTCTGACACAAGACTGCATGTACCAAGCTTTGATCCGATATCTCTACTAAGCTTTGGATATATCTTATCAATCTAAAAAGAGGCTTAGTGAATGAGCTCTCTTCAATGTGAAACACTTGGGAAATTCTAGGTTTTTCGAGTGCTTCAATTTGCAATATCTGAATGAGCTCTTGAGTTGCTTTCAAATTTTTCCGTAACCTCTTAATGTAAAGGGTCACTAGTATTTATAGATCTGATAAACTTCACCAAGGTCACTTGAAAAACTATCCGTTGGAGGAGATAGCTTATGAGTTTCCTCTTATGGTGTTTGATGAACTTGGTGACTATTTTTAGGGTTTGAATACTCCCATCTTATCATGTTTTTAGAGAAATATACTTTCATGTAGCCAATCACCAATTTTTGCGATGAAGAACATAGTACTGCTAACTCGACTTCCCGAAAGACTCTATAAACATCGCTTTCGATAAAGATGTCGATAAAAGGTCTCTGGTGTTGTCTTCAAAGAATGAAACCGGACTACTGATTGGTTCTTGTCTTGAAAATAAATGTAAACCAAACATAAGGCCCTTGAACTCTTTTTTGGTCAACCTCTGAAGGTAGAACTTAAGTATAACCTTAAACAACACTTAGACTTAGTTCCTGAAAGGATGATAGTGCATATGAATATAACCAATCGACAGAAGAAACCGACTACTATCGTAAAGCAAATCACCGATCTATTTTTTATGTAGGGTGAATATTACGGATCGTTTTTTCTTGTCCTATAAAGGATTTCTGTAGTCTTGAGATAGAAGAAAGAGAGATTAGAGGAAGCAACGATTGCCTCGGAACATTGAGGAATTATCTTTGCCCTCCGAGGAATCGGATCGATATTTTCTTGAAAGTGAAGATCTTATTCTCATCGCATTTTAATGAACTTTTCTTGGGAGGACCAAATGATATCTTGAGTCTTGGTGTCTTAAGAGTCTTATGCTATTGATCTTGAAAAAAAATGACATCTTGAATCTTAGAAATGAAATCCCAGTCTTGATGAAATTATCGATTTCTTGGAAAGAACAGACTTGATGTCATCTTGAAGTGCATGAAAGTTCCGAATCCTCTTGATGTCATCTGAGTTTTCAAACTCATGACATCTATGAAACTTCAAGATTTCTTACAAGTAATCATACAACTTGAATATGTCTTGATTTCTTGAAAGATCGCTTTTTCAAGAATCTTCAAAATCTAACCCCGATCTATATCTATCGACTATACATGGTGCAGATAACATCCCGAACACTCTATAATTGAATCTCGACTCGATCTATCAAGATTATCCTCACTATCGCTAACATGTCATACTTTCGGGGTTTTGGGATCTAATCAAAATCCTCTTTATTAAATTCATCTCCCAACAATTTCCCCCTTTTTGATGATGCCAAAACCATCTTGTTACAAAAACACCTAACCTATACTCAGGTTTCAGTTTTTCTATTACAATCCAACATGGCAATTCTCAACAGTTCAAAACATAAGGCATATCAAACATAAAAGACGTGTAAAAAGCTAATGGGATATTATCTTTGAGCATAAGGATAAATTTTCATTGATTGTAAGATCAGAGTTACAGATTACAATGAAAATAAAAAATAAAAACAGAAGTACAAAGAGTCTTCAGTCTTCATCATCTTCAGTCTTCATCAACTTCATCCTTAGGCACCTCCAGGTTGAACATCCAATAATATCTCTTCTTCAGTTCATCCCTTGCTTTGATGATATCTGGGTTGTTTCTGTCGAGCCAAGTTGGATGGCATATCTTTGAGCAATCTCTTCGAAATGGTCAATTTACATTCCAGATCTCATTCACATAGTCATTCTCGAGTCTTGGAGCTGGGTAAGTATATGGACCAGGGGCAACTATCTGAGTATTATCTTCATCTGCTAAGTTTATCCAACTTTGCAAGTACTTAGGATAGAATGTCAACAGGTATTCAATGAAGGCTTCATTCATATCCAAGCTGGTCCCCCTCCATTCCCTCAGAATCTCATAGTAGAACCAGAAGGTTCTCTTTATCTCCTCCCACGCATCATTAAACTGAATAGGCATCCATTTGTCAATGTGCACCATTTATGAGCTTTCTCTCTTCGTACCCTCCTTTTGCTTTCGAACTTCAAAAACCACTTCTTTTTTGCTTTTTTTTTACGAAAAAAGCTCTTCTTCTTTCTTTTTCACGATCCGCGGGAACTCCCGATCTGAAGCAATTTTTTCTTCCCTTTTTCCACTTGAAGGGTTTTCAGAGCTATCTTTGTATTGAAGACTTCTTTTTCAGCTTCTTCCTCAGATTCTTCAAAATCTATAATCAATTTCCTCTGAGTAGATTTCGAAGCTTTAGCTCTTTTTTCTTCTCTTTATTGCTCCAAAATGCCAAATCCAATGGCTAATTCTAGAAAGACTTCTCTTAATAGGTTTGACTTGTTCTTCACGGCTTGGCTTGTTTCCACCATCCTTCTACCACTCGGTTTCTCGAATTGCTTCCTGAATAGTTTGCTCGGATACTTGAGTGTAGATAGGTTCTTCACTTTCCCGGATTATTTGAGCTTCTCCAATGGCTTCCAAGAACTTTTTTTTAAGGCATCAAAAAGAATAATTTTCTCTTGACTTCTTTCTTAGCATTTCTCTTCAAGGTCCGTGCCAACAATTCACTAAGCTTGCCACGAGCCTTTCCCCATTTTTGGCACCATACCTTGGAAGAAGTTGAAAAGTCAAAGAAAGAAGAATCGGTATTCATATGATATTCATATGATTTGTTCTTTGCTTATACATCGTTTTACTTCCTCTTGTTGATCATGCTCCTCTTCCAAAAGATTCTTCATATGGTTCTTTACACTCAAAATGAGAACTCTTCATTGATAGAGGTGCAAATTACGGTGTGAGAAGACATTTTGCACCATCTCTCATCATCTTGGTCATGAGCATAAAGCCCATTTCCTCAACAAATTGTCTTGATCATCGATCATTCTTCTCAACCAGAGGCTTGGCTTCAAGATATGCAATTCTTTTTCGATACATCCGCTTGGTCATCTCTCGGGATTGAGCTCGGCTTTTGACTCCATCAACCTTTCCTTCTATGGTAGTCATTTTGTCGATCCGAAGAGATGTTTGAAGTTGCATCATGTCGAAGATGAACTTAGTGTTTCTAGCTTTTGAGATTGGTTGGCCAAGGTTTCTTCAAATTGAGTCATTTTCTCCACCATTGGCACCACTTTCTCCAATTTGTCCAAGATGGGACTTAGATCAATCTCTGGAGCGTATACAACTTTTCAACTTTGAGCCGGGTGCTCCAATTGAGCCTCCTCAAAAATATCGAATATAAAATGATTTAAAGATAGAAACTTATCAAAAATTGTTTAAAGAGATTTGGCATAATGATTAATAGTGCCAAAATTTAAATCAAGGGCTAAGAAAGGCTAACTTCAAGGAGGACCAAAAGAGGATGTGAGATATCGGTCAACAAATCGACCGACCAAAAAGATCATAGTTTCCTTCTCCATCTGAATATTGCTTTTATCCGATCCTCTTGCTTTATCCCTCTCTTCATCTTGATCCTTCATTTAACCGAGGCATCATCAAATCCAAAAGCTTCCTTCTCTCGCTCAACTGGAAGCGCATAATCTTTTCTTCTTGACTTCAGCTCATCAAAATTCATCAACAATTTTCATCACAAACGAGCTTATTGAAAAACTTCCGAATCCAAAAATCGCTTCTTCAGAATCATCACTTTCTTTTAAGCTTAATGATGAATCTTTTTCCGTTAAAAACATTGTTTTCAAAAGTCTTGTTGGGAAATTTAATGAGTCTATGCACTCAACATTCCACCAACGGATCTTTACAGGATAAGTTCGTTTCCATCTCCTCAAATCACAAGAAGGCCTCAATAAATAAATATTGAAGAAGGCTATGTTGATCGACATTGCATATCATCTACGGAAAAGAGTCATCGATTCGAGGATATAGATCGTAGTCTGAAAAAACCGAAGAAGAGATCGACGAAGGTCGGATATATGAGCTCAACATCGAAAAGCGGTACCTATCGAAATGAATCGTTCCCCGTTCTTTCGCCATCAAACTCAATCTCTCTCTTGGGCTCAATGCCTCCTCTCATTCTTGAACAAAATCAAGAAAAAAGAGGGCTCTCGGGTTCCGAGGATCGATTCAGTCTTTGAGGATCTAGAAAGGTTTACTCGAGGATATGCACATCTAAGTTCATTAGCTCAAACGAGGTTGAGGTTGTTCTTAGGTCTGCGAAGAAGAATCTCCTCGATAGGAACACGAGGTCCTTTGAATATTTCTGAGATATTTTATCCGAGCTCATCCAAGAGATGTTCCGAGAACCTCGGAGAAAACTCCGACAAGTTCCTCAGTTTGTTCTGAGCTATTGTCCTGACTTTATTTGAGCCTAACTTGCGGAGTTGAGATTTTAGTCCTTCTTGGCCCTCGTTGGACTTCCTCCGATGTCCTTGACCTCCTCCTCGAAATAATTTGAAGTTTCCTCAAAGAGCTCGAGGGGCCAATGTTTTCTTCTTCGAGTCTCTCCTTTTTCCCTTTTCACCTCCATCGGAGGCTTTCCCCTCATCAAGCTTGTTTACATCTTCATCGATCAACTTTTAGAGATCTCCTTCTTGAAGAGTCTCCTCCACGAGACTTGAGCTTTTCTCCTTCCTTCCTTTCAAAGTCTTCTTAGTTGTTGGAGGCTTGAGCAAATTTTGGACTTTGGAAAGGGTGAGGAATTGGAAACTAGATATCCCTCTTCTTCTCTGCACATCTCCAAGATATATGCAATCTTGGTTGCAAACCAAAAATGGGAAGGATCTTCCCAAATGACAACCGATCCATTCACCTTCAAGATATTTGCTTAGCTTGATCACTCACCACTTTGACTAAGTAATGTAACCACGGTTGAAAAAACTTTTACGCGTGGTGGGTGAATCTTCAATCGCCGCTATATTAATCTCAACTTCCGGAAAATGAGTGCATTAATGCTTCAAAGTCGCCAGCCAATTAGCTCATGATGCATTTACTCACAATGTCTAGCAAAACTCGATAACATTCTTAGGCTTCAAATGCCTTTTTATTTAAAACTTTTCTCCTTAAACATGTAATCTTTGAATTTAATCGATGCTCTTTTCCGCAATCCTATCCAACTGGATACTCTTGCTCCCCTACCCATCATATACACCTGTAGGTCTTCTACATCTATAGCTCAATTCATATATGGCATTAAGATTCTTAGGAATGATATACAATTCCCTAACAAAATCCACATAATTTGAACTATGCTCTAAATGAGAAACTGTAATCTGCGATTCTATACAGTCCTCATCTAATTTCAAATTAGAGATAAACTCTATTACCTCTTTGCAATACAAACCTTAGTTGGAGGAACAACATCATCCACCGGTTCTATCCAATATCCTCACGATGGTTGATTCGCAACCGAGTGAAAACTTTTCAATTTGTTCGCCGCCACATCGAATCATGTGCAACGCTTCTTCTTCGTGAGTTGCATTCGATGAGCTTTCGAGGGAAACGACGTATTCATACCACGGTTTGTTAGAAATGTAAGCTTGTCGTATACAGAGAACGTCATTTTTGAAGAATTTTCGTGAAGGGTTTTGAAAAGGATGATAATTTCTGGGCAAATGAGAGTTTTTGAAGCAGAGTGTTTTGAAGACGAAGGCTTTTGGAATTGTGCTTTGAAGGAATTCTTTAATAGATATATAGGATTTGATTCATGAAAAATCGTATAGATGAAGAAATCAACGATTGAGATTAAACACCGACTAAATCGGGTATATGAAAGGACGATTTCACAAATATTACGCCGCCAATTTAACCTTATTGGTGATTAATGTAAAGTGCAATTAATTATTGTTCCTGCAGACCATTGACTTTCTTTGGAGATTTCAAAGGTCCAGCCCAAATATTCCTTTAGGTGTTTTATTATTTATTGCTAATGATTACTGAGTTTTGACCTCGATAAAATGTCAGTATAATACTGAGTAATGAGCGAGGTCAAGATAACACCGAAAATCTTGAAAGTCTTAAAGGTCACTAGGATTCTTTATTTCAAACAGACAAAGATCACCATTTAGATCGAGATAAGATCGAAAATTTTTGTTTTGTTTGAATACGAAGGGGTAAGTATGATAGTAGTCTTTAAAAAGCGAGGTCGATAATAATCGAGATCTTGATCTTCAGGATATCTGAGTTTCCCAAGACTTAGAGTTCAAATATTTTCGGTTTTATCTCGAATTCTTCTCGGTAAAAAATTATCGAGAAAACTTCATGCATCCCGGAAAACCTTCAATTTTTCGATTTGCTTTATACACGATCCAATATACCTAATTCAACATATTGATAGTTCCCCGAAATCTTGATTCAAAATCAAAGGTTTAGTCAAGATATCAACTCTTGTTTATCGATCATGAATTTTCTCCATCCTAATGTCTTTTTCTTCTCAACATGATCTCTCGATGAAGTGACGTCGATATCAACATGCTTACATCGGTGTGCAATACCAGATTTTTTTGTGTAATAGCAATTGCACTATTATTATCACAAAATATAGGTACTTCATTGGCTATAATCTTATAATCCCTCAATTGTTGTCCGAGCGAAAAGAATCTCTTCAAGACTTCGGTTTATCCCTTGCGATGTTTCGATGGCACTTCCCTTCTCATTCACATAAAGGTTTAGTCTGCCATGTATTTAACTTCCAACATGAAGATTGGTTGCTCAATGAGGTTTGTTTATTTGAAAACCATGATATCGGTTTACTTCCAATAAATTGACAAGTTTCATTCGTGGTAGACTTCGGCTCAATTCTACATCCTCCATAATCAAAGATCCAATAACCGGTTAATTCAAGGTTATCATCACCGATACCATAATCCTCTATTCACAAAGCCTTTTTCTTCCATCTCTTGCTCCACAAATGCCTTTAAGATATTTCTTAATCTTTTTGGCGGCCTCCATGTGACTAGCCTTAGATTAGCTTGGTATCTTGCACATATCCCAACAAAGAAATGTTATATCATGCCTACTTGTTGTGAGATATAACAAATCCAATGATCCTCTATAATCGGTGTGATTTAATGATTTGCCTTCGTGATCGATCCATCTTGTAGTTAGTATTCATAGAATTCTAACTTGCATTGCAATCCCCATACCATACTTTGCAATCGATATCCGTGTATTTTGCTTGATTGATGAAAATTCCTTCCTTAGTTTGTTTCAATTTGCAAGTCCAAGAAAGAAATTCATCTCCCCATCATTGACATCTCAAACTTTCCTTTCATCGGGGTTTTAAACTTTTCACACAACCCGATGATTTGGAGATCCAAATATGATGTCATCTACATAAATCTGAACAAGTAAGATGTCTTTCCCATCTTCTATCCCGAACAAAGTCCTATCGCCAGCCTTTGATAAAACCATGGTCAAGAAGAAAACCGAAAAAGGGTATCATACCATGCTCATCGGGTGCTTGCTTATGACCATACAAGGCTTTCCCGAGCTCAAACTTGGTCATTCTCCTCGAAACCGGGAGGTTGTTCCACATAAACCTCTTCCTTAAGCACACCATTCGAAATGCACTTTTCACATCCATCCGATGGTTGACCCATGAATTTCATGTGGGCGATATGCAAGAAACAATCTGATGGCTACTAGTCTTGCAATAGGTGCAAAGGTTTCATCATAATCCAAGCCTTCTTCTTGGGAATAACCTTGTGCAACTAGCCTTGCCTTGTTTCTCACAATGTTGTTGTTTTCATCTCTTATTCTTGAACACCCACTTAGTTCCAATCACATTGTGCCTCTTAGGTTCATCCACTAGCTCCCAAACTTCATTCCTTGAGAACCGACTCACTCTTCTTGCATAGCAAGAATCCAAAATGAATCTTGTAGAGTTTCTTCAATCTCAGTAGGTTCTTTTTCAGATAGGAAGCAGCAGAACAAAGCACTTTCTCCATGGAACCTTCTTGTTTTGACACCAACTGATAGATCACCCACAATCTGACATATAGGATGACTATCTAACCATTTTCTCCTTGATGTTCCCCCTTCAGTAGTATCCTCAACATCAGAAATGTTAGGTTCATTTAGTTCATTAAATTCGAGGAACAAAACGTAAAAATGAGAAAGAGAATCATCTTCCTCAGGGGAAATTCCATTCAGAACATTGTCAGAGACATTTATTTCCCTTTGGTTAATAGATCAAGAGTTTGCCTCAGCTGTGACCACATCTTCATCGGCATTACATACCCGAGAAGTCCGAATCGTTATGCTCATGATTGGTTTAAGCAAACTAAATCGATTGGAGAATTTCCATCCCGAGTCTCACCATCCCGAAGTTTTTCCATCCTAAACTTCTTTTGTTTCGAGTCCCGATTCACTCCATTCATAGAAAGTGACCGACTTCTTTTCTTTTCGTGTTCGGATGATGTTTTATCATTCTTTTTTCAGGTCTGATAAACCGCTAAGTCCGGTGATTCTCTTGGTTAGTTCTCCTGAAGTCATGTTCTCGTTTTTTCCGAACAAAAGTAGATTCATCAAAAAAACATGGGGTGTTTCTTCCACAATAAGAGTCTGCGCTTGTAAACTCGAAGGTTTTAAGGTTGACTTCGAATATCCTAAGAATATCCCTTCATCGCCTTTGCTATCAAAAGTTTTCAACCGATCTTTACCATTATTGTGTATGAAACACTTGCAACCAAACACACGAAAAGAAAGAAACAAGAGGCTTCCTTTCATTCCACAATATTCATATGGAGTTTTTCCTTGGTTCTTGGTCATCATGGACTGTTATCGAGAAATAGCATGCAAAGGTTGATAAATTTTTTTCGCATTTTTCAAAATCTCTTAGGAATATCGAACCTTAAGAATCATTGTCCTTGCGCCTTCTTTTCGAGTCCTATTTATTCTTTTCAAAGAACACCATTATGTTGTGGGGTTCTTGCAAAATGATGTTTCATGAGCTATTCCATTTGTTTTATAATTAGATATAATATGATTGATAAACTCAGTTCCTTTATCTGATCTGATTTTGACCACACTCAGAATCTTTTCAGTACTGAGCCTTTTCAGTAGTTCAGGCAGTTTTGTCTGAGTCTCTTTCTTACTGAGTAAGAATATGACCCATGTGTATCTAGAGTAGTCATCAACTATCACAAGTGTGTATTTTCTATCATTAGTGCTCACAATGTTGTTTATTCTTCTCTCCAAATGTTGAACACCTTGGTCACCGTTATTGACCAAAAAGATCATTATGTAACAGTTGAAGTATTCTTTCAGTAGAAACATCTACTTTGCTTTTGAAAGATGCTCTGATTTGTTTTCCTTTCTGACAAGCATCACATACATGTTCTTTACTGAACACTTCATTAGGTAACCCCCTCACAAGTGCTAATCTTGCAAGTTTGTTCAGGGTTTTGAAGTTTAAGTGATTCATTCTTTTGTGCCACAACCAACTGGTATCAGTTTGCAACCAAGTATGTATCTTTAGGAGTTGAACTCCAATCAGCAAGATACACATTTCCTTTTCTAGTACCAGTCAGTAGAATTTTCTGTGTAGTATAGTCTTTCACATAACATAAGTTCTTTGAGAACTCAACATTGAATCCTTTGTCACATAATTGACTGATAGAAAGCAAGTTATGCTTTAGACCAGACGCATATGAAACACCATGGATATGAACAGAGTCAACTTCAAGAGTTCCATATCCTTCAGTTTGTCATTTGGAATTGTCTACAAATGTGATATGAGGGCCTTTTTGCTCAACATAGTTAGTGATTAGTTGCTTATATCCTGTCATATGTCTTGAACATCCACTATCTAGATACCATACAACAGGAGCCAACTCATTTCCACTCATCAGTGCTATGTTGTATTCATTCAACTTCAAGGTATTTTTTCTTTTTTTTTTACCCAAAAATAGATCGCCTTAGGTACCCATTTGGTGTAGGGTCCTACCAAAGTTAAATTTTCACCTTTTGGAACCCAAATATGCCTAACAACTCTAATTACTTTAGAGTGACTGATTTGTCTCCCATAAATATCTACATACACATTCACCACCCTAGGTGCCTTGACAATATCCTGTGTATGAGTGCCAGCCTTAGCATGACCATGAACCTTAGAGTTCTTCTTGGGTTCAGGCCTTTGGTTTAAGTGCTTTTGGCTTTTTGTGTATCTACTGGTCTCTGTCTCTGACTTGTTGTTCATTCAGGTTCAGAAACCTTTACCCTTAGGCAAGTGGGGTTTGGGTTGCTGTCTTTGAAATTGGGGGTCTTTCAAGAATCGAGGACTTGGTCTTTTCAGTTGAGAATACCTCTGCTGAGTGTTTCTCTTCTGAAAATTCCTCTGATGGTTCAGTGCAGATCTCTCCAGGTTGGTATTCTTAGCCTGAGACTTTGAAGTACTGGCCTGAAGATTTCCTACTGAGTGGTCAGGTTTTCTAGCTTTTTCCTAAGGTCTGGGCTTTCTTCCCTGAACCTTCAGTTTTTCTGAAACCATAGGTCCTTTACCCTTGTCTAAAACTCTGGGCAGTTCTTTAGTAAGAAGATTAGGTGCCACTTGTTTAACAAAGACAGTCTTGGAGCTACTAGAAGCAGCATTCAGAAGACCTTGTGAGGTTCCCCCTGGAATGTATCCCAATCCAGCTTTTATAGTTGCAGGTCTTTGATAACTCTAAATTTCATCTATCACTTTAGATGTAGAATTCAATAGAGCTAACTTTCTCTGCGCACTATCCTCACATTTCTTTAGAGTTTCATGCTTCTCAAGGAGGTCATTGAACTCAGTTCTGATAAGCTGAATCTCCTCAGTGGATTTCTCTAATTTTCCATTCAGGATCTCTATCACCTTCTCTTTTTCTGAGAGTTATACTTTTAGAACATCTAGTTCATCAGTAGTTCCCATCAATTGAGAAGTGATCTCATCATTTTTAGAGTCTTCCCACTTGATTCTCGTGCAGTTCCTTGTTGTTCTCGCTCTTGAGTTTCAAAGGAAGTTCTTGTAACACGTAATAGTCCTTCATAAGATTCTCAAATGAATCCATCGTGTCAAAGTTATCACATTTATGAGAACTTGAGAACTCATGTGCTTGTGTAGGAGCAACAACAGAGATAGAAGAATTTACCTCATCTACAGTCATAAGACAGATATCATCACTGTCACTATCTGAGAACATCTCATCTGAGGAACTGGAACCTTCTTCGAATCGTTCTTCTTCCTCAAAGAATCATAGCTTTTCTTCTTTGGAGAACTTTTGTCTCTCTTGGCCTGTCTTTTCTTTCTTTCTTTAGCACTTAGCTCAGGACAGTCATATTGAAAGTGACCTTTCTTCTGACAGTTGTAACATCTGTTGGCATCATCATCCTGATCACTATCCTCCTTGGTCTTGGAGTCCTTCTTTTTGGATAAAGATCCTTGAAATTTTCGGTCCTTTCTTTTCTCAAACAGTATTTGTCCTCGAATTTTGAGTCTCTCTTGTACACATGATTCCCGTAATATTTCTTATATTTCCCATATCCGCTATTGAGTCTTTCAAACCTCCTTGCCATCAAGACTAGCTTATCCTCCCGCTCATCCCGATTTTTTGGCAAGTGAATTCTCGAACTCTCTAGTCTTCTGAGATCTCTTTTCGCTTTGAAAGCCACATTCTTGCTAGATGAAGAATCATCTTTGCTGTCAGCTTTCTTAGATTTCTTGTCAATCACAAACTCATAAGCTTTTAGTTCAGAGAAAACTTGTTGATATGGCATGGAATCAATATTTTTTGTGTTTTCAATCACCACAGCATGTATATCCCATTTCTTAGATAATCCTCTAAGAATTTTCAGTGCCACTTCTCTCTGTGGGTATCTTTTCCCAAGAGCATTTAGATCATTCATGATGCTAGTGAATCTGACTTCAAGTTTGTCAAAGGATTCACCATATTCCATTTCAAAGCTATCAAACTTTCCAATAGCAACAGAAAGTTTGTTTTCCTTAATATGATCTGTGCCTTGACACATAACAACAAGTGTGTCCCATATTTCTTTTGCAGTTTCACAGTGAGAAATCATCCCCATAACACCATCATCAATAGTGCTATATAAAGTATCTTTAGCAATGTAGTCAAGATTGACTAACTTTCTCTCATCAGGAGTAAGTTGATCATCTGACTTTGGAAATTCATCTATGGGATCATTTCTCTCAGTATCAGTGATTATGGGATTCACAACAGTGAATTTGAATGGTCCTTCAGAAACCACTCTCCACATTCTTTCATGTTTTGAATACAGATGAGCCTGCATTCTTAATCTCCATAGGTCATAGCTCTCAACAGAGAACATAGGAAGTTTCTTAGAAGGAATGATGACTGAGCCTTGTAAGATATCAACAAATAGATCTGTTCAGTAGACCACCAGAGTCTTTCAGCAAATTAGACTATGGCCACCAAAGCAAGTGGTCAAGTTGAACCACTGCTCTGATACCACTTGTTGGTCCTGAA
This sequence comes from Stenogyne calaminthoides, assembly GCA_037126765.1. Lineage (NCBI taxonomy): Eukaryota > Viridiplantae > Streptophyta > Magnoliopsida > Lamiales > Lamiaceae > Stenogyne > Stenogyne calaminthoides. The sequence continues at coordinate 18,376,379 of JBBCBC010000001.1, forward strand.
GTCTCACACGTGTATGGGGGATACATGTGTTCGATGATTTTTAAAACTTTTTTTTTCACGAGGTCAGATGGGTCCAGTTGTCCTGATGATTTGGCCCTAAGAAGCACAAATCGCCTACGAGTCAAAGTCTCTTCGAGACAATGATCTGGAAATTTGTTTTCGAAGCTTCAGATTAGCCAACCGAGCCTGAGTTTATCAGGGAGATCCCGAGCCGCTGGATCGATAACTATCTTCTTGAACCCTCGAGAGAGTTAGTTCGGTTTGGTAACTATCTCGTTTCTAAACTTCTCAAGTTAAAGCGGAATGGTTAGCCCTATGTTTATACCCGCTTTTAACTTTGCTAAAGATCTTCCTTTTAATTAAACAAAGGATTAAGGCCGTGGATCGGTTGATGCAAATTCAAATGATTGGTTCCAATCAATATCGATGAATTATGCATTCAAAGGAAAAACATGCAACATATAATAATGCAAATGACAAAGCAAAACAACACAGAATTATAGTGGTTCGTAGACTCAAGCTCCTACGCCCACTCTCTCGACCTTGAGAGAAATTCCTTAACCACTTCCTAAAGCTTTACAGGTGACTCACTGCAGGCTTACTCACTTTTCTACTTTGAGTTTTCGTCAATTTCACTGCGGCACTAACTCAATACACACACAAGTGTTCAGACTACCACAAGTAGCTTACTAACTTCTTATCTAGAGTTTTCTGGCTAACTCACTGTAGCTTACTAACTCTTTACAACTCCAACTCACCAACAAACACACTCAAACTACCTTACACAGGGTTTGAGTTTCTGGTTGGTTTCCAACAGGATGAGATACCCTTTACAATAAGTACAATGCAAAGGCTAGGATATCTCTACTAAGCTTTGGATATATCTTATCAATCTAGGCTTAGTGAATGAGCTCTCTTCAATGTGAAACACTTGGGAAATTCTAGGTTTTTCGAGTGCTTCAATTTGCAATAATACGAATGAGCTCTTGAGTTGCTTTCAAATTTCCCGTAACCTCTTAATGTAAAGGGTCACTAGTATTTATAGGCAACTTCACCAAGGTCACTCTTGAAAAACTATCCGTTGGAGGAGATAGCTTCATGAGTTTCCTCTTATGGTGTTTGATGAATGGCTATTTTTAGGGTTTGAATACTCCCTTGCATGTTTTAGAAAATATGCTTTCATGTAGCCAATCACCACTTTTTGCAGTCTGGAACATAGTACTACTGACATGCTTCAGTGACCTATCGCTTTCGATGGTCGATAAAAGCACAATGTTGTCTTCCTCGATTGGTTCTTGTCTTGATAAATGTAGACAAACATAACGACTCTTTTTGGTCAACCTCTCTGAGTGAGATAACCTTAAACAACACTTAGACTTAGTTCATTTTGTCTGCATATGAATGTCTGGGGCAATATCTATTTTTCTTAATATTCACATTTTTCTCAATTTTGTAGTCTTCAGATAGATATTATTCAGTGCATCGGAACATTCAGGTTATACTGAGTATTCAGTATTTTACTGAGTTTTCAGTAACTACTTGGTCTTCAGTATCTTCCGAGTCTTGATGATCTTCCGATTCTTGATTAATCTTACGAGTCTTGATGACATCTTTTGAAACTTCAGTTTCTTTAAAACTTCTTGTGTCTTCGATTTCTTGAAACTTTCGATTGGTTTCTTGAAACTTAATGAAGTCTTGAAATCTTCAAAATCTAACCTGATATATATCTGCTGACTATACATGGTGCAGATAACATCCTGAACACTCTATACTGAATCCTGACTCAGTCTATCAAGATTATTCTGAACATGTCATACTCAGGGGTTTTGGGATCTAATCAAAACCCTCTTTATTAAATTCATCTCTCAACAGATTGCAACACATAAATTGGACCGCAAATCAAGGAAAGTGGGATAAAATGAGTTTTAGTGGAATAAAATAAAGATGTTGTGAGTGTATTAATATTATATTTGTTTCCATTTTGGGAGTGTTGCAGTAATGTTGGGACGCCCAAATAAGGCATGTGTTGCAGTAATGTTGGGACGGAGGGAGTAATTAGGAAAATTATTAATATTATATAATATAATTAAATATAAGAAAATGTATTATGTACAAGATGAGTGACATAACATCTGAAATTAGTTACGGTTCAAAAGACCTATTTTTCAAGATTAGTAATATGCTTAATTAATGTTGCCTTTATATATATTTTTTTCAATTAATTATATAATTTTCACATTTATGTAAGTATAAGAACCTTAAAAATGCAGTAGCTAATTGGGTTTTCCCCACTCTCCCAAAATGCGTATTTGGGCCAACTTGAGTTGGACACGGGCTTTGGTTGGTGGCCCATGTCACCGCCCATCTTTAGTAAATACACCTCTTAAATTTTTTAACAAAAAAGGTACAAATAAAAAGACTACATTACCCTTGCATTTTAAACCCAAGTTTCTAGTTATTCCCTCCCCAAATAGATTGCTGCTGCTTCTGTTGTACATTCCCGCCACCATCATCACCGTACACGGCTGCGGGGCCAACGGAAACAACTGGGAAAATGCAAACAAATAATTTCTAGGACTTTAATTTTTAGTAAATTTAGTAATTTGACGCACCTGCAAAACAAAGGAACCACAAGAAAAAATCCTATAAATTTTATTCCAAGAATTTGCAAATTTTAAAAATAAAAAATCGAAAAGCAGCAAAATTTTTAGAAAAAAATTCCAAAGAAGAGGGAGGATATAGCAAAAAATACTTTTGGACTCATTTCCGAAAAAGATATCCGATATCGATTTTTTTTTGAAATCGCACAATTTTTCCAAGGAACCAGATCCGAAAAATAAATCAACTTGAAAAAGCCACAAAAAAAAAAAAAAAAAAAGAGTGGCGGACAAAAAAAATCAGAGTGACAGATCTGGTCCATATGCTTATATAAAAAAAGAAAAAAAGAGGGAGGTGGTAGGCGGCTGAGTTTGTAAAACTTACGCAAGGGCACGGTTCGTCACGATTGAGTGCTTAGGAGGGACGGGGTGACGTCGGCTGTGGCGGCAGAGTGTTGTGAACGGGGTATTGGCATCCAAGTGTAGGAGGGAGAATAAAAAATGAGCATCCAAAGTTATTTCTTTGAAAGTATCAAGTGTTATTTGTGCGTTCTTTTTTTACCCCGCTTGTTACTTTGAAAAAGAAGGAAAATAAAAGGAATAATAAATCATTTCTTATCATTATTGATACATTTTTCCTCCGACCCGAAAGTCCATGCTCTATTTTCCTATTTTGGTTGGACTATTCATACTACCTCTTATGTGGTATTGCTAATATAATGAATTATTTTTTAAATTTCAAATATAACACATATTCAAATAAAATATATCACATGATTAATGATTTCATATCCCTTCTAATTTCATAGAAAAACACACATATATAACATGTATTACAAACAATCGTTTCCAAATTAGTTTTAGAAACATTTTTGTGATATAGCTTAAATCTCAAAATTGTTGTAAATACATTAGTATTAATGGACATTACTTATTGTGGTGGGCTTAGAGTTATGGCTTTTAGGGCTAAAGTCCAATACCTAGTATATATAGATATATTTTATTGTACCTTCATTGGATAGAGAAAACAGAAGAGTGAGGTTTACAGAGAATTATAGTGAAAACCCTCCTGGCTTGGTCGCCCCCAGACGTAGTCCTTTTTGGACGAACTGGGTCAACAAATCGGTGTTCTTGCATTCTCTCTTTGATCTTGTTCGTCAATTTACAACATGTTATCAGCACGATTACTCTACCGATTATGAATTCCTTCAAGTGTATCGGTAAGGACTCAGATAAGGAGCTCCGATTCAGAATTATTATACATCAAGTTTAATTTTTGTTGGTGGCCAAAACTCCAATTTCAACTTTGGATCTACAGCGTGGAGCGCCCGCAAAAAGACGGCTCACGGTATTTTTTATTGCCTTGATTTAATTTTTTTTTTTATTTGGATTCATGGATATATGATTATATGTGGCCTTCGATTTGATATGCAAATAAGTAGATGATTTAGCGTATGCCTTTATCGCATTGTAATATGAAAGGAATGATTTAAGCACGTCTAGTTATCCTCTGTTTGTCATCTTGCTAATTTACCACGATAAGCCTCTGCATTCTGCAGTTTAGAAATTTGATTTGTTTTTGGTCATGGTAGTAAGTTTCCTTTATCGTCTATGGAATGTTGTGGTTTTAATTTAATGAATTTTATTAGATCAATTAAACGTTGGAGTATTAGGTTAGCTGTAATTGCTATATGAAGACACGAAATGATGGAGTACTATGTGATTATCGAGATTGCCTTTTTAATTGTTTTATAATGAAAAGAACAGATGATTTGAGCAAGAGTATTACAAAATTTTGGAGCGTGCCTTCTAAATGCTAAATCTCATTTAATAATCCATATTGTGTTTCTATTATTTTTTATTTTGAGTTGATAATCCATTACTGGAAATTGAATACAACTGTTATGATAAAGCCCCTAGCATCATATTAGAATTGTACTAATCGGTTATAATTTGAGCAAGTGGCTAAATTAAATTTTCTACTACACTTTGTTTTTGGCTAACTTGTTTATGTTTTGAGTATTTTCTTTTGAACTCGATATTGGTTATTGCACCTGTTTGGTTGGAGATATGTCTAAAATCGACGAAACTATCCCCATCTATGGGACGAGGAAGCATATTGTTCATCATGGAGCCAACGATCAATGCGAGCCAAGTCTATCATAAGACGATATTGGAACATTTATCGTAGGATTTCGCTCTGGTAAAGAAGCTTAATCTCTTTTAAATTTCAGCAATTAGAACTGCTTGTCGCAGTATAGACTTGGGAATTATTTGCTGTAGAAATTAGGAATTCTGTGAAAAATTCCTTATTTGCCTATTATTACTGATTTTTGCGGCTGATTATTTCATGAAAATTTATTGAATCTGAACTATATATGAAAGTTTATATCAAGTTTTCCTTATGGTCAATTATAGTAAAAGATTATCTTGTATAATTAAAAAATTAAAACTATCAAACTTGCTCTTCACTGTATTACTTCCTGACTTGAACTTTCATGTCGAAATTCACTCTGTTGTACCTGTTTTGAGTAGGAAACAATATAATTTGTGCATGAAAATTTTTCCACTAAAATTAAGTCATTATATGAGCAAAATAGAATTTCATCATACATTGAAAATGATGATCCTTTGAATGATGTACTAATTTGCCTGAAGCAAATTTATCGAAATTATGACATGAGCTGTTCAAATATGATAAGTCGGATTTTGACTAATTCTATTTACAAAGTATGTCAAACAACATAATCTCTTATGCAAATTAATTTATTTGTGGGGCTTATGCAAAGACATAAATTGGAAAATTTGATAGTACGACATTCTCTTACTAAAGTTGGAATTGTATATTTCATTTCTCTTGAATAGAGTCATGAAAAAACTTGTGGACTGATATAATTTGCCTGAAGCAAAATTATTGTCAAATTTTATTGAACTTAAAATTTTGGATTATCCAATAAATCCATTTGAATGGTTAATGTCGATTTGATGACATTAATGATTATTATATGGTATTGAGAATTAAAATTGAGCATTTAATCTCGTCCACATCGAGAATGATTTAGTTGAATTACTAATAGATTTTATCAAAATAATTACTAGACTATTATTGAAGAATTCCAACTTAGTTATATCATGTTGGGGGCATGAAATTTTACATGGTGCTAATCTAATTCAAATTCGACTCACTGCATATCTTGATTATTCCCCTTTTATAACTAGTGCTTAAGAACTAAACATTTCTCATCTACAAATATTAGAATGTGCAATATTTATTTTCAATATCACCACCACAGTGTACCTCACTTCACGGCCCAGTTGACTAATTGCACATTTTATGAAGAATATTTCTCGGCATTATGGGGAGATAAGAATTTAAAATTCAATGAATGCCGAGAAATTTCGTGGAATATAAAAAATTTTCAATATGAAAGTTCACGCACTAGTCAAAATGAACTGGAAGTTCAAATGATAAATTAACTTGTAATATTTAGCAAGTAATCTGTCAGACTAATTTATTGATTATAAAGAAGTGACTAAAGCACATATACTTGTTGTAAATGCACCAAAAGAGTAAATGTGCTAATTTTAGGCAATTATATATGTTAATGCCCCTACACGCCAGAAGCGTAAAGGACCCCTTATTATGTAAGACACAAATCAGCGGTAATTACTAAAGCTAACAAATATATTCGGTCACTCTTGAAGTCTCTTGAAGAGATTTGTCCCGAAGATGAAAATTCTAGTAATGAAGCACGTGCACAAAATAATAATAAGACTACTAGAATTGCGGAACGACCAGATCAAAATATTATGGGAAATGATGAAGATCTGGTTGATATAAATATAGAAATTATAAATACATGAGAAATTTACCATTGTTGTCGACAACTTATTCGTTGCCATAATTGCTCTCACTATTAAAAATCTGGATCCAGTACCCAAAAGTCAATAGTTGAGCCGGAGCACTTTGACTGGGTAAAATAGGAAGAAGCAATTGAGGCAGAGCTCGATTCGCTAATATTCTTGACTTTATCGAGCATACACCCTGAAACGTTATCCCTGTTGAATATAAATGTGTATTTGTATGAAATGAAAGTGAGAATAATGACGTAATGAGGTACAAAGCGGGATGTAGCTCATGCGTTTTTCCAGAGACCCGATATTGATTTAATTAAATATATACTCCTGTTATGTATGAAATAAAGTTACGCTACTTAATATCTCTGGCAGTTAGTAAAATTAAATTTAGAAATGCAGTTGATAAACGTTGTAATCACATGCTTATATTGATCAATAGATGTCAATATTTATATGAAGATCCTTGATGAATATAAAATCCCCTGATGAGGAATGGATAGAATCGTACTATGTACGACATTAAAATTACAAAGGTCATTATATGACATAAAATATTTGTGTCGAATATTCCACAATCTACTCAATTAATTCCTCCCGAGGAAGGAATAAATAAACATTGAAATATTTCCTTACATGTTTACAAAGAAATTATTTTGATGGTGTTTGTATTATCTCGGTTTCTGGTGATAATCTAAATATTGTTGAAACAAGTAAGGAAATCAAATAAAGCTAATTTAATCTTAAAAGCTGATTTTGAAATGAAAATCTTGGGTAAAACCAAGTATTTTCCCGGCATGCAGATCGAGCACCTCCATGAAGGAATTCTTATACACTAGTCAACATACTTGAAGAAGGTATTAGAGAGATTTCATATGGATAAATCTCATCCACTCACCACACCAATGATTGTTCGATCCCTAGAAGTGGATAAGGATCCATTTAGACCTAAGGAAGATAAATAGGAAATGTTAGGACCAGAAGATCCTTACCAAAGTGCAATTGGTGCATTACTTTATCTTGCAAACTGTACTAGGCCAAATATTGCATTTGCAGTAAATTTACTTGCAAGGTTTAGTGCTTCTCCTACAAGGAGACATTGGAATGACGTTAAGCACATTTTATGGTATCTTCAAGGTTCACAAGACACTGGTTTATTTTATGCAAGAAATCAAAATAAAACATTGGTGGGCTATGCAGATGCTGGTTATATGTCTGATCCTCATAATGCCAGATCTCAGACAGATTATATTTTTCTATGTGATGGTAGTGCAATCTCATGGAGGTCTGTTAAACAATCTTTGATTACCACTTCCTCGAACCACTCAGAAATTATTATTTTCTATGAAGCCTCACGAGAATGTGTTTGGTTAAAATCGTTGGTGAAACACATTTGTGATACATGTGGTATAACTAGAAATGATGTGTCTCCTACCGTACTTTATGAGGACAATGCAGCTTGTGTTGCACAGATGAGTAACGGTTATGTTAAAGGGAACTTAACAAAACACATATCCCCGAAATTCTTTTATCCGCATGAACTCCAGAAGAGTGATGAAATCATCATACAAAAGGTGCGCTCCAGTGACAATCTAACAGATTTATTCACTAAATCCCTTCCTACATCTACTTTTGAAAAATATGTCCATGGTATTGGAATGCTTAGGCTTGGAAGACTGTTGTCTTCAGGGGGAGCGTCAACTTCAAAACAATCCTGAAGATTGATTCATGAAGATTAGTAGTTATAATCTTTTCTTTATTAAATTCATTTTCTTGATTATTTTAATATAATTTAACATCGCGATGTAATGTTCAAGGGGGAGTGTTGTAAATACATTAGTATTAGTGGACATTACTTATTGTGGTGGGCTTAGAGTTAGGGCTTTTAGGGCTAAAGCTCAATATCTAGTATATATAGACATATTCTATTGTACCTTCATTGGATAGAGAAAACAGAATAGTGAGGTTTACAGAATTATAGTGAAAACCCTCCTGGCTTTGTCGCCCCCAGACGTAGTCCTTTTGGACGAAATGGGTCAACAAATCGGCGTTCTTGCATTCTCTCTTTGATCTTGTTCGTCAATTTACAACAAAAATAACCACCAATCGGTCCAATCCAACTTCAATAAAACACGGAAAGTTGAAAAATATGTTAATTAGTGTATGTTGTAGCTACCAAAATTTGTCCGCCACTAATTTTATGGAGTACTAATTTTTGCAATTTATGCGTAATTTAGTTAATTAACACTCTTTGTTGCCGCCAATTTTTAGTGAATTGAAGGATATGTAATGTATAAAATTATTCGTCTATTAAGATCATTTCCAGTAGACACCACAATAGAGTAAAATTCTATAATTTCCTCACCAGCAGTTACTCTATCCCAGGAGAAGATCTTGTGTGAAATATTCACACTAATGTTATGTGCAATACATCATAATTAAGGCAAAATGACTTAAAATTCACGGGTCAAGGAGAATTCAAAGGCATGTCGTCGTCGGTGCAAAGTCCAAGTAGTCTCAAGAGGGGTAGCATGGGTTATGGGTTGTTGGGGGTGCATATGTATTTATAAAAGAATATCTTTATTGAATATGTGTTGTAGCCCAGTGGTTTATGTATGCTGTTAATGTGTTTAGTTGCAGGTTTGATCCTTATTAAGCACATATTTTTTTAAATATTTTTTTCTAGTTTTTGTGTGTTACTACATCTATGTATAAGTGTTATTACTATATTGTTATATTAAAAAAACATCATATCATATGTAACACATATTAAAAACCTATCGTAACACATAAATATTCATAAGATAACATGATCATGAGGTAACACATTATTGTTCATGTGGTAACACATGGGTGTTCACATAGTATTACGACGATATGTGAACAATGTTACATATTACTAAAAAAAACATTTGTTACTCTATGAAGAAAAATGTGTTACCACATGAACAAAACCAGTACCAGCACGAAAAGAAATTTTCAGTCCAAAATTACAGATTTAAAGAATAACTTGATGTGTTACTACATGAACAAAAAGAGTGTGTTACCATATGAGTAAACGAGTGTTACTACATGAACAAAAACCAGTACAAACGTGAAAAAATTCCTCAGTTCAAAATTACAAATTTACAGAACAACGTGAAAAGAGTGCAGAAATATCTGAAAAATTGCGCCCACAAAATCAAGAGAAAAACAAACGGAAGGACCTGTAAATTTGCCAGGATGAGAAAACTGAAAAAGGGGAGAAGCATATGGAAGAATTCGAATAAGGAAGAGAAAGAACAGAAAAGAAAGAACAAAATAAGAGAAGAAAAAACCTAAAACCGCACCACTGTAAAATCTGGAAATCGCGAGGAAGAAGAACGCGAAGAAGAACCCTAAAATCACAAGGAATAAGTGTTAGTGTTAGTGTCCTAGAGACAATCTATTGTAAGGACATAATGCTCACATAATATTCAGTATTGATTTAATATTATTGTTTACTTAATATTAAATATATGGTGTTGCAGTTATTAGAATATTATGTTTGATTGTTTGCATTTGTTCTTATCTGTGTTCCCTTGAGTCACTGCTGTCATTGAGTGAGTGAGAACTCAGATGACCTAAGCATGATTCTCAAATAGCCCCAATCGAGGATCATCGAGAATGGGATATTGATGATGCAATGGAGATTGGTGTGTGATCTGCATCATACTCTTAGAGAGTGTATTGAGATCTCACTTATTACGAGATACTAGGTATCTCATGATGGATGCACAATACCTTAGAGGGTATTGGTATACCCATCCGAGAAACCGTTTGATGTAGTTCCACTATATGTGTCTACGAGTGTCTCGGTTAGTGGGAGCGATGCAATACTCCTTTTACTTGAGGTCAATACGCACAACATGTGTGGAGTTGATGAACTTTGACCATGACCAACGCTTGCACCCTTCCATGGGTAGATACGGCTCGGATTGGGTTCATCACGAAGTGCATGTGCGTGGTAGTTGAGCCAAGAAAAAGATTCATTCCTCAAAGTGGATTTAGAGAGAATACTCATCTTCTCATCATGATTGGATCAAAGTCATTGGTCAATGCACGTCAACTTGGACTTTGTGGCCAAGTATGACATGAATGATCAATTAGTGATTAGAGATAAATTGATTAAGTTATTTGAATAGACACTTCATCATGTTCAAGGCTTAATCGAGTATTCGCGAATGAAAGGAGGAAATCGTAATAGCCCATGTTTCAGTTACAGGTAGTTGAGCGTTTCCTCGCAGGTACCTCATATATTGAGAATGTTTGATTTATTGTCTAGGGTTCAATTAAGACCGTTAGTTTGACTAATCGCTCGGTATATGAGGGCCTATGGCTCACACAATAAGTAACGGTTGTTTACTAATTATAGTTGGTTGATTAAATGTTAAATTAGATTTAATTATTTAATTTATGGAGAAGTAATTAATAATATATTAATTTAGAATTAATTATTATTAATATTTAATTAAATTGGATTTAATTAAATAAGAATTTCCAATAATAATATTTGGAATATTATTGTAGGATTTAATATATATGGAAATAAATCGTAGAGATTTGTCATATATGGAATTTAAATCCGTAGAGATTTTATATGTGGGAATATGATAACACTTTTTTTGTTCATGTAGTAACACATCAAGTTGTTCTTTAAATCTGTAATTTTGGACTGGGAATTTCTTTTCACTCTTGTACTGGTTTTGTTCATGTGGTAATACATTTTTCTTTATATGGTAACACTTTTTGTTCATGTAGTAACACATGTTTTTTTAGTAATATGTAACACTGTTCATATATCGTCGTAATACTATGTGAATACTCATTTGTTATCATATGAACAATAAGGTGTTACCTTGTGACCCATGTTATCTTATGATTATTTATGTGTTACGATATGTTTTATTACGTGTTACGTAAGATATGAAGTTTTTTCAATATAACAATGTAGTAACACTTATACATAGATGTAGTAACAAACAAAAATTTGACAAAAAAAAATTATGTGTTTAGTAGGAATCGAACTTGCACCTAAATTCATTAACAACAAACTTGAATCAGTAGGCTACAACACATATTTGATAAAGATATCTTCTATAAATATATATGTGCCTTGAACCTCGAAGCCAATCGCCTAACCCGCCCATGCCCGCCAGCCACGCCCAAACCAACAAAATTTGATCAATTTTTATCTTATTTATGTTGTATTGCACATAACACTAGTGTGCAATATTTCACATATGATCTTCTCTAAGATCAATATACCAATTGCAATATTGTTCCAAAGTATTAATCAAATGAGAGCAATTAAAATACAAGATATAATGGCTTTTAATTGAATTGACAATAACCAAAGCTCGATTATTGATCATTTGAGGCACATGACAATGTAGTGCATTAGGATGAAATTTATTTCTTATTCATTTTCGAATCATGCTAAGAGAATGAACATGAAATATGAATATATGGGAATAGGAAAAAAGAAACATTCAACACTTGAATATTAAAATTCATTAATTGATTTCTTTTCCTACAAGTCAAATAACAAGTTTAATTTAAATGAATAAAGTCATATTATATAATGCTACAAATAATTTAAAAGTTAAATACCAGAAACCAAAAAGTTTCTTTTACGATGGAGATAAGAATGAAAAAGATTAGTTGAATACAAATATTTCTCTTATCTTCATTCGCTACAAATTTAAACTTTTATTTGAATTTTTCAACAACAAAAATGTTTTCATTTTGTATTAATTTTAAATTTTTTGAGAGATTAATATTTTCTCTAAAAAAAAAAATCATCAATAAAAAAATATCGTCTTTTAAGAATGAGAAAAATACCCAAAATCTTTGGAATAGATATATATGGAATAAATATTAACAAATTATAAATGATTGAAAAAAAATTGAAAAATATATGTAGAATATTTCATCTTAAATCTAATCTCAACCTTACACTTAAATATATATATATATATATATATATATATATATATATATATATTTTAAAAAAAAAGAATTCCAATCTTATAAATTAAATTTTAAGTTCCATAAATTTCAATCTTTGAAATATGGGAAAAATATTTGGAATAGATATGTATAGAATAAATATTAACATATTATAACAACTTGAGAAAAATCTTTGGAAAAAATATATATGTAGAATATTTAATTTTAAATTTAATCTCAACCCTACATCTATACATTAAAAAAAAAAAAGAATCTCAACTTTATATGTTAAATTCTAAGTTCTATAAATTTCAATTTTACAAGCATTACTATATTATCTTATTTTGTCTACTTCTTATTTTACAATTCTCATTCTTTTGTCATACCGTTTATTGTATCCTTTTCTTCTTCTTATTAACAGGATAATTTATGATTTTGATGTTCGATTTTTCGTTTGTAGGTTTTTTTTTTTTTTTTTTTTGCTTTTGATCGATGTTCGGTTTTTTTTTTTACAAGATTTTTATTTTGCAAGTTTTTATTTTGCATCTAATGATTTGGTGAGATATATCTTCAATATATATCAATCTTATATAGTTCACATTGATTTATTTGCACACAATTTGTGTTGGTTTAATGATTTATGTTGTAAGTAATATTTACATAAATTGCAGATCCACTTTATTTAAAGTATACTTATGTGATTTTTTTAATATATGGATTTCATACAAGATTCTTAATTTTTTGTTGCTTTGAGAAATTCTGTTTTGCAGGTTTTTATTTTACATCTAATGATCTGGTAAGATAATTTTTCACCGTATATCAATCTTATAGTCGAGTTTATTTATTTGATTGCTACACAATTTATGTTGGTTTAATGGTTTCTTTTACAAACATTTTTTACTAAAACTACAGTTCTTATAGTTCATGTTGATTTATTTGATTGCTACACAATATATGTTGGTTTAGTGGTTTCTTTTGCAGATAACACTCATTGAAATTGCAGAACTATTTTATTTTAAGGTATATTATATTGTTATCTTGATATTTATTTCCATACAAGGTTCTTAATCTACATACATTTGTTATATCTGATGAAGAATGTCAAATACATGTGTTAAATCGCATGAAGATTATCGACGGTAGCGTCTACCAAAAAATTCAAAATCAGAAGTTTTATGTTATTTGTATATATGTATTCCATACAAGATGCCTAAGTTTTTTGTTGCTTTGAAAGATTTTTGTTTTGCAGATTCTTATTTTACCTAATGGTCTGATGAGCTCATGGGAATAAAGAAAATTCTAATGACACTTTCAGTGTTACTAAAATTTGTGCGAAAGAAAATTTATCTCTAATTTTGACAATGATATAGAAAGTTCAAATTCAAAGAAGATAAAAATGATCAAAGTCAAGATTATATAGAAAGTTCAAATTCAAAGTAGATAAAAATAATCAAAGTCAAGATTGAGAAAGATTAGTTGAATACAGATTTATTTCTTTTATCTCTCTTCCCCACAAACCTAAACTTTTCTTTGAATTTTTCAACAGCAAATGTTTTTATTTTATATTGACATTAAATTTTCAGAGAGATTAATACTTTCTCCATAAAAAATATCATCATCAATAAAAAATATCGTCTTTTCAGAATGAAAAAACACTTTAATATGAATATTTATAAAAAATTGATAGAAATTAATTTGTGTGCAATCATAACCGTGCATCGCACGGGTTCAATTACTAGTATAATAATACAACATCAATCACTATTAAATATTAATTTAACATAAAACAAAATTATATCCTGCCAAAATTTCAAAACCAACACACTTTTTTTAGGCTTAATTGCGAAAAAAATCACAACCTTTTCAAAAATTGCAATTTAATCTCAACCTTTAAATTTTGATAAATAAAACTCAACTTTGACATTCTTTTGCAAATTGAGCTCACGGGCAGAACACCTTCTCCCTGTAAATGACATGGCATCCTAGCTGAGAAAGACTCATCATTTCATCATCTACCTGTTTAAAACTCTATTAGTTTTTCTGAAGAAAATGTTGATTCACCTTTGTAAATAACTCCAAAATAAACGTGAGATGCTATTTGAATTTAAAAGTAAACTAAGAGAGCAATGGAACCAGGTGACTTAACCCACCTGACCACTGGACTCCTCATTTGAGTGGGAGGCCCAGGTTCAATTCCCTTTGGGAACGAATTTGGAGTTATAGGAGTTATAAGGTGGATTTGTGATTTCATGGAGTATTTGGATACTTGGTGTACTAATTACTAACAACTAATTTTGAAAAAAACTAAGAGAGCAATAGTTTAAGATCCTACACATATATTTTCCTTTTTTTTTAACAAATTGAAACCACACCATGTACTTAATAATGTTCCAAATTAAAAAAAAAAAAACTTATACGTAAAAAAAAAAAGCATTGTCGTTATTAACAATTAGACTCCATTCAATTGAAACAAAACAATAATAAGACAATATCAAATTAAAAACAGTAATACTACTATTTATTATTTAATATGATAAAAAGATTAGCAGCGAATAAATGGAAAACAATACTGTCTACATAATTTAATTATACCTAACTGTCAGAATAGCTCCATTCAAAATCAAAAGTTGAAATCTCTACTTAAGTTTGTTCCATATCAGAGAGGGAGCTTTTGTTATTATTCACAAAAGAAGGAAGTATATCCAACCATCTCCTTAATTCTCCAAAATTCACTCCAAGAGTCATGGCCAGCTTAGAACCAAGACACTTTACTATTCATTGACATGCACATCATCCCCTGCTCCAAAATACTCACCATGAATATGATCCTCCACTGCACCATTTGCTCCACCTTCCGCACCGTCTGCTCCACCATTTGCACCACCTTCCTCACAATCCGCTCCACAATTTGCACCACCTTCCTCCACCATATCAGATCCCACAATACCAATACAATCATCACCAATAGGTTCCTCTACGACTACGTACGAGCGATCCCAAGCATAAGGAGGTGCAGTATTAACAGGATCGGGAGATAAAATCTTGAAGTTAGGACCTTGAGTAGCCAACATCTTGGTGATACGAAAATTCTCCACTAAACGATCAATAAGTACACAAAAACTATCATCCCAGGGGGATGATGAAGAAGATTCTTGATTTCCCCGATTAGCATGATTTTCTTGGCTAATCTCAATCAATCTACCAACATACTTATCATGAAATTCAATGGCATCTTTCTTCAAAGATGACAAGAACGCATTCATTTCCTATAATACAGAAAAGAAAAGGAAACACTGTTCAGTAAATAGTGCTAATACTGTTAAGTAGTAGTAATATTGTTGAGTATATATTGTTCAATACAATAAATTATATACCTTGTCTCTTTCTTCAACAGTGAATTTTGTTTGAGAACGTTTGTTTCCAGCATCGCTTTTCTCAGCAACTTTCCCAGCAACAATCCCATTAAGGCTAATGGGGTATGTATTCAACAGAAGCTCTCCTGAACCAAACTTTCCAGCTTCATTTTCTTGTTTGCATCTATCTTGCACTTTCTTGTCAGTCCAATGTTGGATAAGTGGAAGAGTACATGGCTAGGCAAACCCCTGCCAATTCATTCGGTGGAAGTATATAACTTGGAGCAACAAAACACAACCAGTAAGGTTGTTTATTCCTCGACTTTTGTATACCTTGATTGCATCACATAGTTTGTCAAGGACCAAAGAACACCAGTCGAACTTCGATATCTGGTCCACTTCCTCAAGGGACTTCAGATACATAGTGCTGACGACGATTGGACGGAACCAAGAAAGATAAGATGGAGAATAAAATGAAAAATTCTGTCATCCCCACCATCGGGGAACTTCTCTTTCAAAGCAGCTTCTAAACATTGGAAAGAAGCATTTGGACGTATATTATAATCTGTTTTGAAACGTGTAAGAAGAGGGGATTCCTCGTTCCTTGAATACTTCACAACCGCAACACCGGGATTCCTCGGAAGCATGAACACATCATGCACATCATCAGCTGTGATGACAAGTCCACGGACACTATCAAGCTCTAGCATTCGACTGCTGTGGTTAAAATGATTAACCAACCACTCGAGCATCTTGTGGATGGTTAATCTATTAACTTGTAGATGCAGAAGGCCCCCAAACCCAACACTTCTAATGTCATCTTTCTGTTTCTCATTAAGACTTTTGATTACATCAATGAGAGCTCTTGGACTACTTTGACAGAGAAATTTACTGCACAAAAAAAGGGAAAAGGATATTTATTAACTAAAAAATACAAAACATATAAATCTGAAAGTATTAATTTGTTGAAAAAAGGGATACTTATTATTTATTAACTAAAGGATACTATGACAACAGAGAATCTGAAAATATTAATTTGTTGAACTACAACTACTAACCTTTCACCAGAATCAATAATACTTGGTTTCCTTGTCTTTGAAACGACACCCTCAGCATCTCTTTTACACCTTCATCAGCACCTCCTTGAGTACTAAGATCATCATCTACTCGTCTATTAGATGAATCACCAACTTCTTTAATAACTAAACCACCTACTTGCTTCTCCAATTTATTCTGAGAATCTTCGGCTTTAGTCGTCCCTGAACCAACATCTCCCGAAGTACACATCTTAGTCCTCGTATCCCATGTCATTCTTTTCATTAACCACTGATTCCTTACCAGAAGCAACCTCCGACTTTATCTCAGATGCCAAATTTGTTTCCAATGCAGCTGAGTAATCTGCTAATGTTTCATGCTTGACCAGGTTTTTTGTAATAGCAGGCTTTGAAAATGGTTCGTCCTCAGCAGAGTCATAGAGAGGAATGTCTTCAACTGTGTATCTGTGTATGAAAGCCATGTAAAATTGTACATATCAAAACTTGCAGAAGAAAAAAATGAAATATACCATGTAATAAAAAGGGTAACTAAGTCAAAAATAAATAATATATGTATACAAAATCCAACAAAAAAGCTAACGTAGAGGAAAGAAAATACTCATCAACACCAAACTATCATATTTTTTCACTCCTACAAATATGTAAATTGTCATCTTAATCATGTTAAAGCATTCCAGACCACGGTAGATTTGTTCAAAATAATTTGCTGATTCTTAAAGACTTGATAATCATTTACAAGCAGTCACTTGAGATTTTTCATATTATTGATAAACCCAGTTAGTGCTGTTACTGTTGGCGAATGGCTAAGAGAAACGATTTAGGAAAGTCAGTTAGAAACTTGTAAATGCTTTAGTCTTTGGATTTTGCATTTTAGCATTATATAGGCCATACATGATACACCATACCACTCAAGTTGGTAATAAATGTAACAATACAAAATTTTCTTCTACAACCTTATATACAAATGTTACTATTTGGTAAACACTGAGAATCCAGATTTTTTTTTTGCTTTAAGAAAAAATATTGAACATCCTAACCATAAAATTGACATATCAGGTCTGGTGCAAAATTTTAGTCCTTCCACTTATCAACATCACTATCCTAAAAATCTCCAACAATTAATAAACCAAAATATATGAGAATTTTCCTTCAGCTACTTGAGCCTACTGTTGACAAAAACAACAAGACCCCTAAAATCTAGAGTTGTAGATTGCCCCGTGCCCAATAGTGTTCTTCATCAGGCATAATTTCATATAATTTACTCGTACTAGCAGTTTTAATCCTCAAAAGGAGACAAATGCTAAAAAAGTTGAACCCTCAGAAATCTTGATCAGCCTGGTAAACAATGTTATCATTTGATACTTTGATGTAATTACTAAATTATAATAATATATATTTAACTGATTATTGTTATATCTACCATTTGATGTTGAAGTGATTTCTACCTTTTTCTTATTTATCAAGTCTATTTAACCTATTTAAAAATTCCAAATATAGTATAAAATTAGAACAATATGCTGTTACAATCTCTAGGCCTTTTATCCGTGGATGTAGGCCAAAAATCTGAACCATGTCATGTCTTTCTTTTCTTCCATTTCTCTAAAATTTCCACCTTTTCTCTTATTTATCAAGTATGATTTGTCATTTTTTGCCTAAATTTTTTAAGTATTGGCTCCAACCACGAAACCATAATGCATCCAAGATTTCTCAAAGCTTGTTATTTTATTTCAAGTTGAACACACCGTGTTCAACTTCAAAAGAACTGCTAAGAATTAAGAATTGATCAAAAGATATAATTAGAAAATCACCAAAAACATATCTCTAAATTGATTAATGCAATAAATTGATTTGGTTTCAGAATGATTTCCCTGTTTTCCTTTTTGCATGTCTATTCACCAGTAAAGATAGGCATAAGACGCAAAAGAAATCAAGAGAGGGTGATGTAACTGTCAATCCTTCAACATTTTAGGCCATAGAGCTGAATCACATTATATCTTTGTGTTCCTTTTTCTCTTTTCAATTCATATCATGCAATCCAAACTTCAACAATAATGCATGCAAGGAAAATTACCTGTCGTCACCATCTTCCCAGACATGGTTATACTCCTGCAGCACATACATATGGGGCTAATTAAACCATATCATCAAAGCTTGGAAACAAAATAAAGAATAAATATATAGATAAGAAAAAATAGTAGCAGAAGAAGCAATAGCAGCTGAAAGAATAGAATTAGCAGATGTCCATTCCATAGGAAGAGTGAGGCATAATAGGGAAAATAAATGGTGGCCTAATAATGTAATAGCAATCGAGTCAGTTTAATTTGTCTTCATAAATCCTACTATAGAGCATAAATATGAATCGTCTTTTTTTGTTACTAATATATACAGTTAATGAAGCAACTCCGTCATGAGGAAGAGCAACTGCATTATAATGTTTACCAAGAGAGGAATGACAGTTTTTATTTATTAATTTAGTTATTTCTGAATCTTTTTAATGCATACGATTGTCCATTACGGGAAGTACTATATTTCTGTTAGGGAATATTCGAGCGTAATTAAATATTGCATAATTAAAGAAGATAAACACCTGGAAACCTTGAGACTTGGCACCAAGAAATAAAGAACAGTTAGCAGCCCCACAGAGACACCGAACAGTTGCCCCACCATACCATTCAAAGTTATAGTCATAGGCTAATTCAGTTCCAATAGCAATATCATGCTTTGCAAATATTCCAACTCTCATCTCTCCCAACACTGTCCACTTTCTTGTCTCACAATTCGGTTGACTGCACATTCAATAAAAGATGAGAACTATATGGTATATATGAATTTCCCATGCCATAAGATCAAGTATGTACCCAAGATTTGCATCATAACTGAAATTCAACGATCTTTATTTTTCTGATAACTTACCATGAATGATTTATAAATCTTGCAGGGCTTCCTTTTCTTGTAGCATCAATGCAATAATTTGCATCCAGAGAGATTATATATGCATCTTTAAGACCTACAACACCAAACGAGATGGATGGATTGATGAACAAAATCCAACAAAGAGAAGCCGACATGTATATATGAAACCGATACCTGACCTTCAGCTTCATAAGATGATATTAATTATCCGCAATACTCGATAATGAATTCTCCAGCCTGATCATACAGAAGTACAACAAACTGCTAATGAAATGGAATTGAGAGCTCTAACGTTTCATTAAACCTACATCTAATAGTTATCATGGCTCTAGCAGCAAATGTAATTGATACATAGATAGGATAATTTCTTGGACAATATTGTATGAAAAAAGTATATTCTCATATATCATATGTATAAACACACAACGAAGCTTGTTTAGAATGATTACCTCTATACTCTGATCAGCTAGAAGACCCCATCCCATCCACCTTCAGTTTTGAACAACTTTGTCTTTGCAAATTCACATAACTGAAATTTCTGTAAACAAAGAGAGAGGATGTTGAAATAATATCCTCAAAATCAGCCCATCCTAAGTAATGCAGTCTATATAGTTCAAGAAAACTGTACAAGGGTGCAAATTAGCATATGGATTATCGTGTTTGATGATCATGGGAAACTATCTGACAGGGACTTCTTATTTTTTTTCCTTTGAAGCACAGTAAGAACTGAAAATAAGATTACAACAAAAACAAACCAAGCAAGCAAACAGATTTTAACCAAGAATGACAAAACTCCTCTTTCCCACTAATCATCCATTTTTTTCCACCTCGTCCAATAAAACCAACAGAACTAAGAAATCTTCAGAAAGGATAAATGTTGGTTTAGTTGTTGATGAACAGAGGGTCAAAAGAAGACCTTCAGCAAAGTAGGAACGAATTCAAAATCCCCATAGACATCATGAAAAGCTTAGCTACATAAAAGCTAATTACTTTACTACCCCTTACTTCATAATTATAATCTTTTGAGACTGAACGACGTTGTCTCACCTGATTCCTTCAGTGCTGACCACTAGGGCAGTACCCTGGTATGCACTCTGTGTTGGTTAATACATTCAGACAACTTTCACCACATCCACTTTCAGGATTAAATGG
The DNA here is from genome assembly GCA_037126765.1 of Stenogyne calaminthoides. Taxonomy (NCBI): domain Eukaryota; kingdom Viridiplantae; phylum Streptophyta; class Magnoliopsida; order Lamiales; family Lamiaceae; genus Stenogyne; species Stenogyne calaminthoides. The sequence goes on from JBBCBC010000001.1 coordinate 18,397,274, forward strand.
ATCATACTTGCATTCACAAACAGCAATATCCTCTTCTTTCAGTTTCTTTTGTCTGGCAAGAAAACAAATAAGCATAAACAAGTAAAATCATCAAGCAAATTCCATAAAGGAACTGTAAGAAGCTATTACAAAATATATGTGATTAAATCGAATAAAACCATATATTCCTTTCAACAGAAAACACTTTCAAATCTTGAAGGTACTTTAAGCTACAGCATCAAAGTCAGAAGTTCATTTGCATAACGTAACCAAAGGAACCTCTAATTTGTTTTCCCAAGAAAAAATGTGTGAATAACCGGTTATGAGTTTTTACACAGCAAGGAAGGATATGACCAAAAATAAAATTTGTAACACGATATGTTCTCTTCCCGATACATTTTCTCAAAATATGGCCAAACATGATCACATTTTTCAATGTATCTACAGTTTATTATTCTACACATTTCATTTTCAATTTCTTCTCCCCAAAACTCTGTCCAAACATTCACATGCCATCCAAACATTCCCTTATAAATGCAAATAATATCTGGAAGGTGTTCACACTTCCTTTTCCAGAAGCATTACATCTCACTTATTAGAAACAGTTAGCCAGATATGTACACTGTCACATTATATGACGAAAAGCATAATTCAAGAATTTATGATACGAAATTCTGAAAGTTGGAATACACTTCCATTATATGAAAGTTGAACGCATAGATCCTAAAATGGGAAGAATCTATGCACTAATGAGTAATGACTCAATAATTATACCAAATCTGAGGAAAAAGTGATTCAACATCTGTACTAGAAAAAATCAGAGAACAAAAACCATCTGAAGCAAGTTTCGGAAAGAAAAACTTACTTTCCTCCCAAAAATTCATTTTGCTTGATATACACAAACTGTGGAACTCCCTCTTCTTGTTGGGCCTTCAAAACAATAAATAACTTACCAGTTGAGGTACACAATAATACAAAAGGATGTAGAAAACACTTAAGAAGATAGATCCACCTTCTTTCACACTTCAACATAATAATAAGACGACTTTGTGGCCTCCAATTGCATGAAGTATACAACTAACAAACATTTTTAAGTAGAACATTAAAAGATTTTGTGAAACAGAATTCAAACTCTCACATTCTCAACTCGCAGCATATTGTACATTTAGATACAAGTTATACATTGGGCTAATGCACTAAATTGATATAACTAAAACTAGAAAAACATTCAATAACAGCTAAGCTGCATTAGCAAAGAATTAATCACAAATATCCACTAAATTGACCTTTCCAATGTATGGCTCCATAGCCAAGATCAATAAAATTGGTTTTTTCTTTCTAATCTCCACTGGGCGTTTCTTTCTCATCTCTCTTTTTCTCCCCTCTCTCGGATTTGGAATATAGAAATAATTAAGGTGTGTACACTCTATAAGACCATCTCCAGCAGTTGAATTGAATCTATAATAAGTCAATTCAGTACTACTTTATTATACAACATTATATCTTTAGCAGTTTGTATTATTTTTTGAACTAAAACAAAATATTCCATAAAGATTATTTATTAAATGATTTTTTTATTATTATGCTATAATTATTTATAATTATAATATACTTTTACACTAATTTTAATATAAATAATAAAGCAATATTTTTTTATATTTAAAATTTTGACTAAATTTAGAAAATATGTATCCTTCATAAGTATTTATGCAAATTAAAATTGAAAATTCATTATAATATTTCAAGGGAAATTACATTACAATGGAAATTTAAATTACGACGGAAATTAAAATTACAACAACAATATAAATAACGAAATGATATACACTAATTATTCTATGTTGGAATATTCTTCCCATAGATGATCAATTAGTGCATTCCGGAGTGCGAAATGTGCATCTACATCTCTAATTTGTCTAAATCGGCCAAGAAAATTTTGAAATTGAGTGGGTTCGTTAACAAATTCGAGGTCCGTAGATAGCACTTCTTGTGCTTCTTCAATTGGAGCATCAAGGTCACGTTCATCCTCGATTATCATATTATACATTATTATGCATGCAGTCATTATATCCTGCAAATCACTTTTACTCCAAAAACGTGCTGGATTAACCACAATTGCAAATCTACTTTGTAGAACTCCGAATGCTCGTTCTACATCCTTTCTATATGCTTCCTGTTTCATTGCAAAATATTTTTTCTTTGGACCACTTGGAGCACTAATTGTTTGCACAAGTGTTGCCCACTTAGGATATATGCCATCAACCAAGTAATAACCCATGTGATATTCTTTTCCTTGAATGACATAATGAGCAAGAGGAGCAATACCTCTAGCAAGATTAGAGAAAAGATGAGACGTCTCCAACATATTAATATCATTGTTGGATCCTGGTATCCCGAAATATGCATGCCATATCCACAAATCATAATCAGCCACAGCTTCAAGAATGATAGTTGGAGATCCACTTCGGTCGGAATATTGTCCAGCCCAAGCCGTTGGACAATTCTTCCACCTCCAGTGCATACAATCCAGACTTCCTAGCATACCCGGAAAGCCACGTTGCTTACCAATATAAAGGAGTCTAGCAACGTCATGTGGCGTGGGCGTTCTCAGATATTGATCTCCAAATTTCACCACAACAACACGACAAAATCTTTTAACACATTCAATTGCTGTAGACTCTCCAATTTTGATGTACTCATCTGTTGCATCTGTTGGAACGCCATATGCTAGTATTCGAAATGCAGTTGTTACTTTTTGGAGCGTAGATAAACCAAGTTGTCCAGCTGCATTCTTTCGCTGCAAAAAGTATCGATCATGCTCTTTCACTTCATCGACACTATGGAGGAGTAAAGTGCGAGACATTCGAAACCGTCGACAAAAATGCTCATCATTAAAGGTTGGATTTTCAGAAAAGTAGTCGTTGAAGAGGTTACCAGCTGCAGCTTCTCGACCACGAAAAATTGTTCTCCGACCTGGAACTGAGCCTCCATGAGTAGGATTGACATTTTGGCACAATTGAAGCATTTGATTATTTCTTGCTACTTGTTGTGCAATCACTCGTTCTTCTGAATCTAAACTCACGAGAATTTTTTGTAACTCGTCATCAGATGAGCTTGAGCTTGAGCTTGAAGAGATAACATGATTGAAATTCATATTTTTTTTAAAGAAAGCTAGAAGAGTATATATGAAATTGATGAAGTGAGAAAATAATTGTAATGTAAGCTCATTATATAATTGTCCAAAAAAGTGAAATCCATGTGACATTCACTTGTAGCCTTTGATAACCAATGTAAACTTTTAATCTCCGTGCATTCAAATCTGAAAAGTGTTGAGAGTATAGTAAAGCACAATCCATGTGCATTCATTTGTAGCCATTGATAACAAATGTAACCTTTTAATCTCAATCGTGCATTCAAATCTGAAAAGTGTTGAGATTATAGTAAAGCACAATCCATGTGCATTCATTTGTAGCCATTGATAGCAAATGTAACCTTTTAATCTCAAATGTGCATTCAAATCTGAAAAGTGTTGAGAGTATAGTAAATCACAATCCATGTGCATTCATTTGTAGCCATTGATAACAAATGTAACGTTTTAATCTCAACTGTGCATTCAAATCAGAAAAGTGTTGAGAATGTAGTAAAGCACAATCCATGTGCATTCATTTGTAGCCATTGATAACCAATGTAACCTTTTAATCTCAACCGTACATTCATTCTGAAAAGAAATGTTAGTGTAGAAAAACACAATATATTCCATATTTTCCTATATATAGATGACATACCATATATTTTTTCATACACACTTCTCTATCTTCCACATATATCTTCTCCCAAAATGCCTAAACAATGCAATTACTCTTCTGCTGAAGATAAACACATTGCTAGAATGTGGCTTGATGTTTCGCATGATCCAATTGTGGGCAATAATCAGCCTAGATCTCAATTTTGGCAGCGTATTACTGATCAATACAACTCATCAAAACCAAACTCGAAGTGCATGGAGCGTAGCCTACGATCGGTGCAAAGTCTCATGCAACTCATCCTAAAAGATTGCAAAAAATTCAATGGATGTTTGCTAAAAATTGAAGTCCTGCAAATAAGTGGTGCAAATGAACAAATTGTCGTAAGTAGTATTTATTTGTGAATATTTTCTTTATATATCAATTGCCTTCTTCTAACTTCAACTCTGTTTATATCTTATGCAGTCTCAACGTGCACATGAGTTGTTCGTGCAACAAAAAGGATATGAAGGTGGTTTTAAATTTGACCATGTTTGGCCCATAATTAGTGATTTTTTGCAGAGCAAGACTCAAATGCATGGCGGAATCTCTTCAGATCTCGATAAAAATACGATGGAGTCTCCTAAGTCTCCCAATCCTTCACCCCCTCCCTTCACTGTTAATTTAAGTGACGAAAGTGATTTTGGCAGCAGTTCTCAATCACAGCGCCCAGAGGGGGTAAAAAAGTCCAAATTGAAGAGGAAACAAGGTGAAGATATGTTTAATGTTTTACAAATGATCAAAGAGGGCAATGCGAAACTTCTGGAATTTTTGGAAAATTCAGCTGAAAAAAGGGATCGTGGCATGGACTTGCAACTGAAAAAAAAAATTGAAGCAGAGCAAGAGAAAAATAAAATTCGTCAACAGGTGAGAGATGACAAAATCATGAATATCAACCCAAACTCCATTGAAGATCCAGAACGTCGTTATGTCTTTTGATGTATGAGCAAAGAATTAATTATGCAAAAAAAAGACAAGACACACGGCAAACACTAGTAATAACGTGTGTTTGATATGTTTGGACAATTTCCAGATCTTGGGGGATCTGGAAGTGGTCTTTCTGATTATAGATTGTTGGTCCCGGTGCAAACGAGTCTTACACGTGTATGGGGGGGACGTGTTCGAATGATTTTTAAACTTTTTTCTTCATCGAGGTCGATGGGCAAATTATCCCGATATTTTTGCCCGAAAACACAAATCGCCGATTCAAAGTCAAATGATCCCGGCGGCTTTTCGAAACAGATTAATTCAACCGATCCTCGAATTTATCGAGAGATCCCGAGGAGCTTGGATCGATAATTATCTTCTTGAACACTCAATGAGAAAGTTAGCTTCGATTTGGTAACTATCTCGAGCTAAATTGGTTGGCCCTAAGTTTATACTCGTTTTAGCTTTTTTTGAAAATTTTTTCCTTTGTGTAAAAACAAAGATTAAGTCTCATGATCAATTTTATGCAAGTTCGAGAGATTGGTTCCAACTAATATCGAAAAATTTTTCAATGAAAAACATGCAATGAATATAATGCAAGATGTAGCAAAAACACAACAATTATAAGTGGTTCGAGACTCAAGCTCCTACGTCACTCTCTCTCGATCTTCATTTCAGGCAACTCACCGTAGCTTACTCATTTTCTACCTTGAGTTTTCAACTCATTCCACTAACTCAAACACACACAAGTGTTCAACTACCACAAGTAGCTTACTAACTTCTTCTCTAGAGTTTTCTTTGACTCTCTGCGACTTACTCACTCTTTACAACTCTAACTCACCAACAAAACACACACACTCAAACTACCTTATCAAAGGGTTTGGGTTTGGGTTGGTTTCCAACTAGGGTGAGATATCCTTTACAATAAGAACAAATGCAAAGGCTAGGATATCTCTACTAAGCTTTGGATATTTCTATCAAAACTAGGCTTAGTGAATGAGCTCTCTCCAATGTGAAACACTTGGGAAATTCTAGGGTTTTCGAGTGCTTCAATTTGCAAGAATACGAATGAGCTCTTGAGTTGCTTGAAATTTCTCGTAACCTTTCAATGTAGAAGGTCACTGGTATTTATACGCAACTTCTCCAAAGGTTACTCTTGAAAAACTATCAGTTGGAAGAGATAGTATCAAGGGTTTCCTCTTCTGGTTATTGATGAACGGCTATTTTTAGGGTTTGAACACTCCCTTGCATGTTTTAGGAAATATACAGCCAAGTAGCCAATCATCAACTTCTGTGAACGGGAAGATATCGGCTCTGACATTTCTTCAGTGATATGTCGCTTTCAGTGTCAGTTCAGTACAGTGTTGTTGTCTCCTCATTAGTTGAAATCTTTGTTTGAGCAAAGACAACCAAACGCCTCTTTTTTCTTGATCTGATATGTTCCTTAATGTCCACAAATGTCTAACATTCTGTTTGTTTGTTCTAGGAATGAACATAACACTATTTCATGAAATAGTTGTTCAGGGTCCTTTTGATCAGTAAAAAAAAAGTCTTCAGGATCTTCTGTTCTTCAGGATTCTTCTGAGTCTTCAGGATAATTCTGATTCTTCAGTGTCTTCTGAGTCTTCAGTATACTAAAAATTTCCTGATCTATATCTGCTGACTATACATGGTGCAGATACTTCTGAGTCTTGATATCTAATGAAACCTGATCCTTATTATATTCTATCAAGATGTCCTGATACATGTCATACTCAGGGTTTTGGGATCTAATCAAAACTTCTTTATTAAATTCATCTCCCAACAATTTCCCCCTTTTTGATGATGCCAAAACCATCTTGTTACATTTGAGAAAACCTAACCTATACATCAGGTTTCATTAACTACAAAATAATCAAGTTTCCCAATGATTTCCAATTAGGCATATCAAAATAAAGACATGTAAGAAGATAATGAGATATTATCTTTGAGTGTAGAAGATAAACTTTTCATTGATTAGTCAGATAGACATTACAGCTTACAATTAGAAACAAAAGACATAAATTTAAATATTACAAGTCTTCAATCCTCTTCCACCTCATCATCAGGAACATCCAAGTTGAACATTCCATAATACCTTTTCTTCAGCTCATCTCTTTTCTTGATGATCTCTGGTTGGCTTCCTGTTAGTCCCATCTGAGCAGCATATTCAGCAACTTCCTTGGTAATGGCAGCTTCATTAATGATTCTTGTGCTGAATCTGGGAGCTGGGTACTTGTACTGAACCAGAGCTTTCAAAGATACATCATTCTGATCAGCTAAGTTTATCCACTTCTGGAGATATTCAGGATAGAATGTCAGCAGATATTCTAAGAAAGTTTCATCTCTATCAGGGCATCCTCCTCTCCATTCTTGTAGGACATCATGGCTAAACCAGAAGGTTCTCCTAACCTCTTCCCAACCATCATTGATCTGGAGTGACATCCATTTATCAATGTGCGGCCATTTTTGAATTCTGGTTTGTTCTCTTGATTTTCCCCATCTCTTCCCCAAGAAGCTCCTGAGCTTTCCTCTTCTGCTCTGTTCTTCTTCTTTCTTCTTCCTGGTAAGCTCTGTCCCTGATACAGACATTGCCTACTTCTTTTCTTTTTCAGCACGGAGGGCAATGAGCTTGTTGTGCCAATCAAAGTCTTTCACTTGGGCACTCGTATCATAAGTACCAAAACCTTCTCGAAGCAGTTTTTCTGACTCAGTTTCAGTTTCTTCCTGAGCTTCAGATTCTTCAGAAAAGTCAACAACCAGCTTTCTCTGGATTGGTTTTGTAGAAACTTTCTTTGGTTTTGTAGAAACTTTCTTTCTCTTCCTCTCAGCTTCCACAAATGCTACGGACTTCCTATTCTCTGCTCTTTTGGGATCAGCTGTCTCCACTACAGCATGAGCAGCAACAGTCAGGCTAGTCTAAGTTTCTCTTCTCTCAGATCTCCTCACGATCATAGCTTCCTGAATTGTTTCTCTATCAATCTGGAAGAACTCTGTGTCTTCTGGCTCTACTGATTTCAGCTTCTCAGTTTCTTCAATTTCTTTTAGAGTCTTCAGAACATGTTGAGCCTTGAGTTCCTGCTGAGCTTTCCTCTCAAGGGTTTTCCTCAAATGCTCATCTAACTTACCCTTTGTGGAGTGAGCAGTCATTTCCCTCTTTTTGGCATCATAGATTGGAAGGATCTGGGAAAGTGTAGCATCCATATGAAATTGTTCTTTGTTGATAGCCCTTATCTCACTAGCTAGAGCATCTAATTCATCATCCATTCTTCTCAGGACATTCTTGCCAACAGAAACTTCTACAGAAAGAGGACCAAAATGTTGGACAAGAACTCCATTCATCAATTCAGTCATCTTGTTAACGAGTGAAGAGCTCATGGATTCAACAGCTGACTTAATCATTTTCTCATGCCTCTCAGTTAGCATCTTCTCAAGATAGGCAGTCCTCTCATTGAATTTGGCATTCAGCTCTTCAGAAATTTCTTTGGACACTGCACCCATCTGAGTTTCTAAAGCAGTAATCTTATCAGTGACTTTCCCCTGAGCTGCTTGAAGTTCTGTAGATGTGCTCAGCTTAGCCATGAGTTGTGCTTGTTCTTGTAGAGCAGCATCCATCTTTCTGGTTTGATCAGCCATTACTAGTTCCATCTGAGTGAGCTTGGCTGTCACTGGCTCAATCTTCTTCAACTCATCCAATACTGGAGCTAGATCAATCAACTGAGAATGAGATGTATGGCTAGATTGAACCCCAGTGTGCATACCAAAATCAACAAACTTAATGATAGGTACTTCAGTAATTTTGGCATAATGAGTAATAGTGCCAAAAGGTACCTGAAGGGGTCTATCTCCAGTCTGAGGATTTTTAGTGATAGCAGCTGGCATGACTTTTTCAGCCTGAGTGTCCTTCTGTTCAGGTTCAGGTCCTTTCTGTCCATCACCATCCTTGTCTTTCTCATCGTCAGCTTTCCTGCTACCTTCTCCTGGACCACTTGATTTCCTTTCATCAATCTTTTTCTTGACTAGGTCATCAAAGTCTGAGACCTTCATCCTGAGTTTGGTCTTTCTGAATCCTGAGAATTCAGTAAGAGTAGCAGTTTCCTCAACCCACCAATATTCACCTCTAAATGTAGCAATATTCTGCATCTCTGGTAAGGTCTAATTCAGGATATACACAGTTGTCCTGAGTCTGATAAATAGATCCTGAAGGTCAGGGAACTCTGAGAGTTCATGATATCTATCAAGGACAAATCTTTCTCCCTTACTTCGCCATTCACCTTCCTCAGCTTCACCTTTCTTTAACTTAGATCTTTCTGGAATATCCGGCTTGGATGGAATGACCTGAAGTGCTGAAGGGTCAAGAAACGGTTCCTTCAGGAGAGAATCCAAATTCAGCAAATCCTGAGATTCAGTTTGCTGCTGATGTCCCTGAAAAATCTCCTGAGAGATTTTATCAGTGCCTAGAGATGTCTTAAGCACTTCAGAAAATACATGTTTCTCAGGGTCCTGCTCCTGGACATTCTTTACAGCTTGGGCGAGTACTTGGAGGGAAGATTCTCTTTCTTACTGAGTTTCTGATTGAATCTCCTCTGCATCGTTGGACTCCTTCTCTGCAATCGTTTGAAGTCTTTTCCTCTTCTGAGGAGCAAGTGTTTTTTTCTTCATTCTATCTCCGGTTTCCCTCTTTATTTTCAGAAGATCATGAGCTTGCTTCGTTCTCGCTTCTGGTTCTGAAGCTTTAGGACATTTTACTGGCTTTTGGACAATATCACTAATCATCGCATCATCCTGATCGGAGTTGGAATCATCATGTTCTTCAGATTCCTCCTGAATCATAGAACTTTGACTTCCGGCTTGTGCAATCTTCTTCTTTTGAGAATTAGGCTTTCGGAACATGATCCGAGTCCTAGAGAATTCAACTCCAGTCAACAAGTACATGTTTTCCCGGGGTAAGGTTTCGATCAGAGACCTGATCTTTATCCCGAACAATACCTTCCCATTCTTTGTAAATGCACCTTGTGCATACTTCAGTTTCTGGTTCTGATTAAGAATGCAATCCACCATAAATTTTAACCAGTTAAAGTCCCTAGAGGGTGAATCCTCTATCACAGCCATGAGCCTTAACTTGTTCCGGCTCACCTGCTCCAGACTTCCCGACGTGCTCATCAAACATTTAGCAACAATATCGATTAATACTCGATACTTGGGCTTTAGGCATCGTTTGTGTAGTGCCCCTTTCAAATCCACCTTGGTTTCGGCAAACCTATCCAAAATCTCCTGTTCTTTACCAAACATATACAACACAGGATCTTCCACTTTATCGCTTAACTCAAATACAGAGTTGATATCTTCTAAGGATAGTATTACCTGTTTAGAGCAAACCACCTCTGCCTTTGATTTCGAATACGTCCCAAAGCTGAGCTGTGAAACCAGTCCTCCTCGGCCTCCTTCTCGCAGGTTAACCACAAATTGTAATACTTCTTGTGCGAGTTCTGTATCTGGCATGGTGCTCACCAAATGTGTCAAACCAGCCATCCGCAACATGGTTAGAGCCTCCTCTTCAACCTGGGCAGCTTTATTGTCAATCATGGCCACTACATGTTCAAAGTATGGCTTCTCAGTTTCTGCGAGAACTTTGATCATCGAGTAGTTGGGAAACTCCATTTTGATAGAGATAAAAGATTTTGGGTAGTGTATACGAAGAGTTTGAAGATTTGAAGGTTTTAGGATTTGGGAATTTTGATAGTTTAAATGTGAGAAATAAACGATTGAGGGTTTTAACACTGGGTTTATATATAATCTATGAATGAAAATCAAGGGTTGTGATTGAATCTCGAAAAATATGATGAAGGGTTGAGATTTAATCTGAGATTTAAAGAGAATTAAAAAAAAACTATTTTTGGCTAATTTTCTGGACAATAGGCAAGTAGCAGTTTATAGGTTGCCAAATGGACGTTTCTCGGAAATCGAGGCGACTGTTCGTCTTTTTCAGTCAAAGACATTCCCGCTTTAAATTCAGGTTTTTTGTTATTTATTTCAAATGATTACAGAGTAATCCCTTGTGTAATAAATGCTACTGAATTTTAATGCATGTATCAATATAACTTCAGGATTATTTGAACACATAAACCCTACTGAATACTGATTTTGACAAAATTTCGTCCTGAGTCCCAGTTTTCATCCTGAGAACCTTTTTGTCTTGAATCTCAGTTTCCATCCTGAGGAAATTTTGTTCTGAGTTATTCCCCCTGAATAACTACATGCACCTGAAGAACTTCTTCCTTCAGTGAAATTCATTCACCTGGATCCAGCATTCCTAATTCTACTGATAGTTACTGAAATCTAGATTCAGCCAAAGGTTTAGTCAAGATATCAGCCCTTTGTTTATCAGTATGAATTTTCTCCATCCTTATATCCTTCTTTTCAACATGATCTCTGATGAAGTGATGTCTGATATCAACATGCTTACATCTGGTGTGCAATACTGGATTTTGTGTAATAGCAATTGCACTATTATTGTCACAAAATATAGGTACTTCATTGGCTATAATCTTATAATCCCTCAATTGTTGTCTGAGCCAAATAATCTGTGCACAACAGCTTCCTGCAGCCATGTATTCAGCTTCAATAGTACTTGTTGCTACTGAGGTCTATTTCTTTGAAAACCATGATATCAGTTTACTTCCAAGAAATTGACAAGTTCCTGTTGTAGACTTCATGTCAATTCGACATCCTCCATAATCAACATCTGAATAACCAGTTAATTCAAGGTTATCATCAGCTGGATACCATAATCCTCTATTCACAGTGCCTTTAAGATATTTCAGAATCTTCTTGGCAGCCTCCATGTGACTAGCCTTAGGATTAGCTTGGTATCTTGCACATATCCCAACAACAAATGTTATATCAGGCCTACTTGCAGTGATATATAGTAATGATCCAATGATCCCTCTATAATTAGAATGATTTACTGATTTGCCTTCAGGATCAGGATCCATCTTGTAGTTAGTATTCATAGGAATTCTAACTGCATTGCAATTCTGTACACCATACTTAGCAATCAGATCTCTGGTGTATTTTGCTTGATTAATGAAGATTCCTTCCTTAGTTTGTTTCACCTGAAGTCCTAGAAAGAAATTCATCTCCCCCATCATTGACATCTCAAACTTTCCTTTCATCGGAGTAGAAAACTTTTCACACAACTAATGATTTGGAGAACCAAATATGATGTCATCCACATAAATCTGAACAAGTAAGATATCTTTCCCATCTTCTATCCTGAACAGAGTTCTATCAACAGTTCCTTTGATAAAACCATGGTGAGTAAGAAACTGAGAAAGGGTATCATACCATGCTCTGGGTGCTTGCTTAAGACCATACAATGCTTTCCTGAGCCTGTAAACTTGGTCACTCTGACAAAATCCTGAGCCTGTAAACTTGGTCACTCTGACAAAATCCTGGAGGTTGTTCCACATATACTTCTTCCTTAAGCACACCATTCAGAAATGCACTTTTCACATTCATCTGATAGACTGTGAATTTCATGTGAGCAGTATATGCAAGAAACAATCTGATGGCTTCTAGTCTTGCAACAGGTGCAAAGATTTCATCATAATCCAAGCCTTCTTCTTGAGAATAACCTTGTGCAACTAGCCTTGTCTTGTTTCTCACAATGTTGTTGTTTTCATCTCTCTTGTTCTTGAACACCCACTTAGTTCTAATCACATTGTGTCTCTTAGGTCTGTCCACTAGCTCCCAAACTTCATTTCTTGTGAACTGATTCAGCTCTTCTTGCATAGCAGTAATCCAGAATGAATCTTGAAGAGCTTCTTCAATCTCAGTAGGTTCTTTTTCAGATAGGAAGCAACAGAATAAAACACTTTCTCCATGAAACCTTCTTGTTTTGATACCTTCTGATAGATCACCCACAATCTGACTTGTAGGATGACTATCCAACCATTTTCTCCTGGATGTTCCCCCTTCAGTAGTATCCTCAACATCAGAAATGTTAGGTTCAGGTAATTCATCAAATTCAGGGAACAACAGAAAAGGAGAGAGTGAATCATCTTCCTCAGGGGAATTTCCATTCAGAACATTGTCAGAGACATTTGTTCCCCCTTGGTTGATAGATTCAGAGTTTGCCTCAGCTGTGACCACATCTTCATTGGCATTACATACCCGAGTCTGAACTGGTGTATGTTCATATTGGTCAGCTTCAATGTGTTGGCTTTCCTTCAGTGGAGAATTTCCATCCTGAGTCTCACCATCCTGAGTTTTTCCATCCTGAATTTATTTTTCTGAGTCTGATTCACTCCATTCATAGAAAGTGACTAACTTCTTCTTTTCAGGTTCAGAGGATGTTTTATCATTCTTTTTTTTTGCTAAGTCCGGTGATTCTCTTGGTCGGTTCTCCCGAGTCTTGTTCTGTTTTTCCGAACACAAGTAGACTCATCAAAAACAACATGAGGTGTTTCTTCCACAATAAGAGTCCTACAGTTTGTAAACTCGAAGGCTTTATTGACTTCAAAAATTCCTAAAAAATTCCCTTCATCAGCTTTACTATCAAAGGTTTTCAACCGATATTTACCATTATTTTGTATGAAACACTTGCAACCAAACACACGAAAAGAAAGAAACAAGAGGCTTCCTTTCATTCCACAAAAATCATAAGGAGTTTTTTCCTTGATTCTTGGTCAGCATGGATCTGTTCTGAGAGTAGCATGCAGTGTTGATAGCTTCAACCCAAAATCTCTTAGGAATATTAGCTTTAGCAATCATTGTTCTTGCAGCTTCTTTCAGAGTCCTATTTCTTCTTTCAGCAACACCATTCTGTTGTGGGGTCCTTGCAGCTGATGTTTCATGAGCTATTCCATTTGCTGCATAATAATCAGATATAATATGGTTGATAAATTCAGTTCATTTATCTGATCTGATTTTGACCACACTCAGATTCTTTTCAATACTGAGTCTTTTTCAATGAGCTCAGCATTTTTGTTCGAGTCTCTTTCTTACTGAGTAAGAATATGACCCATGTGTATCTAGAGTAGTCATCAACTACCACAAGTGTATATTTCCCGCCATTAGTGCTTACAGGTGTTACTAGACCAAAGAGATCCATATGTAACAATTGTAATATTCTACCAGTAGAAACATCTACTTTGCTTTTGAATGATGCTTTGATTTGTTTTCCTTTCTGACAAGACTGAACACTTCATTGGGTAACCCCCTCACAAGTGCTAATCTTGCAAGTTTGTTCAGGGTTTTGAAGTTTAAATGATTCAGCCTTTTGTGCCACAACCAACTGGTATCAGTAGAAGTTTTTACAACCAAACATGTATCTTTAGGAGTTGAACTCCAATCAGCAAGATACACATTTTCCTCTCTAGTACCAATCAGTAAAGTTTTCGGTGAATCATTGTCTTTTACATAACATAAGTTCTTTGAGAACTCAACACTGAATCATTTGTCACAGAATTGGCTGATAGAAAGCAAATTATACTTTAGACCAAACACATATGAAACTGTTGGTCCCGGTGCAAACGAGTCTTACACGTGTATGGGGGGGGGGGAATACACGTGTTCAGTGTTTTTAAAACTTTTTCTTACTGAGGTCATCTTGGGTCGACAATCCACGAAGATTAGGTTACGAGAAGCACGACGCTTCTCGAGTCAAAGTCTCATCGAGACAAAGGATCCCGAAATCGCTTTCGGATACCTCGATATAATCCCAACCGAGTCCCGAGTGTCAGAGATCCCGAGTTGCTTGGATCGATAACTAACTTCATCAATCCTCGGAAGAGAGTTCGGTTTGGTAACTATCCGTTCTAGCTACTCGGATGTCTTGGAATGGTTGGCCCTTTAGTTTATACTCGCGTTTTAAGCTTTCTTTGAAAAACCTTCTGGATGGAATAGTGATTAGGCCGTGATTCAATTACATGCAACTTCATTGGATTGATTCCAAACTGAATATCGATTGAAAAGTATGCTTTCAAAATCAAGTCAATGCAACGGTTAAAACACGATAAGGAAAGCAATAAATAACACAAAGAATTATAGTGGTTCGAGACTCAAGCTCCTACATCCACTCTCTCTCGATCCTCGAGAAATTCACTAATCACTTCGAAGCTTTACGACTACCTCGCGTAGTTTACTTACTCAACTCGGCCCGAAGCTTTACACTACCCACGTGGTTTACTTACTCAACCCGACCTTGAGCTTTACGACTACCTCCGTAGTTTACTTTACTCAAACACAAACAAGCTTTCGACTACCCCCAGAGGCTTACTAACTTCTCCTCTAGAGTTTTTCGACTACTCCGCGTGGTTTACTAACTCTTTACAACTCTTCTCACCAACAAACACACTCCAACTACCTTCTCAAGGGTTTGGGGTTTCTTGGTTGGTTTCAACTAGGATGAGATATCCTTTACAATGAAGTACAATGCAAAGGGGTTAGGATATCTCGACTAAGCTTTGATAAATCTTATCAAGCTAGGCTTAGTTTAGTGAGCTCTCTTCAATATAAAAGCACTTGGGAAATTCTAAGTTTTTTCGAAAGTGCTTCAACTTCATGATAATAAGTTTGAGCTCTTGAGTTTATGATAAATTTCCGTAACCTTACAATGTAGAGGTCACCAAGATTTTTATAGGCATACACCAAGGTCACTCTTGAAAACTATCCGTTGGAGAGATAGCTTCGTGAGTTTCCTCTTATGGTGTGTGAGAACGACTATATTTAGGGTTTGAAACTCCCTAACACGTTTTAGGCAATAGCCTTTCATGTAGCCGGTCTTCACTTTTTGCGATCTGAACTTTTGTACATCCGACATCTTTTTTTGTGACCATCCTTTGTCGATGGTCGGTATGGGTACGATGTTGTCTTCCTCTTTTTGACTTTTTGTCTCCCGGTTAAAGGTAGACACCTTCAACGGCTTTTTTTAGTTACAAACTACGAGTTGATATAACCTTAACAACACTTCCGACTTAGTTCCTTTTATTGCGTTTGAATGTCTTGGCAAATATCTATTTTCTAAGGAATCGCGATCTTCTCGTGTGCATCCTTCGGATAGATATATTCGATGCCTCGGAACATTGATTTATCTTGAGCATTGATACATTCTTTGAGTCTTGATACCATTCTTTGCCTTTAGTATTCTTGATCTTGATCTTGATCTTGATCTTGCGTCTTGAGTCTTCACGAGTCTTGAGGGTCTTCGAGTCTTGAAGTCTTCGAGTCTTGAGTCTTAAAGATATCTTGGTGATACACTTAATCTTCATCTTTGAGTCTTGATTCCTCAAGATCATCTTGAGTCTTGATATCTCGATTTCATCTTGAGTCTTGATATCTCGATTTCTCCTTTGAGTCTTGAATACTTCGATTTCTTCTTGAGTCTTGAAACTTTCCGGTTTCATCTTGAAACTTCGGTTTCTTGAAACATATCTTGAGTTCTTCAAAGTCTTGAACCTATCTCGAACTATATCTGGCCGACTATACATTTTGCAGATAACATCACTAATATTCTAAAAACGAATCTCGACTCAACTATCAAGATCATTCTCAACATGTCATACTCGGGGTTTTGGGATCTTAATCAAAATCATATATCTTTTATTAAATTCATCTCCCAACAATTTCCCCTTTTTGATGATGCCAAAAACCTATCTTGTTACAAACATATAACCTATACTCGTGTTTTTAGGTTTTATCCTATTACAAGATTGGTTATGTCTCCCAACAATTTCCTGAATTAGAGAATCTCCCAACAATTTCAGAGAGTCTCCCAACAATTAACAATTTCTTCAGTAATGAATCTTCTTAAATAGTTCATCAACAAATACTTAAACAATTAAAACAGAGACATTCATTCAGCATATCAAATATAAAAGACATGTAAATAAGATAATGAGATATTATCTTTTGAGCATAATGATAAGTTTTCATTGATGATTGGTATACCATTACAGATTACAATGAGTCTTATCAACAAAATCAAAAAGACAAAAAATTTAAAGATTACAGAATCTTACGAGTCTTGATCTTGATCTTGATTTGGCTCTTGATCTTACGCTCTTGATTTTTTCTTCTTCAATTTCATCAGCGGGCACCTCCAGGTTGAACATTCCGAAATACCTCTTCTTCAGCTCATTTCTCTCCTTGATGATATCCGGACTGTTTCCTGTCAAGCCCAACTGACCAGCATACTGAGCAATTTCTTGAGTAATGGCCTTCTCATTCACCAAGCCATTACCAAGTCTTGGAGGAGGATAGTAATATGGACCAGGGGCTTCTATCTGCACCTATCCTTCATCCGCAAGGTTCATCCAACTTTGGAGATATTTTGGATAGAAGGTTAGGAGATATTCAATGAATGCTTCATTACGATCCGAGCTTTCCCTCTCCACTCCCGAGCACATCATAATAGAACCGTAAGGTTCTCTTGACCTCTTCCCACATATCGTTGAGTTTGATAGGCATCCATTTATCAACGTGGGGCCACTTCTTCAACTTTTGATGTCTCTCTCCTTTTGCTCGCAAACTTCTTGAATCCACTCGCCCGCTTGACTCTTCTTGATCTTTTCACGATCACAAGAAATGCGCTGAGACCGAAGGCAGTACTTTCTTAGCTTGTTCTATCTGGAGTGTCTTCAGAGCATTCTTCGTGTTGAAGACTTTCTTCTGAGGTTGAGACTCAGATTCTTCTGTTCCTTCATCATCCAGAATCAGCTTTCTCTAGATTGGCTTAGAAGCCTTTGCACGCTTGCTTTCAGGTTGAACAACACCCAAGGCTTTCCTCTTCATAGGCAATTCAGCAGCAGCCTGACTTGTTCCAACCTTAGTTCTAGCACTCAGTTTCTCTCTTGCAACATCAAGCATGGTTTGCTCAGAAACTCGAATGTATATAGGCTTCTCCACTTTGGGGACTTCATCTTGTCAAGAGTAAACGACTTCTTTTAAGGCTTTGGCTAGGTTATACATTTCAGCATCTTTCTGAGCCTTTTTCTCCAAAGTACGTGCCAATAACTTCCTGAGGTCCTCATTTGGTCTTTCCCCCTTCTTGGCACCGTAATTTGGAAGAAGTCTGGAGAGTGCTGTGTCCATGTGATACTGCTCTTTGCTCACACAAAAATAAGACTCCCCCTCGCTAGCTGATCTTGTTCATCTTCCAGCCTCCTGATGTGGTTCTTAGCCACAGAAAATTCTTCAGACATATGGGCAAACTGGCCAGAGAGAGCTTCCTTGAACATTTCTGTCATCTTGGTCATGAGCACTGAGCTCATTTCCTCAACAGCAGATTTGATCATTACTTCATTCCTCTCTGCCAATTTCACCTCTAGAAATGCAGTTGACTCCTGGTGCTTCTGTTTCATTTCATCACTAAGCTCAGCCTTGACTCCCTCCAGCTTTTCATTCAGCTTATCTTCCATGGAGGTCATCTGTGAGGTCAGAGTGTTTTGGATTAGCACCAGCTCTGAAGAGTGACTAAGACTTTCCATCTTCTGAGCTTGGTTGGCCAATGTTTCTTCCATCTGAGCAATCTTGTTCATCATTTGGCTCAACCTTCTCCATCAAGGGAGTGAGGTCAATCTCAGGAACCTTCTGCACCTTCTGTGCTGTTTGATCATCCTGAGCTTCAGCTTCATCCTGAGCTCCAGTCTCCAACTGAGCCTCAGTCTGTTTATCAGACAATTCAAAATTAAAGATAGAACTTTCAGTAACTTTGGCATAATTGTTAATAGTGCTAAAAGGTACCTGAAGAGTGCTAGCTTCAGTCTGAGGTTGACCGATTTCAGGTTGATCAGCACCAGAAGTCTCCTTCTCCATCTGAGACTGATCCTCAGCATTTCCCTGTTGGTCCCCATCTCCATCTTGAGATTTGTCTCCACTTCTAGGGGCACCAACTTGATGGTCCTCTCTCGGCTATCTTCCTCTAAAACCAAATTTCATCAAAATCGGAGTTTTTCATCCTGAGTTTTGTCCTCCTGAACCCTGAGAAGTCAGTCAGGAAGGTTGTCTCCTCATTCCACCAGTCTTCCCCTCTGAATGCAGCAATATCAAGCATCTCGGGAAGAGTCGATTGAGGATGAACAGTGAACCTTATGTCAAAGAAAACATCTTGCGGATCGGGGTATGGTTTGAGCTCGGGTAAGCGGTCAAGAATGAACCTTTCCCCTTGCTCCTCCACTCGCCTTCTTTCATTCGCCCTTCTTCCATCTCGGGCTCTACGGTTCCCGGTTGAAGCATCGGTGAGGATCAAAAGTAGATCACTTTCGAGCTCATCAAGAATATTACGCTCCCCGAGTCTCGGCTGACCCTCTGAGCGTTAATGCGATCGGGTCCTCGGTTTGCATCTGAGTGGGTTACGGGGCTGGTATGCGTCCTCAAATTGACTCTGAGTTGGCTCTTCTGGCCTGCATGCGGTAGGCACTTCTTTGGTAGGAATCTCACGAGGCTGAGTTCCTTTTAAAATTTCTGAGAAATTTTATGCGAATGACGAAGTCTCAAAGCACCTCGAGAGAAGACTCACTCACCGATCTGTCTCGGCCTTAGAGATAACTGAGCCAAAACTTGCAATGGCGAATTCGAGCGATTTGGCCCTCGGGTTGAATCTCTTCGACTCATTGCCATCTTCATCGGTGAGAACCACCAATCTTACGCACTTGGGGGCGAAGGTTTTCACCTTTCAACCCTCGCTTCCATCTTTCTTTGCCTCCAATGTAAACCTTCCCCTCGGTTTGTTGAGTCTCTTGACCAGCTGGCTTTTTGGTGATTCTACTTTCTTTTCCTTCTTCCTCCGGATGGCTTTCTTTTTCACAAAGAATGGGCTTGAAGAGCACCTTGGACTTAGGGAATGGGGTCGAATTGGCGAAGATATCCTCCTCCTCTCTGCACATCTCCAAAATATAAGCTATTTTGGTTGCATGGTGGATCTTGCCTTTTATTGAGATCGCCCCGTCAACCTTCTTCAAAACTTTGGTCTGCTCACTCACCGTCTGAATCAAAAATTTCAGCCAGTTGAAGTCGGTGGTGGGTGAGGCCTCGATCGCCGCCATCAATCTGAGCTTTGGGGTACTAATTTGCTCAAAACTCCCCGCAAGACTCATGATGCATTTGCTCACAATATCCATCAGCACTCTATATTGTGGTTTCAAGTGCCTCTTATGCAGTGTAGCCTCAATTCTCAGCAATCCTATCTAAGTACTCCTGCTCTCTACCCAACATATACATCGCAGGATCCTCTCCTCTATCACAGAGCTCAAAAACATCATTCAAATTTTTCGGAATAATATACAAATCCCTCTCAAAATCGATGTATTTGGACGAATGCTCTAAGTGTGATACTGTGTCGCCGAAAGTGCATACCATCCTCTTCATCTATCCTCCAAGTTCTGGATGAATTCGATTACCTCTTTTCGTGTCTTCGTCCAGTCGGCTTTGATGAGAGATGGGTGAGTTTAGCCGAAATCATATCGCGAGCCTCCTCTTCTGGCTTTGAGTTGGTTGTGCTATCGAGTGAGACAAATCGAACTCGCATACCAAGGCTTGTTGGTTTCGGCTAATCTCTCGAACAAGGTTGGGGCCATTTTAGAGATTGAAGATTTGAAGATTTAGGGTTTAAGATTTTCTGGGCAAATGGGATTTAATTGCAGAGGATTTGGGAACGAAGGGTTTGATAAAATTTTGGCTTGAATGGCTTATTGGGGTATATATAGCTTCGAGATCGTGGGGAATCGCATTGGTTAGGTGAAAAGCAACGGTTGAGATTAATCTCCGATTAATCGGGTATCTGAACGCGATCTCCAAAAAGTAAGCCGCCAATTTATCCTTATTGTTCAAGAGATGTAACAGAGCATTAAATGACTGTTGACCTTCTTCGGAATTTCAAACGATCCCGCCCAAAAACATTCCTCAGGTGTTTTGTATTTATTGTGAATGATTACTGAGTTTTACTTAAGCAATAAATGAGTCGCATGAGTCATTACTTCTTCAGACTAATTTCCTCTATCGGTCTTCTTCGATCTTGACCTTGATAAGATGTCGATGATAATCTTGGAAATCTTGAATGGGTGCAATATACTACTCGAGTCTTGACCTTCAAGAATCTGAGTTTCCCGAGACTCCGATTTCAATATTTCCATTTTATCCCGAGTTTCCGGTAGAATTACGAGAAAACTTCATGCATCTGAAAACCTTCAATTTTTCGATTTTACTCTATACACCGATCTAACATCCCTAATTCAATCGAAAGTTCACGAAATCTTGATTGACCAAAGGTTTAGTCAAGATATCGGCTCTCTGCTATCGAGATGAATTTTCTCCATCCTTATGTCCTTTTTCTCGACATGATCTCTGATGAAGTGATGTCTGATATCCACATGCTTGCATCTGGTGTGCATATTGGTACTTCATTGGCTACAACTTTATAATCCCTTAATTGTTGTCTCGAGCCAAAGAATCGAAACCGGCGAACTTCCTCAGCCATGTATTCAAATTTTAATAGTCTTGGTTTGCTCTTGAGGTCTCTGCTTTTTGAAAACCAAGATATCAGCTTACTTCCTAGAAATTGACAAGTTCTTGTAGTGGACTTCCGTTCAATTCTGCAACCTCCATAATCAGCATCTGAGTAACCAGTTAATTCAAGGTTATCATCAGCTGGATACCATAATCCTCTATTCATCGTGCCCTTAAGATACTTCAAATTCTTTTGGCGCCTTCCATGTGAATAGCCTTAGGATTAGCTTGGTATCTTGCACATATCCCAACAAAGAAATGTTATATCCGCCTACTTGCGTGAGATAGAGCAATGATCCAATGATTCCTCTATAATCGGTATGGGCTTATCGATTTGCCTTCGAAATCGATCCATCTTGTAGTTAGTATTCGTGGGAATCCTAATCGCATTGCAATTCTGACACCATATTTGGCAATCGGATCTACGGTGTACTTTGCACGGTTGATGAATATTCCTTCCTTTGATTGTTTCACTTGAAGACCTAGAAAGAAATTCATCTCTCCCATCATTGACATCTCAAACTTGCCTTTCATCGGTGTTGAAAACTTTTTCACACAAATGATGGTTTGAGATCCAAAAATGATGTCATCAACATATATCCGAACTAGTAAGATATCTTCCCCATCTTCTATCCCGAACAGAGTTCTATCAACAGCCCTTTCGACAAAACCATGGTCAAGAAGAACCGAGAAAGAGTATCATACCATGCTCGGGTGCTTGTTTGAGACCATACAAAGCTTTTCGAGCCTCAGAAACTTGGTCATTATGTTTGAAACCGGGAGGTTGTTCCACATAAACCTCTTCTTTAAGCACATCTTTTGAAATGCACTTTTCACATCCATCGATGGACCGTGAACTTCATGTGGGCAAAGATATGCAAGAAACAATCGATGACTTCTAGTCTTCTTGCAACAAAAAAGTCTTTTCATCATAATCCAAGCCTTCTTCTTGGGAATAACCTTGTGCAACTAGCCTTGCCTTATTTCTTACAATGTTGTTGTTTTCATCTCTTTTATTCTTGAAAACCCACTTGGTTCCAATGACATTGTGCCTTTTCAGTCTATCTACTAGCTCCCCATACTTCATTCCTTGAGAATTGATTCAAATTTCATCTTGCATAGCAAGAATCCAATGAGAATCTTGTAGAGCTTCACCAATCTCAATGAGGCTCTTTCTCCTCGATAGGAAGCGGCAGAATAGTGCACTCTCACCATGGAACCTTCTTGTTTAACACCTTCGGTTAGATCACCCACAATCGACTTGTAGGATGACTATCTAACCATTTCCTTCTTGATGTTCCCCTTCAATAGTATCCTCAACATTTGAAATGTTAGGTTCGTTAATTCAAGAAACTTCGAGGAACAACGAGAAAATGAGAAAGGGAATCATCTTCCTCGGGGAAATTCTATTCGAACATTGTCGAGACATTTTTTCCCCTTTGGTTGATAGATTCAGAATTTGCCTCACCGTGACCACATCTTCATTGGCATCACATACCGAGTCCGAATCGGGTGTCTATTCAGATTGGTCACCTTTGAGTGTTGGTTTTCCCGAGTCTCACCATCCTCGAACTTTTTTATCGAGTCCGAGTCACTCCAATCATAGGATGTGACCGACTTCTTCTTTTTCGGAGTTCAAATGGATGATTTATCTTTCTGTTTCAGGGCTTAATCTGGTGATCCTCTTAGTCGGTTCATCTACATCATGTTCATGTTTCTTCCAACACAAGTAGATTCATCAAAAACAACATGAGGTGTTTCCTCCACAATAAAGTCCTACAGGTTGTAAACTCGAAAGCTTTCTTGACTTGAGAATATCCTAAGAATATTCCTTCATCGACTTTTACTATCAAATGTTTTCAACTCGATCTTTACCATTATTGTGTATGAAACACTTGCAACCAAACACACGAAAAGAAAGAAACAAGAGGGCTTCCTTTCATTCCAAAGCTCATAGGGTGTTTTGCCTTGACTCTTGGTCAAGATGGATTTGTTCCGAGAGTAGCATCGCGGTGTTGATAACTTCAAAATTTCAAAATCTTTTAGGAATATCGACTTCATTATCATTGTCCTTATGCCTTCTTTCGAGTCTTGTTTCTTCTTTCAAAGAACACCATTTTGTTGAGGGGTCCTTGCACGGTGATGTTTCATGTGAAATTCCATTTCTTTGCATTAAATAATCGAATATGATATGATTTATAAATTCAGTTCCTTTGTCGATCGATTTTGACCACACTCATTTTTCTCAATCTTGAGCCTTTTCATGAATTTCGCGAATTAGTTCGAGTCTCTTTCTTCTTGAGTAAGAATATGACCCAAGTATATCTTGAGTAGTCATCAACTACTACCAATGTGTATTTCCCGCCATTAGTGCTTCTTTGGTGTTATAGGACCAAAAGGTCCATATCAAATGGCAAGTATTCTTTTCGATTAGAAACATCAACTTTGCTTTTAAATGATGCTCTTATTTGTTTTCCTTTTCTCGCACGCATCACAAATATGTTCCTTCTTGAACACTTCATTAAAGCAACCCTCTCACAAGAGCTAATCTTGCAAGCTTGTTCGGGGTTTTGAAATTTAGGTGATTCATTCTTTTATGCCATAACCAACCGGTATCTCATGGAACTTTTAGCAACCAAACATGTATCTTTAGGAGTTGAACTCCAATCGCCAAGATACACATTCCCTTTTCTTGTATCAGTCAGTAAAACTTTCTGTGTTGTATCATC
The DNA here is from genome assembly GCA_037126765.1 of Stenogyne calaminthoides. Lineage (NCBI taxonomy): Eukaryota > Viridiplantae > Streptophyta > Magnoliopsida > Lamiales > Lamiaceae > Stenogyne > Stenogyne calaminthoides. The sequence goes on from JBBCBC010000001.1 coordinate 18,421,215, forward strand.
TTTCACAAAACATAAGTTCTTAGAGAACTCAACATTAAAACCCTTATCACAGAATTGGCTTATTGAAAGAACATTATGCTTCAATCCGGATACATATGAAACACCATGGATATGAACCGAGTCGATTTCCAAAGTTCCATATCCTTGATCATCCTTGGAGTTATCTCCAAAATTGATCTCAGGGCCTCTTTGTTCAACATAGTCATCGAGTATCTTCTTGAATCCTGTCATATGTCTTGAGCATCCACTGTCAAGATACCATACATCAGGGGCCTTTTCATCTCTGCTCATCAGTGCTATGTGATCTTTAATCAGCTTAGTGCCCTTGTTTTCCTCCTCCTCAATGGCCATCAGACAGATGTCATCACTTTCACCGTCTCGAGAATATTTTATCCAAGAGCTAGATCCTCCTCGAGTGTTCTTCTTTCTTCGCAACCATGGCCTTTTTGCTAGAGAACTTCTTGTCTCTTTTAGCTTGCCTTTCTCTTCTCTCCTTAGCACTCAAATCGGACAATCATACTGGAAGTGACCTTTCTTTTGGCAATTATAACATTTGTTGGTATCATCATCCTGATCACTTTCTTCTTTGGACTTGGAGTCCTTCCTCTGGGATGAAGATCCCTCAGCTTTCAGGTCTTTCTTCTTCTCAGTTGATCTGTCCTCAGGTTTCTTCTGGTACCTGTGGTTCCTGTAATAGCTTTTGTATTTTCCAAATCTACTATTAAGTCTATCAAACCTCCTTGCCATCGATCTTGCTTTTCCTCAAGCTCATCCCCGATTTTTGGCATGGGGTTCTCGAACTCTCTCTAGTTTTTGGGTTTTATCTTTGGCTTTTAAAGCCACATTCTTACTAGATGATGAATCATCTTTCTTTGTCATCCTTTTTTGGATTTCTTATCAATTACAAATTCATAGGCCTTCAAATTCGAGAGAAGACTTGTTGGTATGGCATTGAATTAATGTTCTTGGTGTTTTCAATCACCACTGCATGAATATCCCATTTCTTAGAAAGACCTCTAAGAATTTTCATTGCAACTTCTCTTTGTGGATGCTTCTTTCCAAGTGCATTTAGATCATTCATGATGCTAGTGAATCTGACTTCCAATTTGTCTATTGATTCACCATCATCCATTTCAAAACTATCAAACTTTCCAATTGCCACTGAAAGTTTGTTTTCTTTTATATGATCTGTGCCTTGGCACATTACAGCTAGTGTATCCCAAATTTCTTTAGCAGTATTACGGTGAGAGATCATTCCCATCACACCATCATCAATTGTACTGTATAGTGTGTCTTTTACAATGTAGTCTAGATTGACTAACTTTCTCTCCTCATGAGTCAGTTGGTCATCAGACTTAGGAAATTTTGCTCTGGGATCAATTCTCTCATCTTACTTTCTCTGATTCACCACAAGAAATTGGAATGGTCCTTGAGAGACCACTCTCCACATACGCTCATGTTTGGAATACAGGTGAGCCTGCATTCTTAATCTCCATAGATCATAGTTCTCTACTGAGAACATGGGAAGTTTTTTAGAAGACATTTTTATCTGAGCTTTTGAAAAAAAATTCAGCAAATAAGATCAGTTCAGATAGACCACAAGTATTTTTGAAAATAAAACTTTGATCAACAAAGCAGGTGGTCAAGTTGAGCCACTGCTCTGATACCACTTGTTGGTCCCGGTGCAAACGAGTCTTACACGTGTATGGGGGGAATACACGTGTTCAGTGTTTTTAAAACTTTTTCTTCTTCGAGGTCACTTGGGTCGATAATCCACAAGATTAGGTTACGAGAAGCACAGATCGCTCTGAGTCAAAGTCTCATGAGGCAATGATCTGAAATACAACTTTCGGATACCTCGGATAATCCCAACTGAGTCCTGAGTGTCAGATATCCTGAGTTGCTTGGATCAGATAACTAACTTACTGAATCCTCAGAAGAGAGTTCAGTTTGGTAACTATCTGTTCTAGCTACTCAGATGTGCGGAATTGTTGGCCCTTTAGTTTATACTCGTTTTAAGCTTTGCTGAAAAACCTTCCTGAATGGAATAGTGATTAGGTTGTGATTCAATTACATGCAACTTCAGTGGATTGATTCCAACTGAATATCAGTGAAAAGTATGCTTTCAAAATCAAGTCAATGCAACAGTTAAGCACAGATAAGGAAAGCAATAAATAACACAAAGAATTATAGTGGTTCAGAGACTCAAGCTCCTACATCCACTCTCTCTGATCCTCAGAGAAATTCACTAATCACTTCTGAGCTTTCTGACTACCTCGCGTAGTTTACTTACTCAACTCGGCCCTGAGCTTTCTGACTACTCCATGTAGTTTACTTACTCAACCCGACCTTGAGCTTTCTGACTACCTCCGTAGTTTACTTACTCAAACGCAAACAAGCTTTCGGACTACCCCCAGTAGCTTACTAACTTCTCCTCTCTAGAGTTTTCGACTACTCCCGTAGTTTACTAACTCTTTACAACTCTTCTCACCAACAAACACACTCCAACTACCTTCTCAAGGGTTTGGGGTTTCTTGGTTGGTTTCAACTAGGATGAGATATCCTTTACAATGAAGTACAATGCAAAGGGTTAGGATATCTCGACTAAGCTTTGATAAATCTTATCAAGCTAGGCTTAGTTTAGTGAGCTCTCTTCAATATAAAAGCACTTGGGAAATTCTATGTTTTTCTAGTGCTTCAACTTCCAGTAATAAGTTTGAGCTCTTGAGTTGCGTATAAATTTCCCGTGACCTTACAATGTAGAGGGTCATCAGTATTTATAGGCATACACCAAGGTCACTCTTGAAAACTATCCGTTGGAGAGATAACTTCGTGAGTTTCCTCTTATGGTGTGTGAGGAACGGCTATATTTAGGGTTTGAAACTCCCTAACACGTTTTAGGCAATAGCCTTTCATGTAGCCGGTCTTCACTTTTTTGCGATCTGAACTTTTGTACATCCGACATCTTTTTCAAATGACCTTTGTCGCTGCCATTATGGTATGGCATGCGTGTTGTCTTCCTCTTTTTGACTTTTGTCTCCAGTTAAAGGTAGACACCTTCAACGGCTCTTTTGGTTACAAACTTTGAGTTGATATAACCTTAGCAACACTTCTGACTTAGTTCCTTTTGTCTGCATTTGAATGTCTTGGCAAATATCTATTTTCTAAGGAATCGTGATCTTCTCAGTATTGCACCCTTCATATAGATATATTCATTTACTCGGAACATTCATTTATCTCGAAGCATTCATGACATTAATGAAGTCTTCGTAATTATGTGCCTTCAGATTCTTGATCTTCGCTTGATCTTGATCTTGATCTTGCGTCTTGAGTCTTCGAGTCTTGAGGTCTTCGAGTCTTGAGTCTTCGAGATATCTTGGTACTGCACCGAATCTTCATCTTGAGTCTTGTCTTCCTCAATATCATCTTGAGTCTTCATATCTCGGTTTCATCTTGAGTCTTGATATCTCGATTTCTCGCGAGTCTTGGATACTCGGTTTCTTCTTCGAGTCTTGAAACTTTTTCATCTTATCAAACTTTAGTTTCTTCGAAAACATCTTGAGTTCCTCGAGTCTTGAACCTATCCTGAACTATATCTGTGACTATACATTTTGCGGATAACATCCCGAATATTCTAAAACTGAATCCTTTCAACTATCAAGATCATTCTGAACATGTCATACTCAGAGGTTTTGGGATCTTAATCAAAATCATATATCTTTTATTAAATTCATCTCCCAACAGAAACACCATGGATATGAATAGAATCAACTTCAAGAGTTCCATATCCTTCAGTTTGTCCTTTGGAGTTGTCTCCAAATGTGATCTGAGGGCCTTTTTGCTCAACATAGTCAGTGAGTAATTGCTTATATCCTGTCATATGTCTTGAGCATCCACTGTCCAGATACCATACAACAGGAGCCAATTCATTTCCACTCATCAGGGCTATGTTGTCTTCATTCAGTCCAGTGCCCTTTTCCTTCACCTGAAAAACACCAGGTCTTAGGTACCCATTTGATGTAGGGTCCTACCAGGTTAGCTGTACCTTTTGGAACCCAAATCTGCCTGATAACTCTAATCACTTTAGAGTGGCTGATTTGTTTCCCATAAACATCTACATACACATTCACCACCCTAGGTGCCTTGGCAATATCCCGCGTGTATGAAGTGTCGGCCTTTTAGCATGAACATGAGCCTTTGAGTTCTTCTTGGGTTCAGCCCTCTTGTTCAAGTTCCTTGGCTTTAGTGCGGTGGGTCTCTGTCTCTCGACTTGGGTTCAGAAACCTTTACCCTTAGGCAAAGTGGGGTTTATGTTGGTTTGTCTTTCAAATTTTGGTCTTCCAATGTCGAGGACTTGGTCTTTTCAATTGAGAATATCTCTGCTTTGAGTGTTTCTCTTCTTGAAAAATTCCTCCGATGGTTCAAAGGCAGATTTCTTGAGTTGGTATTCTTAGCTTTGAGGCTTTGAAGTCTTGGCTTTGAAAATTTCCCTACCGAGTGTTCGTGTTTTCTAGCCTTTTCACGAGGTTTGGGCTTTCTTCCTGAACCTTCGCTTTTTTCTCTCACCATAGGTCCTTTACCCTTGTCTAAATCTCCCGGCCGTTTCTCCAAAGAAGAAGATTCGATACCACCGGGTTTAACAAAGACAGATCTTGGTGCTACTATAAGCGATTCAAGACCTTGTGAGGTTCCCCGGATTATATCCCAATCCGGCCTTTATAGTTCTTGAGTTTTTGATAACTCTCATCTATTAATTTTGATGCAGAATTCAATAGAGCTAACTTTCTCTGCGCACTATCCTCACTTTTCTTTAGAGTTTCATGCTTCTCAAAGAGGTCATTGAACTTCGATCCGATAAAGTTTGAATCTCTTCAGTGGATTTCTCTAATTTTCCATTCAGGATTTCTATCACTTTCTCTTTCTCTGAGAGTTGTACTTTCAGAACATCCAGTTCATCAGTAGTCCCATTAATTGAGAAGTGATCTCAGCATTTTTAGAGTCTTTCCACTTGATTCTCGTGATCGGTTCCTTTGTTCGCTCTTGAGTTTCAAAGGAGCGCTTCTTGTAACACAAAATAATCCTTCATAAGATTCTCAAAGGAATCCATCAGGTCAAAATTACTGGTTACAGTTGATCTTGATAACTCATGTGCTTGTGTAGGAGCAACAACAGAGATAGAAGAATTTACCTCCTCCATAGCAACAAGGCAGACATCATCACTATCACTTTCTGAGAATATCTCATCTGAAGAACTGGATCCTTCTTCAGATTGTTCTTCATCCTAAGCAATCATAGCCTTCTTGCTGGAGATCTTTCTGTCTCTCTTGGCTTGTCTCTCCTTTCTTTCTTTAGCACTAAACTCAGGACAATCATATTGGAAGTGATCTTTCTTCTGACAATTGTAGCATATGTTGGTGTCATCATCCTGATCACTTTCCTCCTTGGTCTTGGAGTCCTTTTTCTTGGATGAGGAACTTTCAGCTTTATGGTCCTTCCTTTTCTCAGTGGATTTGTCCTCAACTTCTGAGTTTCTCTTGTACCTGTGATTCCTGTAATATTTCTTATATTTCCCATATCTGCTATTAAGTCTTTCAAACCTCCTTGCCATCAGTACTAGCTTATCCTCCTGCTCATCCTGATTTTTGGCAAGTGAATTCTCAGACTCTCTAGATTTACAGGATTTCTCTTTGGCTTTAAAAGCCACATTCTTGCTAGATGAAGAATCATCTTTGCTATCAGATTTTTTAGTTTTCTTGTCAATCACAAACTCATAAGCTTTCAGTTCAGAGAAAACTTGTTGGTATGGCATGGAGTCAATATTTTTGGTGTTTTCAATCACCACAATATGTATATCCCATTTCTTAGACAATCCTTTAAGAATTTTCAGTGCCACTTCTCTCTGTGGGTTTCTTTTCCCAAGAGCATTCAGATCATTCATAATGCTAGTGAATCTGACTTCCAGTTTGTCAATGGATTCACCATCTTCCATTTCAAAGCTATCAAACTTTCCAATAGCAACAGAAAGTTTATTTTCTTTAATATGATCTGTGCCTTGACACATAATAGCAAGTGTGTCTCATATTTCTTTTGCAGTTTCACAGTGAGAGATCATTCCCATAACACCATCATCAATAGTGTTATACAGAGTATCTTTAACAATGTAGTCCAGATTGACTAACTTTCTCTCATCAGGAGTAAGTTGGTCATCAGGTTTTGGAAATTCATCTCTGGGATCATTCCTCTCGATGATCGATGAATGCAGGATTCACAACAGTGTACTTGAATGGTCCTTCAGAAATCACTCTCCACATTCTTTCATGTTTGGAATACAGATGAGCCTGCATTCTTAGTCTCCATAGGTCATAGCTCTCAACAGAGAACATAGGAAGCTTCTTAGAAGGCATGATGAAAGAGCCTTGTAAGATATCAGCAATAAGATATATTTAGAAGACCACCAAAGTCTTTCAGCAATTAGACTATGGCTACCAAAGCAAGTGGTCAAAGTGAACCACTGCTCTGATACCACTTGTTGGTCCCGGTGCAAATGGGTCTTACACGTGTATGGGGGGAGAATACACGTGTTCAGTGATTTTTTAAACTTTTTCTTCACTGAGGTCAGATGGGTCAGGTTATCCTGATATTTTTGCCCTGAGAAGCACAAATCGCCCTGAGTCAAAGTCTACTGAGACAATGATCCTGAAACGACTTTGAAGCTTCAGATTAGCCCAACTGATCCTGAATTTATCAGAGATCCTGAGGAGCTTGGATCAGATAATTATCTTACTAAACACTCAGTAGAGTTAGCTCAGTTTGGTAACTATCTGTTCTAGCTACTCAAGTGTGCGGAATGGTTGGCCCTAAGTTTATACTCATTTTAGCTTTGCTAAAAATTTTATTCCTTTGTGTAAAACAGTGATTAAGTCTGTTGGGATATTTTAGTTTTGATGAATTATGCCAAAACATTATCAACTTGTGTTATTTAAGTTAATCTACAGATAACAAGTTGAGGAGGAACGAGAGAACAAGTTAAGGGGGAACTCATGAAATCGCATTTAAGATGATCGAGATCAGACAAGGCTATAGACGAGGCTGATCGAGATCAGATGAGAATGATGAGTTCGAAAGTTAATCGACGTCTGGCCCGACCTACCGTGCGGTTTTTTCGATGTTTATTATGCTTGATTTTTCGATGTTTATTATAGCGAGTTTTACGTCGCGCGTATTATAGCGATTTTTGATGCGATCTTTGTAGCGATCTTATGCGGTTTATGATGCGATTTCTTTATCTTGATTTTTTCGATCTGATTTAATGATGCGATCCAGATCTAGATCGCGGACTGATCTCTTTGTCTTGATCCGATCAATGAACCCGATCGGATAAAGCGACCTTATCTGCGACCGAAATCGGCAAGATGAACGATTAAATCAACAAGATGAATAGTGAAATCAAGATGAATAATAATCGGTAAGTGATCGAATCCGTTAGACACACAAAAAGTCATCAATGAGAAGATGACAACACATATATGGATGTCACATAAAAGCCGCAAGCAACAAAGGCAAAAGGACAAAGAAAAGCTGGAAGACTATTAGTATGGATTTGAATTTACTCTCCAACGGTAATATTCAAATCCACACTATAAATACATTGCACTATCTTCAAAAGAAGAAGATGGAGGATCTGCAAAGTGAAGATTAAAGCCAAATATTCAAGCATCTCCATTCAATAACACAGAACATTAAATATCCATATTTACCCAAGAGTGTTCTTCATTATATCTAAGCATAAATGTCATATCATAAGCTTAGAGAGATTTTCCCAACCTTAGCTTAAAGACTAAAATAATGTAAAGGAAAATCTCACCTAGTTGGAAATAACACCAAACCCAAACCCTTTCATGAGAGAGAATTAGTGGTTAAGTAAGGTAGTTAATAGGTGTTGTAACATGAATAATCTGTTGGGGAATTATTTACACGGATCTATTCAGGATGAATATTTAAATACAAATTTAATTATAATAATTATTACTAGCATGAATTAATCCTATATTAATTCAAATAATAATTCAACAACAAATCATGCATATAAACAGTTCACATAAATCCTACGCATGCGGAATTGCTACGGGTTTACGTGAACTAACCTCTTGGAGTGGCAATGGTCTCGTCGATTAAACACACCGAAAAGCCTTCCCAAATATTTCCTAGTCCTTGCTCGACAATCCGGTGGAAGGATGCTTGCGAACAATTAACAAAGGGGAAAATAAAAAATTATTGCACCACCTATGTGGATTTACTAATTTTTCCAGCACATGGAATTGTCCTTGGGAATGAAAGAATCATCCCCTATTTATAGATAGGGTGGTGGTCGAAATTTTGGGAAAAACAATGTGGAAAAATCTTTTCTTGATCTCCAAGAAATCTTGAATATATCTCATATATTCTTTTCTCCATAATTAAAATATTCCACAAAAATCCCACCTTATCTTGTTATGGCATATTTTTCAAAAATTAAGAGACAAGATTCCAAGATTTGGATCTTCTTGAATTTATGAGATATACTTGTATTTCAAGAAATACATATCTACCATAATATCTTTTCAAGAAAATCAAGAAAATCTTTCTTTCCCTTAATTATCAAAAATTTTGAAAATTTCAAATATGAATAACCAAGTGGGAGATTTCTTGAATTTAATGAGATAATCTTGTATTCCAAGAATACATATCTTCATTCCATAACAAAATTCAAAGAAAATCTTTCTCCCCTTTTATTCATAATTTTCGAAAAAAACAAGGAAAATTAGGCAACAAAATTTATTTTATTTTTAAACACCTTTTTCAGTTATTGGACTTTATGTTGGGCTACTTGGGGGGCCTTTAGGAGAATTAAGATTGGACCTTCCAATGGATCTTGAATTATCAATATTGAGCCACAATATTATTCAAGCCCATAAATATTAATTAATCCCACTACATAATTAATATTGCACTATCCATCTTAACCCATATTACAGTCAATATGGCTCCCGATTATTATTTTCCGTGTTTAAGATTATCTAGCCCATTAATTAATTCAAGCCACTGAAATAGCTTTCCATTAATTAATATCTTTTGTCCTTGGTTAAGGAACGGTTCAACATTATTATCCATACCGGAAACTAGTTCCACTTGCAAGATTTGGTATGATAAATCTTATGAACCTCCCAAGGGGGCAAATAGAACAAGCGTACTTGCACACGATTCTCCGTATTAAATCTTAGCAATCGCATGTGACCAATAATATTGCTCAAGATATAAAGTATTGAATCTCGTTGATTCTCTACCCATGATAAGTCAAAGCAATAGTTACCAACCACACGTGATCCTATTTAAGGGACGAAGATTAAGAAATAACGAACCACTGAGGTCTAATTCTTCCTTGTTCAGTTCTGAAGAATTTGTCCTCATGTAGGTCCTATTCAGTGCATCAGTCATGCACTAGTGTAATCTCTTGGTCAAGACAAGCCAATCTGAGCCTTACACTTCAACCTTTCACGATGGATTGTTCATTTCCATCTAGGTCGTGAATGGTGTACTTTTGGTTACAAGGGACTGTTAATTTAATCTTCTGTGATCTGGTATCACTAAATTAACTACAATGTAACACGTCTATTTATTGAAACGATTATGCAAAGAAAATATATGTAGCATTCGATGATATTTAAAACATCGATGATAAACAATTTATTTCAAGAATAAGTCCGAAATTCAGTTTTTATTATACAAAGTAAAAGCATACTTTCCAGTATAATCCCAACAATCTCCCACTTATACTCAAAGTCTGCTTTTAAGTATACTACAACATGTCTTGTGTAGTTCCTAATATGTGACATCTAATGCCATCTACACGAACCTAATAATTTCTCCCACTTATACTCAAAGCAGATTGGCAATGGTCTTGACACCCATTCCTTCCACATGTCTCTCGAATGTATTCTGAGGCAGACCCTTTGTGAATGGATCTGCTAGGTTGTCTTCTGACGTGATCTTTGTCACCTCTATATCTCCTCTCTTAACGATTTCTCGTATAAGATGGTATTTCCTTTCAATGTGTTTGCTGGCCTTGTGGGCTCTTGGTTCCCTTGAATTTGCAACTGCTCCGACATTGTCACAATAAACAGTGATTGTGTTGGGCAAATTCGGAACTACGTCCAAGTCCACTAGGAAGTTCTTGAGCCAAACCGCTTTTTTTCATTTTCTCATAGCGGCTACATATTCGACTTTCATGGTAGAATTTGCGATGCATTTCTGCTTAACGCTTCTCAATTTCATGGCTCCTCCCTCCATGCAAAACACACTACTAGAGGTAGATTTTCTGGAATCTAAGTCTGATTGGAAATCCGAGTCCGTGTAGCCGATGGGGATAAGACTATCTGACTGATAAATCAATATTCTATCTCGAGTTCTTTTCAGATACTTCAGAATGTTTTTGACTGCCATCTAATGTTCTTTCCCCGGGTTACTTTGATATCTTGCCACCATGCCAACGTAAAAAGGATATCCGATCTCGTGACACAAAGATTGCATACATAAGGCTTTCGACAGCCGAAGCATATGGAATGCCTTTCATGTCATCTATCTCCTTTTGTGTCTTAGAGCACATTTCAAGCACATAAATATTAATTAATCCCACTACATAATTAATATTGCTGTTGGGAGATGAATTTAATAAAGATATATGATTTTGATTAGATCCCAAAACCCCTGAGTATGACATGTTCAGAATGATCTTGAAAGTTGAGTCAGGATTCAGTTTTTAGAATATTCAGGATGTTATCTGCTTGAATGTATAGTCGTGAGATATAGTTCGGATAGTTATTGAAGACTTCGATGGATCTTGAGTAATCAAGACTTCGGCGAGAAGACTCGAAGACATCGGTCAAGATAAACTACAAAGATTGAAGACCACAAGACTCGAAGACTCAAGACATAAAAGATCAAGATCGAGAAACTTAAGATCAAGAATCTTGAAGGCCACGATGAATTATCGAAGACTCAAGAAGGCATTGAATGCTTTCAAGATGAACTCAATGTTTCGAGGCAATCAATATATCTATCTGAAGGATACAATCTTGAGAAGATCGCGATTCCTTAGAAAATAGATATTTGCCAAAAACATTCAAATCTGCGACAAAAGGAACTAAGTCGAAGTGTTGTTAAGGTTATATCAAACTCGAGTTTGTAACCAAAAAGAGCTGTTGAAGGTGTTTACCTTTAACGGAGACAAAAGTCAAAAAGAGGAAGACAACATCGACCATCTTGACAATCGACAAAGGATGTGTCTCTCGAAAAAGGATGTCGGATGTACAAAAGTTCCAGATCGCAAAAAAGTGAAGACCCGGCTACATGAAAGGCTATTGCCTAGAAAGTGTTAGGGAGTTTCAAACCCTAAATATAGCCGTTTCACACACCACAAGAGGGAACTCACGGTCTCTCTCCAACGGATAGTTTTCAAAGAGTGACCTTGGTGTATGCCTATAAATCTTGGTGACCCTCTACATTGTAAGGTTACGGAAATTTATCACAACTTAAGAGCTCAAGCTTATTCTTGTAAAGTTAAAAGCACTTTAAAAACTTAGAATTTCCCAAGTGCTTCAATATTGAAGAGAGCTCACTATACTAAGCCTAGCTTGATAAGAATTATCCAAAGCTTAGTCGAGATATCCTAACCCTTGCATTGTGCTTCATTGTAAATGATATCTCATCCTAGTTGAAAACCAACCACAAGAAACCCCAAACCCTTGTGAAGGTAGTTGGAGTGTGTTTGTTGGTGAGAAGTGTTGTAAAGAGTTAGTAAACTACGAGAGTAGTCGAAAAAACTCTAGAGGAGAAGTTAGTAAGCCATGGGGTAGTCCGAAAAGCTTGTGTGTGATTGAGTAAGTAAACTACGGAGGTAGTCGAAAAACTCAAGGTCGCCGAGTAAGTAAACCACGTGGAGTAGTCGAAAAACTCGGGCCGAAGTTGAGTAAGTAAACTACGCGAGGTAGTCGGAAAGCTCAGAAGTGGATAGTGAATTTCTCTGAAGAGTCAGAGATGAATTTCTTTCTAGGACTTCAAGTGAAACAATCAAAGGAAGGAATATTCATCAACCAGCAAAAGTACACCGAGATCCGATTGCCAAATATGGTGTCAGAGATTGCAATGCGCTTAGAATTCCCATGAATACTAACTACAAGATGGATCCTCGATTACAAGGCAAATCAGTAAGTCATACTGATTATAGAGGAATCATTGGATCATTGCTCTATCTCACAGCAAGTAGGCCGGATATAACATTTGCTGTTGGGATATGTGCAAGATACCAAGCTAATCCTAAGGCTAGTCACATGGAGGTCGCCAAAAACATGAAAATATCTTAAGGGCACGATGAATAGAGGATTATGGTATCCAAATGATGATAACCTAGAGTTAAGTGGTTACTCGGATGTCGATTATGGAGGATCTGAGAATTGATGAAGTCCACTTGAGGGAACTTGTCAATTTCTAGGAAATAAGTGATATCTTGGTTTTTCGAAAAAGCAGGACCTCAATAGCAACAAGTACTCAATTTGAATATATGGTCGAGGAAGGCTGCTTTGCCATTCTTTGGCTCAGACAACAATTGAGGGATTATAAAGTTGTAGCCAATGAAGTACCAATATTTTGTGACAATAATAGTGCCATTGCTATTTCACAAAATCCGGTATTGCACACCAGATGCAAGCATGTGGATATCAGACATCACTTCATCAGAGATCATGTCGAGAAGAAGGACATAAGGATGGAGAAAATTCATACTGATAAGCAAAGAGCTGATATCTTGACTAAACCTTTGGTTTGAATCAAGATTTCGTGAACTTTCGATTGAATTAGGGATGCTAGAACTAGGTGTATAGAGTAAAAATCAAAAAATTGAAGGTTTTCGGATGCATGAAGTTTTCTCGGAATCCTTCGGAAGCTCGAGATAAAATGGAAATATTGAATCGAGTCTCGAGCTTCGAGAGCATCTTGAACCAATTCAAGATTCAAGATTATTATCGACATTTTATCAAGATTAGTACTCAGTAAGACTGATAGAGGGAAATTGGTCTGAAGAAGTAATGACTCATGCGATTCATTTATTGCTCAAGAAAATTCAGTAATCATTCGCAATAAATATAAAAACACCTGAGGAATGTTTTTTTTGGGCGGGATCGTTTTAAATTCCAAAGAAGGTCAACAGTCATTTAATGCTCTGCTACATTAATGACCAATGAGGACGTTTTACGGCTTACTTTTTTTGAGATCGTTTGTTCAGATACCGATCAATCGGAGATTAATCTCAACCGTTATTACGCACATAACCAACACGATTCCCCACGATCTCAAGGCTATATAAACCCCAATCAGCCATTCAAGCCAAATTTTTATCAAACCCTTCGTTTTCAAATCCTCTGCAATTAAAAATCCCCCTTGCCCAGAAATTCTCCAAACCCTAAAGCTTCCCTTCTTCAATCAAACTCTAAAATGGCTCCAACCTCGTTAGAGATTAGCAAACCAACAAGCCGTGGTACGAAGTTTGTTGTCTCACTTGAAAGCACAACCAACTCAAAGCCGAAGAGGAGGCTCTGCGATATGATTCGATCGCTAAACTCATTTAACTAGTCGCAAAACCGACCCGGACCGGAGTTTGCGAAAAGAGGTAATCGAATTCATCTCAGAATTTGAAGATAGATGAAGAGGGTTGTATGCATTTCTAAGTTAAGCAGATCACACTTAGAGAGCGGTCATCCAAATACGCCAATTTTGAGAGGGATCTGTATATAGTTCCAAAAAATCTAAATGATGTTTTTGAGCTCTGTGATAGAGAAGAGGATCCTACGACGTATATGTCGGGAAGAGAGCAGAGTACTCGGATAGGATTGCCGAGAATCTGTTAAGTTTGAGGCGACATCGCATAAAAAGGCACTGAAGCCACAATATCGTGTGTTGATGGATATTGTGAGCAAGTGCATCATGAGTCTTCGGGGAGTTTTGAGCGGATAAGTATCCCGAAGCTCGAGTTGATGGCGGCGATAAACTTCAATCACCACAGATTTCAACCGGCTGAAATTCTGATCCGCAGACGGTGAGTGAGCGGACCAAAGTTTTGAGGAAGATTGACGGGCGATCTCAATCAAAGGCAAGATTCACCATGCCACCAAAATTGCTTACATTTTGGAGATGATGTGCGAGAGGGAGGAGGATATCTTCGCCAATTCGACCCCATTTCCTAAATCCAAAATTCTCCTTAAACCCATTCTTTGCAAGGAAGGTGTCATCGGGGAAGAGAGAAAAGAAGGTAGAATCACCTTCAGTAGTTCTTTGAAAAGAGACCCAACAAACTAGGGGAAGGTGTTGTTGGAGGCAAAGATGGAGCAAGGAGCAAAAATGTTGAAAAAGAAGAATCTTACTCCAAAACGCAGAAGATTGGTGGTTCTCACCGATGAAGATGAAAGTGATTCTGAAGAGATTCAATCTGAGGGCCAAACCGCTGAGTTCACCATTACAAGTGTTGGCTCAGGTTATCTCCAGGACACGAGGATCGGGCCGAGGAGCGAGTCTTTTTTCGGTGCTCGAGACATCGCTCGACGGGATAAAATTTCTCAGAAATTTTCAAAGGAGCTCGACTCTCGAGATGCCTACCTCGGTGTGCGGTGCTCGAGACAGAAGAGCCCGGCTTTCGAGTCGATCCAAGATGTGCAAGCTCGGATCGACGAGCCAACTCATACTCAAACTCGAGATATACCGATTCGAGCCTCGGAACCCACTCGGATGCAAACCGAGGACTGACCACAAAAATTGAATCTTCTTTGAGACTTCGAGACTCGAGAATATTCTTGATGAGCTCCTTAGTGATCTACTTCTTGATCCCTTAGCAGAAACTTCAAATGAACCAGAGAGCCCGAGATGGAAGAAGGGCGAGGTTTGAAGAAAGCGGAGGAGCAAGGGGGAACGGTTCATACTTGACCGATACCGAGCTCAGCTCATACCTCGATCTGCAAGATATTTTCTTGATTAAGGACAATCAGATTTATCCTCAATCGGACTCTTCCCGAGATGCTTGATATTCTTTGCTTTTAGGGAAGATCGGTGGAATGAGGAGATGACCTTTTTCCGACCGACTTCTCGGGTTCGAAGGACAAAGCTCGGGATGAAAAATGCGATTTTGATGAAATTTGGTTCGGAGGAAGTTGGTGGAGAGGAAAGCAACTAAAGTTGGTGCCCCAAGCAAATGGAGACAAATCTCAAGATGGAGATGGGGACCAACGGGAGATCTTGAGAACGGGGCCTCTCGAATGATAAGGAAACTTCTATTGGCGATCAACTCGATCTAGTCAACATCGACCGATGATAGTACTCTTCTTGATCGAGGCGCAATGGAGACTAGAGCTCGAGAATGAAGTTGAAGCTCAAGATGATCGACAAAGACAGGAGGTGCAGAAGATTCCCCGAGATTGATCTCACGCTCCCGATAGAAACTTGAGAAGGTTGAGCCAATGATGATCAAGATTGCTCATATGGAAGAGAGACGTTGGCCAATCAAGCTCAAAAGATGGATTCGGTCTTAGTCACTCTTCTTGAATCGTGCAAATTCAAAACACTCTAACCACCCGGATGACCTCCATGGAAGGAAAGCTAAATGAGAAGTTCCGGAGGGAGTCAAGGCCGAAAGTTAAGTGATGAATCAAGCGAAACACCGGAAAGTTCGATTTCTAGAGGTGAAACCGCGAAAAAGAATAAGGTGCTAATCAAGTATCTTTGTTGAGGAAAATGAGCTCAATGCTCATGACCAAGATGACAGAGATGTTCAAAGAAGCACTCTCGGACAGTTGCCCACTTATCCAAGAATTTTCGTGGCCAAGAACCATCTAAGGAGGCCGGAAGACGAACAAGATCGATAGCGAGGAGAAGTTCGGCCAGGTGAGCAAAGAGCAATATCGCATGGACACAACACTCTCCAGACTTCTTCCAAATTACGGTTGCGAAGAAGGGAAAAGGAAGTTCAAGATCTCGGAAAGTTCATGGCACGTACTTTTGGGAGAAGAAGGCTCATAAAGATGCCGAAATGTATAATCTAGCAAAAGCCTTTAAAGAAGTCGGAGCTCTTGAAGTTGAAGTTCGCCTCGGTAGAAAAGCCTATCTACACTCGAAGTTTACGAGCAAGCTATGCTTGATGTTGCAAGAGAGAAACCGAAAGTGCTAGAGCAAAGGTTGGAACAAGCCGGGGCGTCTGGCCGAATCGCCTATGAAGAGGAAAGCCTTGGGTGTTGTTCAACCCAAAAGCAAACGCGTCAAAAAGGCTTCTAAGCCAATCCAGAGAAAAACGATTACGATGATGAAGAAACAGAACAACCAAAGGAATCTCGAGTCTCAACCTCGAAGAAAGTCTTCAACACGAGAAATGCTCAAGACACTCCAAGAAGAACAAGCTAAGAAAGCTTTGCCGGTCTCGTGAACGTCTGTGATCGTAAAGAAGATAGACGAAGAAGAGCGAAGCGAAGGAGTGATTTCAGGAAGTTTGCGAGCAAGAGGAAAGGAACATCAAAAGCACTAAAATGGCCCCACGTTGATAAATGGATGCCCATCAAACTCAACGATATGTGGGAAGAAGTCAAGAGAACCTTCTGGTTCAATTATGATGTTCTCGAGGAATGGAGAGGGAAAGCTCAGTCGAAATGAAGCTTTCATTGAATACCTTCTTATCTTCTATCCAAAGTATCTACAGAAATGGATTAACTTTTGGGATGAAGGAGAGGTACGAGATAGTAGCCCCGGTCCATATTCCTATCCACCTCCAAAACTTGATAATGGCTTGGTGAATGAGAAGGCCATTACTCAAGAGATTGCTCGATATCTTTGGTCGTCACTGGGTTTAACAGAAACAGATTCGGACATCATCAAGGAAAGAAATGAAATTTGAAGAGATTTTTTGAATGTTTGACTGGAGGTGCCCGCTGATGAAGTTGAGAATGAAGCAAACTAAAGAGCAGAAGACTGAAGAGCCAAAATCAGAAGACTGAAGACCGAAGACTCAGAAGATTTTGTAATCTTTAAATTTTATCTTTTTGATTTTGTTGATAAACTCATTATAATATGTAACGGGATACCAATCATCAATGAAGATTTATCATTATGCTCAAAAGATAATATCTCATTATCTTATTTACATGTCTTTTATTTTGATATGCCTGAATGAATGTCTCTGAAGAAATTGTCTGAATATGGGGAAATTGTTTAAGTATTTGGTAATGAACTAGTTAAAGAGATTCATTACTGAAGAAATTGTTGAATGATTAAACTTGTTGAGAAACTCAAATTGTTTGGAGATTCCTTCGATTTAAGAAATGATTTGGGAGACAACCAATCTTGTAATAGGATAAACTGAAACCTGAGTATAGGTTATATGTTTGTAACAAGATGGGTTTTGGCATCATCAAAAAGGGGGAAATTGTTGGGAGATGAATTTAATAAAGATATATGATTTTGATTAGATCCCAAAACCCCTGAGTATGACATGTTGAGAATGATCTTGAAAAGTTAGTCGAGGATTAGTTTTTAGAATATTCAGGATGTTATCTGCGGAATGTATAGTCGGCAGATATAGTTCGGAGATAGTTAGTGAAGACTTCGATTAGGATCTTGAAAATCAAGACTTCAACGAGAAGACTCAAGACATCGGTCCAAGATAAACTACAAAGATTCAAGACCAAGACTCGAAAGACCACAAGACTCGGAAGACTCAAGACACAAAAGATCAAGACCGAGAAACTAAAGATCAAGAATATTGAAGGCCGCGATAATTCTTGAAGACTTCGATGGAGTCTTGAATGCTTTCAAGATGAACTGAATGTTTCGAGGCCTTTGAATATATCTATCTCGAAGGATACAATCTTGAGAAGATCGCGATTCCTTAGAAAATAGATATTTGCCAAAACATTCAAATGCGAATAAAAGGAACTAAGTCGAAGTGTTGTTAAGGTTATATCAAACTCGAGTTTGTAACCAAAAAAGAGCCATTGAAGGTGTTTACCTTTAACTGAGACAAAAGTCAAAAGAGGAAGACAACATCGTGCCATCTTACCGAATCGACAAAGGATGTGTCTCTCAAAAAAGGATGTCGGATGTACAAAAGTTCCAGATCGCAAAAAGTGAAGACCATTTACATGAAAAGGCTATTGCTTAGAAAGTGTTAGGGAGTTTCAAACCCTAAATATAGCCGTTTCACACACCACAAGAGGGAACTCACGAAGCTGTCTCTCCAACGGATAGTTTTCAAAGAGTGACCTTGGTGTATGCCTATAAATACTGGTGACCCTCTACATTGTAAGGTTACGGAAATTTATCACAAACCAAGAGCTCAAGCTTATTCTTGTAAAAGTTAAAAGCACTTTCGAAAAACTTAGAATTTCCCAAGTGCTTCAATATTGAAGAGAGCTCACTATACTAAGCCTAGCTTGATAAGAATTATCAAAGCTTAGTCGAGATATCCTAACCCTTTGCATTGTGCTTCATTGTAAAGGATATCTCATCCTAGTTGGAAACCAACCAAGAAACCCCAAACCCTTGTGAAGGTAGTTGGAGTGTGTTTGTTGGTGAGAAGTGTTGTAAAGAGTTAGTAAACTACGCGGAGTAGTCAGAAAACTCTAGAGGAGAAGTTAGTAAGCCTGAGGGTAGTCCTGAAAGCTTGTGTGTGATTGAGTAAACTAAACTACGGAGGTAGTCGAAAAAACTCAAGGTCGGGTTGAGTAAGTAAACTCGTGGAGTAGTCGAAAAAACTCGTACGAGTTGAGTAAGTAAAATACGCGTGAGGTAGTCAAAAAGCTCGAAGTTGATAGTGAATTTCTCTGAAGAGTCGGGGAGAGTGGACGTAGGAGCTTGAGTCTCGAACCACTATAATTGCTGTGTTCTTTATTGCTTTCCTTATCTGTGCTTATACATTTGCGTTGACTTGATTTTGAAAGCATACTTTTCACTGATATTCAGTTGGAATCAATCCACTGAAGTTGCATAAGTGAATCACAACCTAATCACTATTTCATAAAGGGAAGGTTTTCAGCAAAGCTAAAACGAGTATAATCTAAGGGCCAACCATTCCGCATCGGTAGTAGCTAGAAACGAGATAGTTACCAAACCGAACTCTCTTACGAGGATTGATAAGTTAGTTATCCGATCCAAGTAACTTCGGGATCTCTCGACACTCGGACTCGGTTGGGATTATCTCGAGGTTTACTGGAAGCGACTCGATCATTTGTCTCGATGAGACTTTGACTCGAGAAGCGATCTATGCTTCTTATCTGACCCAAGCTGACCTCAGTAAGAAAAAGTTTTAAAAACACTGAACACGTGTATTTCCCCCCCATACACGTGTAAGACTCGTTTGCACCGGGACCAACAATTGCACTATCCATCTTAACCCATATTACAGTCAATATGGCTCCCGGTTATTATTTCCCGTGTTTAAGATTATCTAGCCCATTAATTAATTCAAGCCACTGAAATAGCTTTCCATTAATTAATATCTTTTGTCCTTGGTTAAGGAACAGTTCAACATTATTATCCATATCGGAAACTAGTTCCACTTCCAAGATTTGGTATGATAAATCTTATGAACCTCCCAAGGGGGTAAATCGAACAAGCGTACTTGCCCACGATTCTCCGTATTAAATCTTAGCAATCGCATGTGACCAATAATATTGCCCAAGATATAAAGTATTGAATCTCAATGATTCTCTACCCGTGATAAGTCAAAGCAATAGTTACCAACCACACGTGATCCTATTTAAGGGACGAAGATTAAGAAATAACGAACCACTGAGGTCTAATTCTTCCTTGTTCGGGCTCAAGAATTTGTCCTCCTCAGAGGTCCTATTCAAAGCATCACCATGCACTAGTGTAATCTCTTGGTCAAGACAAGTCAATCCGAGCCTTACACTTCAACCTTTCACGATGGATTGTTCATTTCCATCTAGGTCGTGAATGGTGTACTTTTTGGTTACAAGGACCCGCAATTTAATCTTCGTGATCCGGTATCACTAAATTAACTACAATGTAACTCGTCTTATTTATTGAAAAAGTTATACAATAAATATATGTAACATTCGATGATATTTAAAGCATCAGTGATAAACAATTTATTTCAGTAAATAAGTCCGAAATTCAGTTTTGATTATACAAAGTAAAAACATACTTTCCAGTATAATCCCAACATAATATCTCCACACAGATAAGGTACGAAGCTGACAAGTTGATCACCAGCAACCAGATGAAGTGACTTGAGGTTGAGGCTCTATGAGCCAGAAGTCGCAGGTCGTAGGAATCACATAGGCTACCCGAGGTCGGAGGCGACTTGGAACGTTATGCAATTCGCTGGGTGACGTGGAAGAAAGGGAAGGCCACTTGGCAACCTAGATGGTCGCACAAGTCGGGGCCGACTCGGTCTCAAGGTCGAAAGGAGGATAAATATGGCAAAGATACGGGGAGTTAATGGTGCGGATTTTGCGGACCGTAATCAGGGTAAGTGTATCCGGATGCGCAACTTACGAGACAAGCAAGGGAACCCTAGGTTGGCCCATGGAACGAAGCCCATTAAGACTGTAACCCTAATTCTTTATCTATAAATTTAACTTGTATTACACATTGTAAGTGATCGAATTCTTCACACATTAGAATCCTAGGCAGAAATTATAGTGCAAGATACCTGGCTTGGAACCCCCAGACGTAGTCTTATTCAAAAGACGAACTGGGTAACCAAACTTCATGTTTTTACTTGTTTTGTTCGTCTGCTTAATTATTATTTATTATTTGTTGGCCGGTGAACATAAATCGGGTACAACAATTGGCACCGTCTGTGGGAATAATTTCTACTGATTGTTCATCATTCTTGGAAGACCCACCTTCCGTTCATCAACGATGGCCATCAACCCGATAGTGTCTACTGGGCGAGAAGCTGACTCTCAAGATGGGGCAGAAGCCTCCCTAGGCTCCCATCGCTCTAACCGAAGGGTTGCCACAACCACTCTGGACTGGGGCAATCTCATTCGGACCCCGGAAGATGAAAAAGCCATCCTGGCTGCCCTCCGTAAGAGGCAGCTTATCTTCGACGGCCCAGAAGAATCACTTCCAAACAAGAAGGTCACCAGGAGGGAGGACCCGCCTAAAGCTAAGGGGCATCTAACCCCAAAAGGGCAGTCTGCGGGTCAACTAACCCTCCAGGCGATGAGAGTCACTAACACTAGGAAGTTCCGGCTTCTACGGACTGACAGACCAGCGGTTTCAAACAACTTGTTCAACCGCCTTGGAAACCTCGGAGCACTGAAAGCTCCAGCAGATGTGGAGGATGAGGCTAACTCTTCTATCCCGGATCGCGAAAAGCTTAGTCGTGATCTCTCATTCGCACTAGCTTCTCACTCAAAGACGGCGTCAAGGGTTCGCCATCCGTCATGGAAACAGTAGGCCGCCTCGCTCGACCAGATATTCACGATGCAGTGTCGACTTATTCGCTACCGCTCATACATTGCTTGAACGGGTCAAGATCAAGACGAATGATGGGGACAGATGTCGACCTCATTATCCCGAGATCGCCATTTAAGACGCTTAATTACTTTAAAGATTCTACTGCATTTAAAAGTCGACGCAATGCAATAGATTGCTACAATGGGAGCACGGACCCAAGGGCTCATGTATCAAGGTATATCTCCTACATGGCATCCACGGGCAAACCGATGCACGGATATGTAGGCTCTTTCCTTTAACTTTGAGCGACCATGCTCATATGTGGTTCACTTCACTGCCTCCATGTTCGGTGTACACATTCGACCAGCTCGCAAGACTATTCCTGAGTGATTTCTCGACAATGGCTCCCCGACTAGCGACCAAGCAGCGCCTGATGAATGCTCAACGGGGTGACAATGAATCGACGATCCTATATTGAAAGGATCGAGAAGCTCATAAGGGGATCCCTTAGGGGATGAGGCAAAACTGCTCGGGGCCGTTGGCGGCCTTAGAAGGGGGACCAAGATGTGGCGGCGCATGACCGCCGACTATCCAACCAGTTATGCCAATTTAAAGCGGGGCCGGGCGACCGATACTTACTTGAGAGTTAAGTCCCGACTCTCCTGGCCGGAGGAGGAAGTCGGGCATCAAAAAGGAGTTCCGAGGAATTAAGAGCCACAAAGACTCTCCTAGCAACTATAAGCCGTTCGAAGAGTCAATTTCTGTGAAGTTGATGGATGTCTTAGGCATGACGCCCATTCATGTCTCTGAGCGGATTAAGGATCGGAGTTACTTCTCCCACCTCGTCCCAATGAGGAATAAGGGTAAGGAGAATCCGTACAAGTTCTCGCAGAACTACCATGACCAAGGTGCCACTATACAAGTGAATCGCGAGGACCTCTTGAAACAAAATTTTGGAGGCTATATCACGAGGATGGATTGTTGAATGAGTTTATCAAAAGCGACCTCGGAAAGGCGAAGCCGGTACCTTGAAGATCGCAAAACCACCCAACCGTTCGAGGAAATGGAGTCGACAGAGAGACCTCTCCACCATTAAAGCTTACGAGCTCAAGAATACATATGGCACAGAGACCTAGTACCCGTGAAATGGGGCTCATCCGAGATACTTTCTTTTTAGTAGATCGGAGGTCACCTTCTTTTGTAATAGTCTGGCCAAGTTAAATAAAGAAATTTTTCTTTTCAACACTCCTGTGTGAAGAAACCAAATGGGTCGCGTGAAAAACATATGATCGATAAAATGCATGCCACATGAAAGACATGATCGATAACATACAGGTCGCATGAAAGACATGATCGATAACATGCAGGTCGCATAAAAGACGTGATCGATAACATGCAGGTCGCATAAAAGACATGATTGATAACACGCGAACCCGAGGTGTGACTTTAGAAATACTGGAGGCGAGATCGCCACCCTAGCGGTGCGGTTATCCCCCGACTTTGTAAGACGACTATGCAAATGTCCAAGAACAAGTCGCCTAGAAAATAGGACGACAAGGACTAAGCAAAAGTCGCATAAGGAAATCAAGTCGGCACAATGAGGGGTGGAAAGAAGAAGTGATATTCCGTATTGACGAAAGGCCAAAGGCTACTCAAGTCGCAAATTGCTCGGCCATAAATGGTCGTCGACGAGCGCAAACAAGTATCGCACTAAAGAGTTTCAACTCAAAGTGATAGCACAGATATGTCTCGCACAAAGTGTCTCGGCTCGGAGTGCGAGCACAGAAAAGACTTGTACGAAGAGGCTCGCTACCTCGGAGTACAAGCACAGAAAAAACTTTTACGAAGAGGCTCGCTACCTCGGAGTACAAGCACAGAAAAGACTTGTACGAAGAGGCTCACTACCTCGGAGTACAGGCACAGAAAAGACTTGTACGAAGAGGCTCGCTACCTCAGAGTACAAGAGCAGGAAAAACTTATACGAAGAGGTTCGCCACCTCAGAGTACAAGGAGGAAAGTCTCGCACTAAAGAATTTCAACTCAAAGTGCGAGCACAGAAAAGTCTCGCACTAAAGAGTTTCAACTCCAAGTGCGAGCACAAAAAAGTCTCTCACTAAAGACTTTCAACTCAAAGTGCGAGCACAGAAAAGTCTCTCACTAAAGAGTTTCAACTCCAAGTGCGAGCACAGAAAAGTCTCGCACTAAAGAGTTTCAACTCAAAAGTGCGAAAAAAAAAGTCTCGCACTGCAGAGTTTCAACTCCAGTCGAAAGCACAAAAAGTCTCGCACTAAAGAGTTTCAACTCAAAGTGCGAGCACAGAAAAGTCTCGCACTAAAGAGTTTCAACTCCAAGTGCGAGCACAGAAAAGTCTCGCACTAAAGAGTTTCAACTCAAAGTGCGAGCACAAAAAAGTCTCACACTAAAGAGTTTCAACTCAAAGTGTGAGCACTGAAAAGTCTTGCACCAGAGAGTTTCAACTCCAAGTGCGAGCACAAAAAGGTCTCGCACTAAAGAGTTTTAACTCACAGTGCGAGCACAGATAAGTCTCGCACTAAAGAGTTTCAACTCTAAGTGCGAGCGTCAACCAGAACTCTCGACGAGCTCAAATCTTGGCGGGTAGCGACCTCGGATGTATAAACTCCCGACTTGGGGGCATGAAGGAGAATCGAACCCGCAAAGATATGTCAAACTTAATACCAACAATGCAACCTCAAGTACAGAGGGTAGACGAATCCTAATTCAAAGAAGAGATCAAGACCGACCTCCGAACGAAGTCGGAGTCCGCTCTTGGGGGTAATTGTTGTAACATGAATAATCTCTCCACACAGATAAGGTACGAAGCTGACAAGTCGATCACCAGCAACCAGATGAAGTGACTTGAGGTTGAGGCTCTATGAGCCAGAAGCCGCAGGTCGTAGGAATCACATAGGCTACCCGAGGTCGGAGGTGACTTGGAACGTTGCGCAAGTCGCTGGGTGACGTGGAAGAAAGGGAATGCCACTTGGCGACCTGGAAGGTTGCACAAGTCGGGGGCAACTCGGTCTCAAGGTCGAAAGGAGGATAAATATGGCAAAGATACGGGGAGTTAATGGTGCGGATTTTGCGGACCGTAATCAGGGTAAATGTATCCGGATGCGCGACTTGCGGGACAAGCAAGGGAACCCTAGGTCGGCCAATGGAACGAAGCCCATTAAGACTGTAACCCTAATTCTTTGTCTATAAATATAACTTGTATTACACATTGTAAGTGATCGAATTCTTCACACATTAGAATCCTAGGCATAAATTATAGTGCAAGATACCTGGCTTGGAGCCCCCAAACGTAGTCTTATTCAAAAGACGAACTGGGTAACCAAACTTCGTGTTTTTATTTATTTTGATCGTCTGCTTAATTATTGTTTATTATTTGTTGGCCGGTGAACATAAACCGGGTGCAACAATAGGCGATCCCGTGAGGGAGATAAGTCTCATAGGCAATCCCGTAAGGGAGATAAGTCCCGTGAGAGTGAGAACTCATTAAACATCTATAGGCGATCCCGTGAGGGAGATAAGTCCCGTTGAGTGAGAGCTCCATAAATATATGTTGGTTAAGGTGGTGCCCCATGAAGGGAAGAGTGAATGTAGGACGAGTTGTCCGAACCACTATAAAAATATGTGTGTTCTTACTTGCTTTCATATTAAGTGTCATACATACTTTAGCAAATCTACATAACGCATTAAAAAAATTAAATCACCTCCCATTGAGATTTTACGAGTTTTAAATCGGGTTTTTCGGGACCAACAAAGTCTGTGATCATTTTTATGCAAGTTCAGTAGATTGGTTCCAATCAAATATCGAGAAAATCACTTTCGATGAAAAAACATGCAATGTATATAATGCAAGATGCGAAAGCAAACAACACAACAATTATAGTGGTTCAGAGACTCAAGCTCCTACGACCACTCTCTCTGATCTTCAGAGAAATTCCTTAACCACTTCCTAAAGCTTTCAGGCTAACTCATTGTAGCTTACTCACTTTTCTACCTTGAGTTTTCTGGCTGACTCACTGCAGCTTACTAACTCAAACACACACAAGTGTTCAGACTACCACAAGTAGCTTACTAACTTCTTCTCTAGAGTTTTACAGGTGACTCAACGCGCACTTACTCACTCTTTACAACTCTAACTCACCAACAAAACACACACACTCAAACTACCTTATCAAAGGGTTTGAGTTTGGGTTGGTTTCCAACTAGGGTGAGATATCCTTTACAATAAGAACAAATGCAAAGGCTAGGATATCTCTACTAAGCTTTGGATATTTCTATCAAAACTAGGCTTAGTGAATGAGCTCTCTCCAATGTGAAACACTTGGGAAATTCTAGGGTTTTCTAGTGCTTCGATTTGCAAGAATACGAATGAGCTCTTGAGTTGCTTGAAATTTCCCGTAACCTTTCAATGTAGAAGGTCACTGGTATTTATAGGCAATTTCTCCAAAGGTTACTCCTGAAAAACTATCTGTTGGAAGAGATAATATCAAGGGTTTCCTCTTCTGGTTATTGATGAACGACTATTTTTAGGGTTTGAACACTCTCTTGCATGTTTTAGGAAATATGCAGCCAAGTAGCCAATCATCAACTTCTGTGAACTGGAAGATATCAGCTCTGACATTTCTTCAGTGATATGTCGCTTTCAGTGTCAGTTCAGTACAGTGTTGTTGTCTCCTCATTGGTTGAAATCTTTGTTTGAGCAGAGACAACCAAACGACTCTTTTTTCTTGATCTGATATGTTCCTTAATGTCCACAAATGTCTAACATTCTGTTTGTTTGTTCTAGGAATGGACATAACACTATTTCATGAAATAGTTGTTCAGGTTCCTTTTGATCAGGTAAAAAAAGTCTTCAGGATCTTCTGTTCTTCAGGATTCTTCTGAGTCTTCAGGATAATTCTGATATTCAGAGTCTTCTGAGTCTTCAGTATACTAAAAATTTCCTGATCTATATCTGCTGACTATACATGGTGCAGATACTTCTGAGTCATGATATCTAATGAAACCTGATCCTGATTCTATTCTATCAAGATGTCCTGATACATGTCATACTCAGGGTTTTGGGATCTAATCAAAACTTCTTTATTAAATTCATCTCCCAACATAGATGATATATTAGTTATATTAATGCTTCTTATGATTATATGTTTTATTATCTATTAGTTATGTTAGTATTTTTTAAATGTAATTTTATCTATTTGTAGTAATTTCATGTAATTGTGCTTATTATTGTAATGCTTGTATCATTCTATTATGAAATTTTATGTTGTCTTTTGATTAAAGTATATTATTTTAATTTATTGCACATTATTTTTTAAATTACTTTATAATTTAAAATTATAATATTAATTTATTTTTTACTAATTGAGAAGAAAAAAATATAATTTGAAATTTATAATGTTATAAATAAAAAATTGAATTACTAATAAAAAATATAAACTGAAATTTTGATTACCAATACAAATTATAAAACTAAGAAAAAAAAAAAGGAAAAGTAAAAATTTGTAACATTATAAATTTCAACTTATATTTTTTTTTTTACATTATAAAAAAAATAATGTTACAAATTTGTTTAATGTTACAAATTTTTATAATGTTACATTATAAAAAAAATAATGTTACAAATTTAAGAAAAGGAAAAGTAAAAATTTAGAAAATATGTAACATTAATAAAATATTCATGCAAATTAAAATTGAAATTTCATTGTAATATTACAAGGGAAATTACAACACTAAATTAAGGAATAAAAAATTAAAAAAAGTAAACATAGCGTCACATATATGGTACTCTATATATAGTGTTGAAAAGTTGTAATATAGTGCAAAACTCTAATATAGCATCAGGATAGAGTATTTGCTGGAGACTGAATTATAGAGTAAAACTCCAACTTAAGGGCTGGTGGAGATGCTCTAAGAGAGATGAGATAACGAAAAATAATGAGAAGAAAGAAATGTAAACAGTGTAGCAATTAAAAAAATATATATAAATAAACAAGATTCCCAAAAAAAAATTTAGCTTCCGTTTCACGCTTTTCACACTCTATCTAGTAACTTTTTGTTAGTTTAAGTACTAATAAAAACGCAAGTAACCAAACCACAATTATGAATTCAAAAGATTGAGATTTTGTTCCTTGTTTTTTTTCCATCAAGCAATAAGGGGAATGTTTCTCGTACTTTTATTGGCCAGACAACTATGTATAATATCATGTCAAACTCCAGGCTCTGTTACCTTTTCAGTGGAGATAAACAATTCAAAACATACCAAGTTGTCCAAGTTCAATAAATTGGGTAGGTTACAGAAAATTAAAGGAAAACAAGGTTTGCTTACCGTACTCCATTCACTTTCCATAATAGGTTTGTTCCTCTTTGTCTACAATCTGTCAATTTGGGAAAAGATGAATGTATAAGCTTCAATTGCCAATATAAACAATCATTTCACTATTGTACAGAAAGATAAAAGCATCTGGGTATGTTTGTTTCTAGCTTAACGAAGTAAGATTTTATTTTCAAAATCCTAATGCATGTTTATTTGTATAATTTTACCGATGGATTTCAAAAGAGAATGATAACACATACAGGTAAGAGAAAAGGTGAATCCTTAAGTACTTAAATCACTATCGTAGATTATCTAATACCAAGTCCATACAAACACACTAATTGACAAAAGATCCCTCAATCTATATTGGACACAAAGAAAAACACATATATCGACAATAAGTCACTCGCGAAAGCAGCTCATGTGTGTACCAGAAAATTAACAATTCCACATGAATCATGCAAAATAAGGTCTCAAAACAAATGTTATTTATCAATTTATGATTTTATCCCTAACTGTAGAAATCGGGGGCACCGGGTGCGGTCCCACACACTCATCCAATAGCGGAGGAGACTAGTCACGCCCCTTGTGAGGTTCCATCCTAAAACCAATTGGTGATAGGAGGAGAATTTCACTAGGTTTATAAAAATAGTCTCATTTCTTCTAATATTCCGATGTGGGACAACTCACACGTGAAAATCCTTTTATCATATATTCAACACACCCCTCATGTGAGTCCTTCACAATTCTCTAAACAAAACAGGATCACCCATGCTCCAATCAATTCAACAAACCTCGACTCACGCGAATTAAACAGCCCTCTGTCAATTCAAATTCAACCTCCAGACCTCATGCGACCGACAAATGACCACCCGGCTAAGACGAGCATGGGGCCCGCTCTGATACCATGTAGAAATCGGGGGCACCGGTGCGGTCCCACACACTCATCCAATAGCGGAGGAGACTAGTTAATGACCAAGATCTAATCTATTAATTACATATTAATGACCAATAATGACCAAGATCTAATCTATTAATTACATATTAATGACCAATAATGACCAAGATCTAATCTATTAATTACATATTAATTATCCTTAATATACAAATCAATTATCCTTAATACTAACAGAAACAAGAATCGAGAAGCATGTCAAAGCGAACACCAATGTGGGGATGAAAATGAACAATTCTACATTATCAATAGGCATTTGATTTGATCAAGTTCTATCTCATGCTAAATGCTAAATCACCGGCTTACATCAAACTTCATAAAATAATCAGTACAGTTAGTAGCGAAATCCTCATAGATATGAAAATGTGTGTATGGAGGGCATTGAACCCCAATTACATAGTTATGGTGATTTGCCCTGTTAAAATGGACTAAACATTCTACACACTCCGGTTTCATCCTTTGATCATTAAATCCTAACTCTTTACCAGAACTAAGAATAACGTTCTTAATTGTTAGGTTAAACTATTCCATTGATTACTTTTGTGCTTTATTTATGTTTCTTTAACATTTCCTATTTCCCGTAATCAAAGCCAGAATAAACCTAAAAGACCGCACTCCTAAACACAAAGTAGAGAGTAGTACATGCATACAGTCAGTGACGGATTCAGAAATTTTAAATAGGGTATGCACAATTATAAAAAAAAAAATTAAAAATTAAAATCATACAATCCAAATTACTAAAAGCAGGTTCCTTAAAAAAAGTAACATAAACAAAATATCGACAATCTATAATTTAAAAACATATAATATTAAAAGTTACAAACATTTTTTTATCTAAATAAAATATTACATTATCATCGACAAGGTCTCATATTTTGAAAGTGGTTCCTAATGTCATTGTTACTTATTTCTTTATTGTTTTCATAGTTCAGTTTGACAACATACTTCAGTTTCTACACTACTATGTTATATGTAATATTTGTATGCACCATGTGCACTGTGCACTCCATAGTGTATTTTGGAAATATACAATTTGTTGCACAGAAGCATTCAATTTGTTTACACTGAAACATGCAACTATTAATATGAGAAACAAGTTGCATGTTTCAGTATAAACAAATTTCACGTTACAGTACAACATGTTGTATATTTCTAAAAACTTTATGAAATGCGGTGCACCTGGTGCACATGAGACTCACTCGTAATATAAATAATATGATAAATTTTGTGTTGCATTGGAAAAATTTTGAGTGGTGTATAATCTACTAAAAATTCATTACAATTACTCATATTCAACTTCCTTATTTACACTTATTTCTATAGATCTGTCATTAGTTACATATGTACATGGATATATGAATTGGTTAGAAATTACAGAGGAATATAATTTAATAGATGATAAAACAATGAAAACAAAAATATATTAATTAAATACTACACATATATATAGAAAAAAAATATTTGCAAAAAAAAGAGGGTATGCACTTGCATATCCTTTGGTTGGCTGGATCCGCCTCTGCATACAGTGACGGATCCAGAATTTTGTCGGGGGCGAATTTTTCCATTGGGTAAGGGTGACGTATAAATCTCAGTGATTCTCGGTTCCTTTGATTCCAGTTAACAAATTTACTGTATAGCAAAATGGGGTAAAAACATCAGTTCAACTCTTTTAATTAATAAAAAAAACAAATATATATGTAAATTCATAGGTATGATCCGAGTAAAGTTGCTTGTTTACAGGCAACAACAATGTACATGTATCTTTAATTTCCGACTCACAGAAGTTTGTGTTACCGCAGATCCGAAGTGTTCGTTGATACGGCGGTGATTGTGGCGGCGGTATCACCGGTGGTGGAATTACGCGATGCAAAACCACCGTCTCTGTTGTTTCTTCAAATATTTATACGCATGTCACCTTAATTATAGAGTGGCCTGTGGGTTAAACAAGAGCTTGAATTACAGATAACTTTGGCCTTAAATGGATTTAGTCCCATAAATTTTTTTGTCGTTAATTTAGTTTCAATAATTTTGACAATGTTCAATTTTAGTTCCAAATCGGTCGATGTTGTACACCAAAAATTACGGAACGAGATTTGTTATGTGGCTATGTGATTTGGTAGTACAAACAAGTATTTATGAGTGTGTGATGTAATTAATGAGGAACATATCGAATGTTCTTTATTGAATAGCAATGATAAGGATTCAGGTAAGTAAATGCGCGAGGATTTGGGCCGAAGGCCTCTTTTGTTGACTGATAAAGCCGTTGTATTCAGTATGAAATTTTTTGCGACCCTTTAATGAGTCTTAAATTCTTGTATTTATACTACAACTTCACTAACTGGTCTTTCTCGCGCCTCAAGGGGAGTCTGACCAGCATTAAATATTTTCCTGCTTAGTTGGACCCTAAAAACCTATTATACCAATCTAAACACGTCTCCCGGTTCTGAAGCGCGGCGGGCTGCAGGTGGTTCACGGAGATTTGTGCCTATGTTTTCCTCTTTGAGTCCGCGGTCATAGGACCAGTATTATTTTCAGAAACTTCTCGGCCATTTGGGGGAAATTCTCTGACATTGGCTGAGATCGGTGGTTTACGTGTTTGTTTAACCAAAATCAGGTCTTGGTAAGTGGGAAGTCTTTGAATCATCTCTCTATCCCTCCTACCTTGGTTACAAATCTCACAAATTCGGCCAAGTATAATTTTCCTCTTTTATGTACGCAAATGCCTTGGGAGTCGCTGATTGGAATGGGATGACTTGCGAATGTGTTGCCCGCCGGGCGACCACCCAGCATGGGAGCGGGTGGCCATTGGGCTGTTGGGGAATGAGTTGCACAGATCTATTCGGGGTGAATATTTAAATACAAATTTAATTCTTTAATTATTACTAGCATGAATTAATCCTATATTAATTCAAATAATAATTGCAACAACATATCATGCATATAAAAAGCCACGTAAAACCTACGCATGCGGAATCTACGGGTTTACGTGAACGCATTCCTCGGGATGGCAAAGACTTGGGTCGGACGGACTAACCAAAAGGACTTCCCAAGTATTCCCTTAGCCCTTGCTCAACTATCCGGTGGAAGGACACTTGTCGAACAATTAACAAAAGGAAAAAATAAACTTTGTTGCACCACCTTTGTGGATTTGCTAATTTTTTCAGCACATGGAATTGTACTTAGGAATGAAACAATCATCCCCTATTTATAGGAGAGGAGTGGTCGAAATTTCTTGTAGAAAATCAATGTGGGAAAAGACTTTTCTTGGTCACCAAGAAATCTTGAATATATCTCATATATTCTTTTTCCCGTAATTAAAATATTCCACAAAAATCCCACCTCCTCAATTATGGATAATTTTCGAAAATACTAAGCAAGATCCCAAGATTTGGATCTTCTTGAATTTATGAGATATTCTTGTATTTCAAGAAATACATATCTTCCATAATATCTTTTCAAGAAAATCAAGAAAATCTTTCTTGCCCACTATATTTCCAAAAATTTCGAGATTCCTTAATGAATAACCAAGTGGGAGATTTCTTGAATTTAATGAGATAATCTTGTATTCCAAGAATACATATCTTCATTCCATAACAAAATTCAAAGAAAATCTTTCTCCCTCTTTTATCCATAAATTTCGAAATTTTAGAGGAAAAATTAAGCAACAATATTTATTTTATTTTAATCACTTTTTCAGTTAATGGACTATATGTTGGGCTACTCAGGGGGCCTTTAGGAGAATTAAGATTGGACCTTCTAATGGACCTTGAATATCTAATATTGAGCCACAATATAATTCAAGCCCATAAATATTAATTAATCTCACTACATAATTAATATTGCACTATCCATCTTAACCCATATTACAGTCAATATGGCTCCCGGTCATTATTTCCCGTGTTTAAGATTATCTAGCCCATTAATTAACTCAAGCCACTGAAATAGCTTTCCATTAATTAATATCTTTTATCCTTGGTCAAGGAACGGTTCAACATTATTATCCATACCGAAACTAATTCCACTTGCAAGATTTGGTATGATAAAAGCTTATGAACCTCCCAAGGGGCAAATCAAACAAGCGTGCTTGCACACGATTCTTCAGATAAATCTTAGCAATCATATGTGACTAATAATATTGCCCAAGATAAAAAGTATTGAATCTCTTTGATTCGCTACCCATGATAAGTCAAAACAATAGTTACCAATCCCACGATCCTATTTAAGGGGCGAAGATTAAGAAACAACGAACCATTTGTCTAATTCTCCCTTGTTCGATTAAAGAATTTATCCTCATGTAGGTCCTATTCGATTACATCGGTCATGCACTAGTGTAATCTCTTGGTCAAGACAAGCCAATCTGAGCCTTACACTTCAACCTTTCACGATGGGTTGTTCATTTCCATCTAGGTCGTGAATGGCGTACTTTTAAGTTACAATGGACTGTTAATTTAATCTTCGTGATCTGGTATCACTAAATTAACTACAATGTAACACGCGTCGAATTATTGAAAGCTTATGCGAAAAATATATGTAACATTCAATGATATTTAAAGCATCGATGATAAACAATTTATTTCAAGAAATAAGTCCGAAACTCGGTTTTAGATTATACAAAAGTAAAAAGCATACTTTTTCAAATAATCCCAACAATCTCCCACTTATACTCAAAATCGCTTTTAAGTATACTACAACATGTCTCGCGTAGTCCGTGACATCTAATGTCACCTACACGAACCTAATAATTTCTCCCACTTATACTCAAAAGCAGATTGACAACGGTCTTGACACCCATTCCACCCACATGTCTCTCGAATGTATTCAGAGGCGACTCTTTGTGAATGGATCTGCTAGGCTGTCCTCAGACGCTATCTTTTGCCACATCTATATCTCATCTCTTAACGATTTCTCGTATATAAGATGTCTTTCCTTTAGTGTGCTTGTTTGACTCGTGGACTCTTGGTTCTCTTGAATTTGCAATCGCCCCTAGCAGAGATATTGCTGACAAATTCAGAACACCATCCAAGTCCACTAAGAAGATCTAGAGTCCAATCGGTTCTTTCACTGCTTCACAAGTAGCTACTTACCCGATTTCCATGGTTGAGCCAGTGATGCATTTCTGCTTCACACTCGTCCATTTGATGGCTACACTTCCCAAATGGAAACACACTAATCGAGGCGATAATTTACGAATCTAAATCGATTTGGAAATTCGAACCGTAGCCGATGGGGATTGGAGTATCGGATCGATAAATCAACATTCTATCCCGAGTTCTTTTCGGACACTTCGAATCGTTTTAATCGTCATTCAATGCGCTTTCCTCGGGTTACTTTGATATCTTGCTACCATGCCTATGGCAAAGCAGATATCTGGTCTCGTACACAGCATTGCACACATAAGGTTTCCGACAGCCGAAGCACAAGGAAAACCTTTCATGTCATCTATCTCCTTTTGCGTCTTAGGGAACATTTTCTTGGATAGATGGATTCCAAGTCTCAAAGGTACTAAGCCTTTCTTGGAATCTTGCATGCTGAATCATTTCAAGACAGTGTCTATGTATGAAACTTGCGATAACCCGATCACCCTTTTCTTGCGATCTCGAGTGATCTTGATCCCAAGGATGTGTCCGGCTTTCCCTAAGTCTTTCATATCAAACTGTTTTGAAAGTCATGCCCTTACGTCTGATAATACCTTCACATCGTCCCCGATGATCAGAATGTCATCTACGTATAGTACTAAGAATACCAATGCAGTTCCGACACGCTTTTTATACAACTTTCATAACTTGTTTTGATCAAACCCATAAGACTTTATAACATGACCAAAACATTAGTTCCAAGCTCTGGATGCCTGTTTGAGTCTATAAATGGACTTCTTGAGCTTACAAACAAGATGTTCTTGGCCTGTTTCAATGAAACCTCTGGTTGTTGCAAATAGATCTCTTCATCAAGACTTCCGTTAAGAAAAGCTGTCTTGACATCCATTTGCCACATTTTAAAGTCGAAATGCACAACAATCGATAAGAGAATACGGATGGACTTAAGCATGGCTACAAGCGAAAAAGTTTCCTCATAATCGATCCCTTCTTTCTGAGTATAACCTTTCTTCACTAGTCTTGCTTTAAAGGTTTCAACCTTCCCGTCCGGTCCTCTTTTCCTCTTATATACCCACTTGCATCTAATGGGTTTGACCCCATTAAGTGGTTCGACTAGCTCCCACACTCTATTATGAAACATAGAACTCGTTTCGACTTTCATTGTTGTTTGCCAAGAATCTGCATCCTTATCTTGGAGTGCCTCGTCATATATCCATGGGTCTGATTTGTCTTGTCCGGGAATCAAGTCCGAGGACTCTCCTATTCTCATGAATCTCTCGGGCTGACTAACAACCCTCCCACTACGACGAGGCTCCGGTTGCCAGAAAGCGTGTCGTTTGGTATATCATCTAGTACGAGTTAGCAATCGAGGTTTGCCCTCTAAGCTCATTTAAGGTAATCTCACTTCGGGTTTTCTTTGGTTCATATAGTCTTCTTCCAAAAACTAAAGTGGGTCTTGATGACCACCTTTTTGATCTTCGGGACTATAGAACATACACCCTTTTGTTCCTTTGGGGTATCCTACAAATGCGCCTTAATTACGATCGAGGATCCGACTTACGGCTTCCTTTGTCCAACACGTGGGCGGACACCCCCAAATTCTCATGTGTCTCATACTAGGCTTGCGCCCGGGTCCACAATTCTTTGGGAGTTTTGGGAACCGATTTGGATAGCACCAAGTTCAGAATGTAAGCCGCTGTTTCCAAGGCATGACCCCAGAACGACTCGGGAAGATCCACATAACTCATCATTGATCTAACCATTTCCAAAAGAATTTTGTTTTTTAAGCTCTGCAACCCCGTTTTGTTGAGGGGTTCCGGTGTAGTGAGTCGATACAATCCCTTCATCGATAAGGGTTCAAAACTCATCGCCGAGGTATTCGCCTTCACGATTAGATCGTAGAGAGACTTGATACATTTTTCCCTATGATTCTCTGTTTGAGCCTTAAATTTTAGAATTTTTCAAAGGTCTCATATTCATGCTTCATAAGGAAAATGTACCTTGAGTAATCATCAATAAAATTACTCATAACCTCCTCTTGCTTTGGTTGACATTGGACCACATACATCCTGTGTGAACGATCTCTAACACTTCTTTGGCCCTATTCCCTTGGCTCCAAATGCCCTCTTGCTCATATTACCCTCCAAACATGATTCGCGGGTTGGAATTTGTTCAACTTGGAGACGCCTCCAAAGAAACCATCTTTCACCAACCTTTGGATCCTCTTTGGATTTATATGACCTAATCTTAGATGCCAAAGAAGTATTTAGCTCACGCTTTTGTTTTGTCGGAAATAGTTGATGTGTTATAGGATGCATTTCATGAGTGGTGTGCACATTAATTGTATAGAGATTTTCCATCAATGTCCCGTAATGTATATACTCATCATTTCAAATATGATGTCATTCTTATTAGAAGAAACTTAGTGTCCTTTAATCGAATTTTAGAAACCGAAAGTGAATTCTTTCTAAAACCGGGAACATAAAGATAATCTCAAAAAAACTTTATCTTCAAAAGATAGGTGCACTTCTCCCATCGCTTTAATTCGCTACTCATGTAGCATTGCAATGTCTTCTACTTGCTTAGTATTGCAATAATCATTACTATCGTAAGATTGCAATATCGCCACTTCACGTAGCATTGCAATGTCTTCTACTTTCGTAACGCGTTGCCCGGTGTGATGAGGATCTCACTCCCACTAAGTTGCGGGATCATTTAGAACCCGTGAAACCAACATGATTAGTGGATCTCGTGATCAACCACCCACGAATGAGAAGTATACGCCGCTAAACAAGTTTCAACAACTAGTGTGAGAATTACCTTTCTTTTTCGTCCCTTTTGGGGTTGGAACAGCAAAACCTCCATTGTCCTCTCTTCTGATCTTAAGCACTTCCTCTTTGGATTTTCCTTGACACAACAAAGATTCCTCATCTTACCATTGCCGCTTGGCAATAGTTGAGTTTTATTGCTTATGGCCTTTTGGTCCTCTTCTTTATCTTGCCTTCCTTTGGCCTAGAAGATGAAGACAGACCACTTGTTGCCGCAAAGCTTGAGTTTGGTGCCTTATCAACATTTCGCGAGACCAAAAGCTTGCAACAAATTAGCTAGCGAGGCCAAAATGCTCAAAAAACTTTTTTTTAGGCAAGAGAGTGAAGTACCAAATTCATCCGAAGTCTCCGGATCATAATCTGCTTTCGAGAATCTCAAGTTTGTTCAGATGGGCCATCTATTTTGAGGATCGTAATCCCTTACGGGTTTGCCCTCCACCATTTTCAAATACCGCATTTACATCTCTCGCAAGGTGATCCGACGAGTCCCGCATGTTTTGACTCGTCGGTTGGCTCATCCCGATTTTGGTGTGTCAAGAATCCACTTGTGCTTTTTTGTCAGATTAGGACAATTATAATTTTTTCGTTTCCAATCAATATAGTTTCCATACATATTGTATTAACTTTAAGTATAATAACAAGGATTAAAAGGTAACGTCGTCTTTGGCGAAATAAACAACTATATCTGATAAAGACAAGTATATCACAAGATTCGATCACATGCATCATATTTAAAATCTCAAAAAAAAATATGAACATGCATCGACCAACATCTCAAAAACAGTTTAAATAAGCCACGTTGGGTGGGTCATTATTTAAACACATTCAAAAGTTACAAACAAGAACGATTCTAAACCTTTAATATCCAGATTAATAGTTGGCTCCCATTTGACCAATATAAAATTGACAGGACTTGGGAAGTATATGCATATCAATTTTATACCTAAGTAATAATCATGATTAAATACAGATTATTATTTCGCTTTGATCGAGCCTCGTTGGGAGGGTCATCGTCGCCACTAGTAATAACCCACAATCATCCGTTTGGAATTCATTCATGTGAAAACTATCTTTTGACCGTCCCGTTTGGGGAATTTCTCCAAAATAATTCATAAATAAATAAATCATGGAGGTCAAAATTAATTCAATTTTATTATCCTAATAAAATTGTCAATTAATTATTTAAACATACTTAGTAATTTTGAAGGTGAGATTTTTCCATTTGGCAACCCTCATGCAAAAACACATTTAAACAAATTAAATAAAGCATAAGATAACACAAATAAATCAAGTAAAACAGAAAAAAAAACATATTGGGCACAAATTATCCAATTGTCATGGTTTGATTTTTCTTGACTTGATCTTGAAGAAACACGTCTCGAATTTCTCCCACTCGTTCGTCTCGAAAAAATACTTCGTCTCGAACGCCACGCCATAAACAAGTAATGAGATGCATGCCAAGCATCCGACCGCCACTTGGCCTTAGACCGACCTCGGCACCGCCCGTGGTGCCGCCCGGTCCTCGACGCCTTGGCCTTTGTCGGCGGCGTCAATCTCAAAACCGCCTTAGCATCCATTATGCCTTCGCCCATGACCGGTAGCCCGCGTCCCTGTATGTGCCAGCGTCTTTTCCGTCACAGCACTTGAGGCCTGCGGTACCGCGTGTGCCTAAGCGCGCTTCGTCTTCGTCTTGTATGACCACTGTTCCCTTTCGGCAGCCAGCCTAACGTGTCTCACGTCAATTTATTTTGTCCTTTAATTCTTAGATCTCTTCGTTCTGAATCCGGTTTACAATTTATTTACAAAAAATAAATAAACCTAGATCTAGACTAGTCTATTATATTGATCAAAATCAAACAAATCCTAGTCTACTCGTGGATTTTCTCACAGTAAAACAAATCGAGCAAATCAAATTATAACCACAATTTATATGCATGCATAAATAAACACATTAAAATACATGACAATTGGATACCGCAATACTGATCTAACAGTTCCACTATCCATTTCAAATTTAATGTCCACGAATTAAATTACAATTTAAAAAATTCAGAGTCTTCAAACCGTGGCTCGATACCATTGTTGGGGAATGAGTTGCCTGAGATCTATTCGGGTGAATATTTAAATACAAATTTAATTCTTTAATTATTACTAGCATGAATTAATCCTATATTAATTCAAATAATAATTGCAACAACATATCATGCATATAAAAACCACGAAAACCTAAGCATGCGAATCTACGGTTTTACGTGAACGCATTCTCTCGAGATAAGCGGTGACTTCGGTCGGACGGACTAACCAAAAGGACTTCCCAAGTATTCCCTTAGCCCTTGCTCAACTATCCGTGGAAGGACACTTGTCGAACAATTAACAAAAAAGGAAAAAATAAACTTTGTTGCACCACCTTTTGTGGATTTGCTAATTTTTCGGCAAAGACATGGAATTGTACTTAGGAATGAAACAATCATCCCCTATTTATAGGAGAGGAGTGGTCGAAATTTCTTGTAGAAAATCAATGTGGGAAAAGACTTTTTTTGGTCACCAAGAAATCTTGAATATATCTCCTATATTCTTTTTCCCATAATTAAAATATTCCACAAAAATCCCACCTCTCTCAATTATTATGGATAATTTTTTTCGAAAATACTAAGCAAGATCCCAAGATTTGGATCTTCTTGAATTTATGAGATATTCTTGTATTTCAAGAAATACATATCTTCCATAATATCTTTTCAAGAAAATCAAGAAAATCTTTCTTGCCCACTATATTTCCAAAAATTTCGAGATTCCTTAATTAATAACCAAGTGGGAGATTTCCTGAATTTAATGAGATAATCTTGTATACCAAGAATACATATCTTCATTCCATAACAAAATTCAAAGAAAATCTTTCTCCCTCTTTTATCCATAAATTTCGAAAATTTAGAGGAAAAATTAAGCAACAATATTTATTTTATTTTAATCACATTTTCAGTTAATGGACTATATGTTGGGTTACTCAGGGGGCCTTTAGGAGAATTATGATTGGACCTTCTAATGGACCTTGAATATCTAATATTAAGCCACAATATAATTCAAGCCCATAAATATTAATTAATCCCACTACATAATTAATATTGCACTATCCATCTTAACCCATATTACAGTCAATATGGCTCCCGGTCATTATTTCCCGTGTTTAAGATTATCTAGCCCATTAATTAACTCAAGCCACTGAAATAGCTTTCCATTAATTAATATCTTTTATCCTTGGTCAAGGAACGGTTCAACATTATTATCCATACCGGAAACTAATTCCACTTGCAAGATTTGGTATGATAAAGCTTATGAACCTCCCAAGGGGGCAAATCAAACAAGCGTACTTGCACACGATTCTTCGTATTAAATCTTAGCAATCATATGTGACTAATAATATTGCCCAAGATAAAAAGTATTGAATCTCTTTGATTCGCTACCCATGATAAGTCAAAGCAATAGTTACCAATCCCACGTGATCCTATTTAAGGGACGAAGATTAAGAAACAACGAACCACTGAGGTCTAATTCTCCCTTGTTCAGTTCTGAAGAATTTATCCTCATGTAGGTCCTATTCAGTGCATCAGTCATGCACTAGTGTAATCTCTTGGTCAAGACAAGCCAATCTGAGCCTTACACTTCAACCTTTCACGATGGGTTGTTCATTTCCATCTAGGTCGTGAATGGCGTACTTTTAGTTACAAGGGACTGTTAATTTAATCTTCTGTGATATGGTATCACTAAATTAACTACAATGTAACACGTACGAATTACTGAACAGTTATGCAGTAAATATATGTAACATTCAATGATATTTAAAGCATCAGTGATAAACAATTTATTTCAGTAAATAAGTCTGGAAACTCAGTTTCGATTATACAAAGTAAAAAGCATATTTTTCAGTATAATCCCAACATGGGCATGGCGAGCATGGGCGACCAGGGCGTGCAGGCACGGGCGAGCATGGGACTCATGGGCGACCACGGGCGGGCACGGGCGACTCATGGGCGACCACGGGCGAGCATGGGCGGGCATGGCGACTCATGGGCGACCACGGGCGGGCATGGCGACTCATGGGCGACCACGAGCGAGCATGGGCGGGCATGGCGGCTCCCGGGTGAGCATGGGCGGTCATGGGTGAGCACCACGAGCATGGGTGACCATCTGGGGGCCCTCAGCGAGCAGAGGGCGGTCATGGGCGAGCACCACGAGCGTGGGCGACCATCTGGAGGCCCTCGGCGAGCAGCGGGTGACCATGGTTGTCCGGGGGCGAGAAGCGGGAGTCGTCGATGCGGGCGAGAAGTATCGGTTGCCCGGGCGGGTGAGTAGCAATGGTGCGGGTAACTCGTCCATCCTTGAATTTGGCCGGGCAAGTTTGTCTTTGGCTCATGATAACTTGCCCCAGTCTCGATCTTAATATAGGTGATTGCATCTTTGCCTTATTAATTTAGAAGCTTAATAACGATGAGGGATTAATATCATTCTCTCAAATAGGCTAAGTCTTGTATGCATTCAGGTGCACCGTGCACTCATAGTACATTTCAGTGTAAATAAGTTGCATCTTTCAATATAATAAATTATACGATTCTAAAATATACTATGAGTGCGGTGCACATGAATACACATGAGACCCACTCTATCAAATAAGGGGAAATCGGAAAAAGAAATTAAAAGAAAACAAAAAAAGCAATTTTGAAATCCTTCTTTAACCGAGTTTGAATCACAAATGAT
Source organism: Stenogyne calaminthoides (assembly GCA_037126765.1). Lineage (NCBI taxonomy): Eukaryota > Viridiplantae > Streptophyta > Magnoliopsida > Lamiales > Lamiaceae > Stenogyne > Stenogyne calaminthoides. Next base: position 18,462,678 of record JBBCBC010000001.1, read on the forward strand.
CACATAACTTTAACCTCAAATAGATTTAGTCTCGTAAGTTTTTCTCTCGTCGATTTAGTCCCAATAACTTTGACAATGTCCAATTTTAGTCCTGAAAACATCCGAAACAACGCCGTTTTGTCATTTTAATTTGGGGCTTTCCGGCGGATGCTGTGATTGGGCTGCCACATGTATTTTTTTTTAACTAGTGAAATTTCAGGCATATAATTAAAATTTAGAACTTCAAATTAAAATAGAATTGACGACAAGAATTAATCTAACACACTTAAAAAAATACACGTGGCAGTCCGGTGATGAGAACCGCGATCGTAAAACACAAATAATACGCAAAGAATGATAATAATTGTTGCCCCAACTCAGCTTAGCAAGAAACAATTAGGTTTTGACAAAGTTGCCAAGGGTTTTTTATTAATTTTCTGCTTAAAAAACAAAGAAAAACGTCCTAAGTATTTATAGGACAAAAACAAGACCAAATCTGCCCCAAAAAGGACTAAATCTCACCCTAAATCTATACGCGATATATTTGAACGAAAATTAAAGGATAAAAAACGAAATCTAGCTTATAAAATAAATAAAAACAATAAATACATGATAATCTTGATCTTCCTTGTGAATCTTGACAAATCTTGGAATATATCTTGGAAAATCTTGTCCATTAACTTTAGTTGCAAAAGTAGGACAATTCCTTGCCATATAATCATGCACGTATTGTTGGGTCCAAAACCCTCATTCACATCATCCGGTCATAACATCCACCGGAAAGCCCCAAATTGAAACGGCAAAATAACGTTGTTTCGATTGTTGTATACCAAATAATCTCGGTAAATTATTTGGGTTTCTTATATCCTTAATACTCGATCTGCAATTTTCAGAATCCAAAATCTGTTCCATCAAATTTCTCAACAGGTGATTTCCCTTCAGCCATCATAATTGCTCCCACCAGATCCTCAGAACCCGATGCTCTGATACCAGTTGTTAGGATTTAAACTGCAATTATGAAAAAATTGAAAGAACAGGAAATTAAATAACACAGATTTGGTTCCCAGTTCGTCAGGAATGACTACGTCTGGGGGCACTATGAAGGCAGGAGATTTACTAATATTTTCGAACAATTTTCAACGAATCTGATAGGAATTAATAGGCGCAACTGGGCCAAAACCCTAAAACCCCATCCCTGTCGAGTCTGCTAAAACAGACCCAAATGATTTTCTGAGAAATTGGGACGTGAAACAGTCGATCATGCTTCATAACCCAACAAACAACAATTTTGAAGTGTTATAGATCTTCTGAGTTTGACAAATGATCTTTAGAGTGCACTGGCCTCCAATATGAGTGAGAAAAACGGCCAATTATAAGCTCAACCATATACTTTTGTTTTTATTTCTTAGTTTGCTTGACATATATCTAAAATTTTAGATTTAATAGATTAATTTTAATGTTTTTTGTTTTTTTTTTTCAGTTTGTATTCCAATATATTATCTAAAGTTTTAAACTCTTATATACATTCGTTTATTCGTTTTTCTTAATAATATGTGAAAAGTTTAAATTAATACAATTTTAATTTTAGTAACTCTAATTTTATTCTTTAAATTATTTAAATAATTTTATGTTTTTTAATTTCACATACTGTATTTATATTAAATATCATACATCTCATAAAAACGATGAATTTCTTTTATAGAAAATATTTTATCGTTAAAAGTATATTGTACACGTAAACATTAAATATAAATCTCCATTCAACATCAATGACAAAGTAAAGTCAAACAAATGTATACATAGATTATGAAATCTTAGCCAAATATAAATTTTACAATATCTTTAGAAAATTTAATTGTTTGAAAGATTCTCAAGAGTTATAGCTAATTTTACAATGACAAGATCACATATACACCAAGTGCATAAAATTTAGATCTGTGCACCTGCCACACCCCTACCCAATTAACTAATTTCGGGTCATATAAAATAACCCATTAGTTTGATTGGCATGTGGAGGAATAACAATAAATGGCGGCGCCACTGATCCAATCGGAAACCACACTTTGATTGATTCAAACAATTGAATTGTGATCCACGATTTTCATACCATACACCTTGTTCTGATCCCGACGTCCTCCATCTCCAGCGAACTCGACGCCCTCTCCCCCTCATTCTCCTCACTCTCGCTCCTTTTACCGCTGAAACTCGACACCATACTGTTCGGAGACGACGCCATCACCACCTCCTCGTCGCAGTCCACCACCGTAATCGCATGTTTCATGTCAATTCCCCGAAACAACGATGTCGCCTCCACATTACTGATCAACACAGATCAAAATTGATGCAATTGAAAGTCAATTAATTGATTAAACACACATGTGCCCCCAAATTCAAACAAATGCCCTAATTTTTTACACACCGAGCTCAGATACACAACTAATTCACCATATTCCGTTTTATTTTCAGTTACAAAGTCAGGAATTTACTGGCTGATGGTTGAAATGCTTTGGTGTTATGCTGCTGCATAAAAGGCAGGGGAGACCGGAATAGATTCAAGGGGAAAGGTGCGGCGGACGATGACGACGACGGCGGGGGCAGCAAGGGATAGTGAAGGATTTGATTCTCCGGGCATCTCAAGCTCAAACTCAATCCCAATCCATCTTCCTTTCCAGCCATCTTTGTTTCTCTCTCTTTTGAAAAAAGTAGACGGGGTTTAATTTGTTATAACGATGGAATTCGTTGTATGTTTTCTGTAATAGATAGTTCTTGGCGTTTACATTATAAGTAATTGCTTGTTTACGCTTATATTAGTGGTTATAGACGCTTCGTAATAATTAGTTGCACACTTCTGCTTGTTCCACTTGTAATAGATAGTTGCTTGACGCTTTATTATAAGTAGTTCTTGACACTCACGGTTATAAATAGTTCTTGCACACTTTATCATAAATAAGTATTCTTGACGCTTCTATTATAAGTAGTTGCACGCTTCTATCATAAGTAGTTGCACGTTTCTGTTATAAGTAGTTGCGCACTTCTATTATAGGTAGTTGCATGCTTCAATTAAAAATAAAAAAATAAAATAAAAAGAGTTATTAAAAATTGAGGAAATCATAAGTAGTTGCACGCTTCCGTTATAAGTAGTTGCACTCTTCCGTTATAAGTAGTTGCACACTTCAATTAAAAATAAAAAAAATAAAATAAAATGAGTTATTAAAAATTGAGGAAAAAAACACGCAGGAGCAAGATTCGAACCTTGCACCTCAAGGTTAAAAAGAACACAATCAACCACTAGGACAACACCGTACTCTTTAAATGCTGCGACAATATGGAATATATCCTTTATCTCACGCGACCCGGTTTTTAAACGGATTCCCCATATATATGAGTCTAAGCGATCTTGACAAGACTTCGAACAAGACAAGAGACTCTTTTTTTTACAATATATATATATATATATATATATATATTTATATATATTATCTATTCAAATATTATGTAATTTATAAATATTTATACTTTTCATCTAAATCACAATCAAATCTCACAATGATGCTTTTTTGAAATTGTTTAGATGCATAAACGGTATAAATTGTGTACAATATTTTTAGATCTTAAACAAGTCTACATAATCTACTAACTATTTTATTAAGCTATATTAATTGTACTAATATTTTTGCTATCATACAATAAATAAAAATTTATAAAAAAATTACATGTCAAATATATATTTAACAATATCTCTGAAAATTTTAATTATTTAAGGATTTTCAAGAGTTATATATTTAACAATATTTATGAAAAAATTAATTATTTAAAGATTTTCAAGAGTTATAGCTAATCACATCTACACAAAATTTGCTATATATAAAAAAATTGTAGGCTAAAAATATATTTAACAATATCACTGGAAAATATAAATGTTTAAAGGATTTTCAGAGTTATAACAAATTATATCTAGGCAAGATCTGATATATATTTTTTTCAAAATTTTACCATAAGTTTTTATACACAAGATTTGGTATATATAAAAAAAATTATAGGTTGAAAATATCAAAATATATTTAACATCATCTCTGAAAAATATAATTATTTGAAGGATTTTCAATATCGAGAGTCAAAAGTAAAAAAATATTTAAAATTATGTATCTTGGTTAGCATAGAAAGCCATACAAATATATAACAAATGTAGTATAAAAAACAATTGAAATTAATAATTTTTAGGATTAAAATATAAATTTAAGAATTTATTATTATTTTATATATCTATAAAGTACTAAACATTTTAATTTATTTTTTAAAATAATTTGAATTACAATTTAAATTTAAGTTTGTTCCACATAATAATTTGAATTCAATTTATATACAAAAATATATAAACTAAATATCAATACTTTTATTTGAATAGTAATTAATTTTTCAATCCCGTGAATTTCGCGGGGCTTCATACTAATTACATAAATTCATTTGGCTTCATACTAATTACATAAATTCATTTAAGTAAATGGATGATAAGATATGTAAATTCAATCTCTATTTCTTAAGATATGACTAAAAAGGGCCATTCCATAAATAGAGATGTGGTGGCGCTCCTAGGCGGGGGCCCAATAGGTTGTTGCTTACTTCCACGGCCGCCGCGGGGGTTGGCGCGGGCGGTGGTAGGTGATGTGCCGCCGCGGGGGTTGGCGCGGGCGGTGGTAGTAGATGTGCCGTCGCGGGTGGTGGTAGTAGATGTGCCGCCACTTCCGCCGTCACCGTCGTCTCCTCCCCCTCCTCCGGCCCCACCACCACGGCCTTTGTTTCCTCCACCACTGCTGCCACCACCTTTACTCCCTCCTCCGCTACCTCCTCCCTTGCTGCCGCCACTAGATCCGCCGCCGGAGCCACCCTTTGGTCCACCTCCGCTGCTGCCACCGCCGCCGCCACTTGGAGGAGCAACGGCAGAGGTGAGGAGGAGACAAACGGTTGTGAGAACCAATAGAAACTTGACAACGTGCTTCATGATGTTGATTTTTTTGTGCAGATATTTTCTGATTGTGAAAAAAATAGGCGTCACGGTTTTATTTATAGGATTTGAAATTAAGAGAGATGCAGTATAAATGGAAAAACGCTCAAGGCAGGAGAGTACAATGTGCTTGCTAGGTTTCGTGATCACTGAAAATTTAGTTATCTGGCAATTTCGTATATAAATTATTGAATTTTCACGTTCCTTAATTTATGATAAGATGACTTTCTCAATTGTTAGTATTTTTCAAGTTTTTATTATTCAAACGTTCAGCTTCCTTATTAATTAAACTAGGAATTTACCACGTTCTTGTAAACTAACACTACAAAAAAATTATAGCATTTGCAAGAGTATAAAAGCAAGGATTCTCTTTCCTTGCTAAAGAAATAACATGACAATTTCCCATTGACTGTAATATGAGGTCAAAGGTGGGTGACAAATTTAACTTTTTAACATAAAAAAAAAAATGAAACAACAAGGGACAACTGTTGCTGAAACATCTTTCTTTTCCAATGTTTCCCCTTTTCGTGTGAATTGGAAGAAAATACAATAGCAAAAGGGTTCTTTCTTGCTATTAAGGAGAGATTGAAATAAGATAAAATAGCAAGAACTTTTCCTTGCTATTAAACAAATATTTATTTTGAATTGTATTATAATTTCGCTAAAGGTATTCATTCAAATGTATTTTTTATTAAATATTTGTCACTATAAATAAAATATAGTAAAAAAAATTCATTATATTGCAAAAACTATTTTTTCCCTTCTTTTCAAGTTTGAGATTTATTTATTTTTATGAGTAGACACTACTACACAATTGAGCTTGGAGAGCTCCACTTGGAGAGCCTTTTTAGAAAGAGCTCTCCAAAATCGCCCTTGGAGAGCGGTTTTTAATTAAAAAAAATAAAATTAAAAAGCGGTTCTAAACCGCTCTCCAAGAGAGAGCGGTTCAGAACCGCTCTGCAAGCTCCAAGAGAGAGCGGTTGATAACCGCTCTGCAAGCTCCAAGAGAGAGCGGTTGATAACCGCTCTGCAAGTCGCTCCACTTGTAATGCGGTTCAGAATCGCTCTGCAAGAGAGAGCGGTTCTGAACCGCTCTGTAAGGGGTGGATTCAGCACTATACCCCATCGCGTTTTTTATTTCTAACACTCAATTCTCTCATCTCTCAGCAGCCACCACTGTAATCGTCGCCCTAGCGCCTCCCATATCGCGTTTTCATTTTTTCTACAGATCGAGTGCAAACCTCCTCCTCCCTCTTCTCCATTTTTTTCGTCGCCTGGCCTCCTCCTCCCTTCTCCATTTTTTTTGTCGCCCTCCTCCTCCCTTCTCCATTTTCTACACACCGTACTGTGCATTGCGCGTCGCCATCCTCCTCCCCTGCTGCCGTGCGTCGCCATCCACATCCTCCTCCCCTACCGCGCCGTCGCCTTCTCCTCCCTACCGCCGCCGCCACCTCCTTCCTCAGGTAATTTAAATTATTTTATTTAATGTATTATATATATATATGTATGTGTATATATATGTGTGTATATATATTTATATATATTTATATATATATCTATATATTTTAGGATATATATAGTGTTAGATTAATTAATTGGTTAATTGACTTAATTGGTTTTAATTGTTGTTTGTTTGGATTGTGGTTAATTGTTGTTTGTTTGGATTAATTGTACGTGGTTAATTGTTTAATTGTTGTTATATGTTAGAATTAATTGTTGTTTAATTAGATTGTGGTTAATTGGTTGTCAATTTGTGTGTTGTTTCACTCAAAAGTATTAGTTGTTTGATTTAAAGGTATTAGTTGTTTCATTTAAAAGTATTAGGTGTTTCATTAAAAGGTAATATTAGTTGTTTCATAAAAAAGTATTAGGTGTTTCATTGATAGGTATTAGTTATTTCATTCAAAGGTATTAGTTGTTTCATAATAAGGTATTAGGTGTTTATACAAAGGTATTAGTTGTTTCATTAATAAAAAAATATTAGGTGTTTCATTCAAAGGTATTAGTTATTTCATTAAAAGGTATTAGTTGTTTCATAATAAGATATTAGGTGTTTCATTCAAAGGTACTAGTTGTTTCTTTAAAAAGTATTAGACATTTCATTCAAAGGTATTAGTTGTTTCATTCAAAAGTATTGTTATTAGTGTGTGATTAATGTTGGTTTAATTATATTGTTGTTAGTAGCTTGTCATTCTGAAACATGTAAACCCAACAAAACCACTTAAAATGTAAACAACACTCAATCATCTAAAACATAATATATCAACCCATTGCATCAGCAAAAGATTATGAATTATGATACCCCATCAATTTTCACCACCTTAATGACGTCATAGTATGAACTACGCAGTAGCAGACAAAATTGGGGTACCATAATATATGTGGTTTGATTGGGGCCTTTGGGCTTAAAAGTCACTTTATTAGGGGGATTGTTCTTTGATACTTTTATGTTATATGAATGGGCTAAATCACACGATCAATATCTGACTTAAGCTAAACAACCACTACAATTTGTAACTAATCATGTTTCGAAACTCTCAATCATATATGATTTAGACAATGAACTCCTGTCACAATAACTGTTCCGATTAAGTATAGTTAGGTATGCTTTTAGGTTTAATATTTTTAGATACATTGTCTTGAGAAACAGTCTTCATATTGTATTTCCTATAGGCATTTAGTTCTATATGGATCGAAAGTGGGTTCGAAAGGTCGATTATCGATTTGAGTATAGGAATGGGGTGGAAGAATTTTGTAATCATGCAATTAGACACTGCACCGACCCTCGGTACATTCCATATCCGTGTTGGAAATGTATGAATGGAAAAACCGTTAGTGGTCGAGAAAGTCTGTTTGACCACTTGATGATTCACGGTATTGATAAAACATATACCTTTTGGACATATCATGGTGAGAGAAGAGATGGATGTAGCTCAAGCAACCTAGAAACTGACTTTAGGTTTGAAGATACAGTGGATGCGGATATTTTCGATGATGTACCGACTGTTGATACATCGAGTGGGGATGACGATGATCTGCGAGATCACCCTTATATGTCAGAGAAGTTAAGGGATTCTGTTGGATTACCACTGTGGCCCGGGTATAAGAAGGCAACAAAACTGTCACCGTGTTTGATATTGTTCAACCTAAAAGCGACTCCACGGTTGTCCGATGAAGTGCTTTACAAGTATCTTTGAAACAGTTAGTGGTCTACTGTCTGATGGAAATGTACTGCCTAAGAGAGCATATGATGCTAAACAAATGCTCAAGTCCATCGGGTTAACACATCGAAAAATTCATGCTTGTCCCGTGATTGTATCTTATTTCGAAAAAGGAGTATCACACCTCGATGAATGTCCCAAGTGTGGGCTAAAGCGATATAAGAAAAATAAATCTCCCGCGAAGGTGATGTGGTACTTTCCAATAATACCAAGATTCAGGAGAATGTATAGTAGTGTTGTGGATGCTAGAAATTTAACTTGACATCATGATGATAGGATCAAAGATGGAATGCTAAGACATCCTGCTGATTCACCCCAGTGGAAGACATTCGATGTCAGGCATCCAAAATTTGGCACCTCAGGCATCCAGAATTTGGCACCGAGCCACGACACTTGCGTCTTACACTCTCAACTGACGGAATGAATCCATTCCGTATCCAAATTACCAACCACAGTACATGGCCAGTGATTCTGTAAGTTTATAATCTTTCACCCGAGTTGTGCATGAAGCGCACTTACATGATGTTGTCTATGTTGATATCAGGACCCAAACAACCTGGTAACAACATAGATGTATATCTGGCTCCTTTGATTGAGGACTTGAAGCTCCTGTGGGATGAGGGTGTCGATGTGTATGATGCTTGTAGAAAGGAGAATTTCAAGTTGAAGGCCATGTTATTTGGAACTATCAATGACTTTCCCGCTTACGGGAATCTATCTGGATATAGTGTGAAGGGGGCTGATGCATGTCCTTGTTGTACCAAGAAGACACATCACATTCGATTGAGTCATTGTAGGAAGACAGTTTATATGGGACATAGGAGGTGGTTGAACCCAACACATAAGTATAGAACAATGGCCGATGCATTCGATTGCACAATCGAGACAAGTGAAACACCACGTTTATTGTCAGGTTCTGATGTATTGAATGAGATGAAGAATATCGATACACAGTACGGAAAGATCTTCGCAAAGAGTGTCCCCACTAGCTGTTGGAAGAAGAAATCATTTTTCTTTCAATTACCCTATTGGAAAGAGTTGTATGTTAGACACTTCATTGATGTAATGCACGTTGAGAAGAACGTTTGTGCCAGCTTGCTCAACACTCTCCTAGCTGATAAGAAGTCCAAGGATGGTTACAATGCAAGAATGGATATGATTGATATGGGAATAAGAGCAGAATTAAAACCTGTACCTAGAGAAATGGGTCAACCGTTCTTACCTCTTGCTGCACACACCTTGTCCAAGAATGAGTAGCAAGGTCATAGATCCTAGAAAATTACTTGGTTTTCAAAGACAGATTGTGGGGACGCTCTGTGAGCTTGAGATGTATTTCCCTCCATCATTTTTTGATATAATGGTTCACCTAACCGTTCATTTGGTACACGAGACAAGGATGTGTGAACCTGCTCGTATGCGATGGATGTATGGTGTAGAGAGATATAAGAAAGTGCTCAAAGGATATGTGATGAATATGTCAAGGCCGGAGGGATGCATTGCAGAAAGCTATTTAGTATAAGAAGCAGTCGAGTACTGGTCTGAATTCATTCCGAATGTCGATCCAATCGGACCCAATTACTCGGTACACCAATAGGATGGATGGTGAAGGTCTTACCAGTGGTCAATCTGTAAGTGTTAGTATGGAGGAACTAACACGGATGCACTTGTGCGTACTTCACAACACGGTCGACGTGCTTCCTTTTATTGACCTGCACATCCAAGCACTTGTTGAGACATTTCCCACCAGAGATAGATCATGGATTGAAGTTGAGCACAATTGCACGTTTGTTGACTGGTTCAATGGTTATGTAGCAAATATGTTGTCACGGGATAAAGAATCAGTGAATGAAAGAGTTAAGTGGTTATCTAGAATGCCTGATAGACATGTGTATTCGTACAAATGTTATCTTATTAACGGATACACATTTTATACCAGAGATCATGATGCCACAAGTACAATGTAAAATAGTGGGGTGTCCATTACTGCAACTGCAGGGGATCAATCGAATACTATTTACTTTGGACAGATTGTCAACATTTGGGAACTCGACTATGTTGTTCAACGACAACCAATCTTCGAGTGCAGTTGGGTGAGGATCCCTAACGGGGTCCAAGTTGAAAGATCTGGGTTCGTACGCGTTGATTTGAAGAATGTGGGATACAGAAATGACCCTTACATAATGGCCAGTCAAGCTCAACAAATTTTCTATGTCCCCGACCTAGTTAATAAGAAATGGTTCATCGTGGTTCTGTCAAACAAATTTAACACTAGTTACCAAATTAGCGACCACGTCGATGAAGATGTTGACACTATCGATGATCCTTTTCAGAACTTCACTCATTCTGTACCCTCTTTCGATGATCTTGCAAATTCACGCCCGTATCAGAGAATAATTATCGATGTGGATGAATATGACAATCCGGATCTTGTTAACATTCATGGTCATGAACGAGAAAAGTCAACCAAAAACGAAAAAAAAAAGAAAAACAAGTGCTAAAAAGAAATGTACGACTTTATTGATTGTGTTTGCTTCTGCTTTATTAAATGTTGTTTCTTTTGCTTTATTGAATATTATTTCTTATGCTTACTTAAATATTGTTTGTTTTTTGTTTATTAAATGTTGTTTTTCTGTTTTACAGGATCATGTCTTATCTGCCATATCCGGGAGATGATGGAGATGATGGTGATGATTATGATGGAGATCATGGTGGAGATTATGATGGAGATCATGGTGATGATGATCGACATCATACTGATGATTTGGATCGGGGTGACACTTCGCTCCCACCACTAGCGACTCTCGGGGATAAGCGTAGCGAGAGGTATAGTCCGCGATGTCTTCATTTAAGAGGGCTTGTAGCAAGGGGAAACAAGTCACGGGTAATTTTATTAGAATTGAGCAGTTGAAATTGTAATTATATGATTGATCGTTGAATCTAATTAAATAATATGTTATTATTAGGCTATCATTCAATGAATATGGGCAGCAATCGGTAAACAGAGAGACGTTGTATTTCTACCTTGAGTCAGAGTTAGGCGTATAATCCCTATTGTCTTTGCCATCCAAGGACCGACGTGACAAACTCACTTCTTTGAAAAGAAAGATTATGGGATGAACTTTCGGTATGTTAATTATATATATGGTTATTGAAAGTTGTTGTATGATTACTAAATTTACTACATTGATATGTTATATGCGTACAGAGTACATTTCTCGGCCTTGATCATTCAAAGAAGAAGCAAATATTGTCGCAAGCTGGAGTATTGGCAATAATTTTTCGGGCTTGGTGAGAAGTCAAGCCACGAAATCCGAATCTTGGTCTTTACTCGGCTAGTCCATGAGGCCCATCGAATTGTCCGTCGGTGGCCCCATACTGGGAAGAGTTTTTGCGACTATCTATGGCTGATGAGTTACAGGTAAAATTGATAAATATCATTTAATGTCCTATGCTTTTCAGTGTTTATCGTATTTCTATTAAACTGTAGCTACTAAGCGAGAAAAATTGCAAACAAGCCAAATCGATGGAGGCGCGATATCGTGGCTCGAACAAAGGGTATGCACGCATAAGAGAAAATTTGGTAAGATCAAAATCCTAACATTTTATTTTATTTATATATTTACTTTTAATATATCTAATAAGGGACACGTTAATGACTATCGTGAAAAGAAGAAAAAAAAAAAGTTGGAGAGAGTCGATCTGTTGTTACCCGTTTGAAAGTTATTTCAAACTACCGTAAAGGCTCGAGAGGCGGGAATATTCCCGATTCCAAAACCTGCCGTGTATAATCGAAGAAAGCGGGTAAGCTATGCTTTAATTTGTCTTTGAATTACAAACTATTATTTCTAAACAAATGATTAAATAATAATCTTTTGTAATTAGGGAGCGTTTATCTCGCACCATGACGCTCAAGACATCCGCTTTTGTTTGTCACCGATGATCTACTTGGGCGGGGCTTTAGGTCGTCGGAGCACCTCGTTAAACGCCACGGAGTGTTGGATATGGCGTCACGAAGTCATCATTGGCCATGTTACCGGTCTTCAAGCCATGAATATGGTGGGTATACTTTTGGAACAAAGTTACCCGGATGGCTAAAAAGAGTTGGAACAGAGATGAGGTCCGAGAGACGCCACATCACGGAATGTCCTCTAGTGGAGCAAGTTGTGAAAATAATGTCGTGATGATATGTTTTTTTACTAATGCTAGGGACAATTTTATTGAGGCACTTTGAAAACGACGTCCACGGTATCGGATGTGTATCACATTTATTTTAATTAAAGACTAGTATATATATTAAAATTTTCTAACTAAATATCTTATTAGAATGATCCACCGACCTCATGCTACCTTTTTATTTGGAGAATCCTACTCGGTTGGTGGCTCACGAGGGCGTTGCTCAATAACTCCGATGGAGTTATTCATGGTAGTCCCATCACTCCTGGTTTCGTGAGGGTCACACTCGATATACCCACAATCGGAGAAGAGGATTCACCGGTGCCTGAACCAATTGATGAAGCTATCACCGCCGGAACAGCGGTCGGGCACTTCATCGAATGGCCGATCAACTTGGTATCTCTGACCATGAAGGTAAATTTAATATATGTTATTAAAGTTCATTATCTTATTTGTCGTTCTAAATAATGTTGCAAATTGATTGTAGAAACTGTCGACACCACAAAAGCCTAAACAGAAATCAAAGGGTGTCGCAGCCACTCAGAGGGAGACAACGACCAGAGACTCCACTATTGGTGATCGCAGACTTGGTTATTCCTTGCCCGGAGACTTAGATCATGACTACACCGTACATAATACGCTGCAAGTGATAGTGGAGTCCTCTGACTTCGATATGATCACAGTTCCTGTGAATGCTTACTTTCATCGGAATTCTATTGAAGAATACATCGCACGGGAGCATGTGATCGAAGTCGTGAACGATCAGTGGTTGAGTGCAACGAGCATAGCCTTATACCTCAGGTATGTGTTTACTAATTAATTCTCAGTATTTACTTTCTATATAGTTTACTTTTCAAATTAAATATTAATTAGCGTATATATGTTGGTTAAAGATATTTGGGTGAGGTATATCTCTCCAAAGATCCTCGAGCATGTGGAATGTATTCCTTCCGTCTCCCCCCAAGTGTCTTTCTCAATGGGAGATAGAGCAACGACAATGGAGTGGTTAGTTTCTCATATGCTGAATTATACTGACAGAGATCATCTAATTTTTTGGCCAACAAATGTGGGGTGAGTACAATAAACATTTCATTAAAATTTATATTCATAATATATATGATATTTGCACATATGCTAAATTTACTGTTAATTTTAATATTCTTAATATAATATATGAATCATTGGGTGTTGGTCGCCATAAATATGATCACATTAAATGTGTATTTTATGGATCCAGCTGCGAATGGGTTGGCTTCAAATCGACCTGATCTTACTTCGTACATGGAAGCGTAAGTTCATTTTTAATATTATAATATAATGATTTGTTTTACTTATTAAAATTATGCATATTTAATCTAACTTTATTTTTTAATTCTAATAATAATAGTGTGATGACCCAATATCGGAGTCGCCTTCCTAATCAAGGCTCAAGAGCTAAATTCAATAAAGTGAGCTGGAATAATGTTAAGGTAAATATAATTTATTAAATTATCAAATTAATATAAAATAATTATAATTGTAATACGTGATTATATTGCTAATCAACAGGTACCGAGGCAACGAGATAGTGATCACTGTGGACATTTTGTGTGCTGTTATATTGAAGATATAATACGCGCTTCTCAAACCGCGGTTCCTATCAACGTAAGTCAATTTATCAATTTATTTAAATTATTATTAATTGAATAAAAAATCATACTATATATCTAACTATATTGATTAATTGATCGTTGTTTGCAGTTTGTCTATGATCGTCCGGTCAAGTCTTACTCCAAACAAAGAATGATCAAATGGAAAATGGATTGGACAGGGTACCTTTACAATCGATTCTTGGATAATTATAGATAGATTGGGATAACTTTTGATAGCATATTACTTATATATATATTTGTATTGATATGCATGTTTTAATTTGTTGTATTTGGACGATTAATATTTATTTCATGATGTGTATGCATTAATTTATTAATTTATTTGATGTTTTGGTATTGGACAATTAATTATCGTGTGGTGTAAAATTTGGTTTTTAGTTTTTGTTTTGGTTTTATATAAATAGGATTTTAAAAATATAAATTAAATTTAATATATATATATATATATATTGGACATCGGTTAAAAATCGCTGTCCAAGTATATTTATATATATTTAAAAATTAAAAAAAAAGGGTTAGACAGCGGTTGTGAACCGATGTCCAAGTGAATATACTTGGACAGCGGTTACAAACCGCTGTCTTAGCTTAATCGCTTGGAATGCGATTAATAACCGCTTTCTTAGGGCAATGCGGTAAAAATCGCTCTCCAAGTGCAATATCTTGGAGAGCGGTTTTTATCAGTTATCCAAGCTTGGAGAGCTGTTACTTGGAGAGTTGTTATAACCGCTCTCCAATCTCATTTTTAACAGCTCTCCAAGCCCAAATCTGTATTAGTGAGGTCTTGTGTGAAAATTTTCATAGGTTGAAAAATTGTAAATTCGCTAATTGTAACTGATAAAAGAAGATTAGGAAACAAAAATAGTACTCTCCGTGTTAGTGGCCCAACGGTGGCCAGGTGTTTCATTTGGACGGTTGATGCGGGTTTGAACCCATTTTGTTACAATTTTATTTTTTCAAATTCTCCTCTGTAAATAAATAAATAAATAAAATGCAAAATTTGTTTTTTCCTGAAATTGAACACGGGTCAAAAGTGAAATATAAAAACAAGCAAATCAATGTACCACATTAATACTTATTACATATTTATTTTATTAATTTATTTAGTTTTTTTATAATAAAAAAATACTGACAAATAATATAATTAATCACATATAATTAGTGTCATGTGAAAGTACAACATATTGTATAAAAAAATTCCTAGTCGCAAAATTCATAGATAACAAAAGAATTTCTTTTATACCTAGTCAAGACCTACCCAATTTTTTTATATTACTGTATACATATTCGACATATTGCCCCTTAGTTATGAAGGGTATATGCAAAACTGAAACAGTATTACATGCAAATTGTAATAGTATTACATGTAAAAGTATAAACGTATTACATTTGAGCATAACAAAAAAAATAAAATTTTGAAGTGCATGAAATGCATAGCTGAAACAATATTAAAATTCATGATCAACAATCATTAATATCTTCTACTTTGATTTCAAATAAGAAACTGAAACACTCTTACAAACAAAATATAATAGTATTACAAATAAAACATAACATTATTACATGCAAAAATATAAAAGTATTACAAAAAAAAATAACAATAGCAATATTACAATCTAAACATAAGAAAAATTAAGATAGGTTATAAGATTTTCTAATAAAAAAACAGTATAACATGCAAAATGTAATAATATTATAATAAAAAAATACAATTTTAAATGTATTATACGTACAATTTAAAAATAAAAATACTAATAAAAATATTTTATTATATATATTTAAATCAACTAGGTAATTAGAATTAACTTTTTTTTAATTATCAATTAATTGTGAATGATAATTTATAAATAATTAAATATATATATATAATTAAAATAAATAAATATACATCAATTTCAGTTTAGTTCAGTGGTAAAGGTTCCCCAATATTGCCCCTTCTGACTCAGGGTCTATGTGTATAATTAAAATAAATACGCATTCGTTATGTAAATAAACCTCATATTTCACATAAAGTTTTGGTGTACTGTGTTGGTCAGAGCAAGTCCTTCTTCCCCTGATGACCCAGGTTTGACTCTGCTGGCGACAATTCGCAATTTTTTTTATTTCACAAGACTTTCTTTTATTTTACTTTAAAATAAAAGTTTTGGTCAAAATAAAAGTTTTTTCATGTATGAAAATATTCATACTAGACTTTGTCTATTTTTATTTATTCATTATTTGTGTTTTTTCATATAATTTGTTTATTAATTTCATCCTAATCAAAATTATGAAAAAATAATTTTTTTGTATAACATTAATTGCATTTATGCATTTATAATTAGAGATATTAAAGATAAATATTAAGATAATTTTGTCAAAATAGTAAATCAATAAAATCAAGGTAACTTGTAAATATGAATTCAAAATACTTTATCAATTTAATTATGATTATAACTAACTAAAATTTAATAATACTAATCAAATTTGTAGATATAGGCTCACGACTTATACTTTTTACAAGAAACAAACTTTCTAAAATTATCTAATATTTAGCAGAGATAGATAACATTTAACTAGAATATTTAGTAGTGGTAAATATCTAATATTTAGTAGAGTTAAATATATATGTTTCCAAGTTAGATAATTATTATAAATAAAGCACCATACTAAAAGACTTACGATCATGCCCATCTGCATCACTAGGCGAAGGATGTAGCGCGTCACGATCTGGGAGTTTAGCCAAAAGTTCTTTCATCAATCTCTGAGTTTCTTGAGTCTCCCGACGTAACTCTTCTATTTCAGACTGGTAAGATTGATGTTCCACGTCAAATTTAGCATCCATGGTCTCTAATGTCTTCTGGAATGCATTCTCGATGGACTCGGTCATCAAATGCACGTCTGTACTTGACATCCGTTTATTCATCTTGTAACCTAGTGCTTCTAGAATAGCATGATTAGAAACACCGATGACCTTACCGTTCTTGGGCCCACCAGTTGCCTTGGCCCAGCACTCCTCGTCACGAGGCTCCCATTCAGTAGGTTTCTCCAGTGGCCTATTAGCGTACTTCATAGCCGTCAATTCTTCCTATCCTTCCTATTCATTTAAAACAATTAGAAATTTTTTTTACAAGTAACAATAACTTTCTATAATTTATGATACGAACAAATATTTTCTCAAATTCTGAGCTTATCTGTTGGGGTTATACTGAGAAGTACACTTTTACTTTGTATAACCAAACTGAATTTCTTATTTATTTTACTGAAATAAATTATTTATCACATGTTGCATTAAATATGAATGAGTGTTATATATATTTACTGCATACTCGTTCGATAAAGTCAGTACGTGTTACATTGTAGTTAATTTGGTGATACCAGATCACAGAAGATCAAATTAACAGTTCCTCGTGACTAAGTACAAATTCACAACCCAGATGAAAATGAACAACCCATCATGAAAGGTTGAGGTGTAAAGCTCAGATTGACTTGTCTTGACCAAGGGATTACACTAGTGCATTATGATGCGCTGAAAAGGACCTACAGGAGGATAAATTCTTCGGTACTGAATATACAAGAATTAGACCTCAGTGGTTCGTTATTTCTTAATTTTCGTTCCTTAAATAGGATCATGTGAAATTAATAACTATTGTTTTGACTTATGATGGGAAGAGAATCAATGCGATTCGATACCTTGTATCTTGGGCAATATTATTAATTACATGACGATTGCTAAGATTTAATACGGAGAATCGCGTGCAAGTACGGTTTGCTTGATTTGTCCCCTTGGTGGGCTCAGAATCTTTATCATACCAAATCTTGCAAGTGGAAATTTATTTCCGGTATGGATAATAATGTTGAGCTGTCTTTACTCCAAGGACAAAGATGTTAATTAATATAAAGTCTGTTCAGTGACTTAATTAATTAATGGACTAAGATAATCTTAAACGCGAGAAATAATAACCGGGAGCCATATTATTGTGAAGTCATAATGTGGGTTAAGATGGATAGTTCAATATTAATTTTATAGTGGAGTAAATTAATATTAATGGGCTTGAATAATATTTTGGCTAAATATTAAAGCTTCATAGCCCATTGAAGGTCTAATCTTAATTCTCCTAAAGGCCCCTCAAATAGCCCAAACTAAAGTCCAACTAATGAAAAGGAGAAGAAAATATTTTGGCCTATTTTTCCTCTATTATTTTCGAAAAAATTGGGTAGGAAGAGAGAAAAGATTTTCTTGATTTTCTTGGAAAGATTTTATGGAATATGTATTCTTGGAATACAAGTTTATCCCATAAATTCAAGAAAAATCAAAGATCTTATTTCTTTCCTAACTAGTTGATATTTTCGAAAATATCTATAATATAAGGAGGTGAGATTTTTGTGGAATATTTTATTATGGAGAAAAGAATATATTGGATATATTCAAGATTTCTTGGAGATCAAGAAAAAGATTTTCCCATCTTATTCATAGGGCAAAATTTCGACCACCTCATGTATTATAAATAGGGGATGAGTTTTTCATCCCCAAGTGCAATTCCATGTGTTGGAAAAATTAGAAATCCACAAAGGTGGTAGCCAAATATTTTATTTTCTCCTTTAAGATTAAAATCGTTCGTTGATAATCCTCCCACTGGATTACGTTCGTAGACGTGGGACATATTTGAGAAGGTACTTTGGGTTGATCCAACGTCTCAGCGGTTGTCTCTATGAGAGGTTAGTATTTACGTAATTCCTAGATTCCGCATGCTTAGGTTTTACGTGAAATACGTGTACGTATGATGTTTACTTGCTCATTAATTATTATGTTGAATTGGTTTAGAATTAATTCATGTTAGTAATTAATTGATTAATTTAAATATGTATTTAAATTCAACTCGAATAGATCCGGGCACCCCTAATTTCCCAACAATCGCATCGAGCCTCGGTTTCGAGCTCTGTATTTAAATTGTTATTTAAATTATGTTGGCCATTAAATTTTATTAAAAATTGGATAGTAGAATTGTTAGATCTGTTTTGCAGGTATCCAATTGTCATGGTATTTAATGTGTTTATTTATTTCATGCGTATGAATGGTTTTAATTCGACTCGTTCAAATTTATTTTTCTCGTGAGAAAATCCACGAGTAGATTAGGCTATTTGATTTGTTCAATGTAATAGACTAGTCTAGATTTAGTTTTATTTGTTTTGTAAAACAAATTGTAACCTGATTGAAGATGAAGACGGAGGCGAGAAATTAAAACGGATCGATCAAGACGCGGGTGACGTCGTCGTCGTCTTAACGCGCGAGGGAGGAAAAAGCGTGCGGCCGGGCGTCGCTAATCGGACGAACTGGCGCCGACTCCGGGTGGGATCGGGGCCTTGACGAAATTGTTGGGATTATCTTGAAAAAGTATGCTTTTTACTTTGTATAATCGAAACCTGAATTTCGGACTTATTTATCAAATAAATTGTTTATCATTGATGCTTTAAATATGATTGAATGTTATATATATTTATTGCATAAGCTGTTCAATAATTAAATGCGTGTTACATCAGTAGTTAATTTAGTGATACCAGATCACAAAAGATTAAATTAACGATCCTTTGTAACTAAAAAAGTACTCCATTCACGACCTAGATGGAAATGAACAACCATCGCGAAAGGTTGAGGTGTAAGGCTCGATTGATTTGTCTTGACCAAGAGATTACACTAGTGCATGATGATCTTGTTGAATAGGACCTCTGAGGAGGATAAATTCTTGAACTCCCGAACAAGGAAGAATTAGACCTCGATGGTTCGTTGTTTCTTAACCTTCGTCCCTTAAATAGGATCACGTGGGATTGGTAACTATTGCTTTGACTTATCATGGGTAGCGAATCGTAGAGATTCAATACTTTTTATCTTAGGCAATATTATTGGTCACATGTGATTGCTAAGATTTAATCTGAAGAATCGTGTGCAAGCACGCTTGCTTGATTTGCCCCTTGGGAGGTTCATAAGTTTTATCATACCAAATCTTGCAAGTGAAATTAGTTTCCGTATGGATAATAATGTTGAACCGTTCCTCGACCAATGACAAAAGATATTAATTAACGGAAAGCTATTTCAGTGGCTTGAATTAATTAATGGGCTAGATAATCTTAAACACGGGAAATAATGACCGGGAGCCATATTGACTGTAATATGGGTTAAGATAGATGGTGCAATATTAATTATGTAGTGGGATTAATTAATATTTATGGGCTTGAATTATATTGTGGCTCAATATTAGATATTCAAGATCCATTAGAAGGTCCAATCTTAATTCTCCTAAAGGCCCCCTGAGTAGCCCAACATATAGTCCAATAACTGAAAAGGTGATTAAAATAAAATAAATATTGTTGCTTAATATTTCCTCTAATTTTCGAAATATATGGATAAAAGAGGGAGAAAGATTTTCTTTGAATTTTGTTATGGAATGAAGATATGTATTCTTGGAATACAAGATTATCTCATTAAATTCAAGAAATCTCTCACTTTGTTATCTACATAGTAAATTTCAAAATTTTGAAATATAGTGGGCAAGAAAGATTTTCTTGATTTTCTTGAAAAGATATTATGGAAGATATGTATTTCTTGAAATACAAGAATATCTCATAAATTCAAGAAGATCCAAATCTTGGATTCTTGTGACACTTAATTTTCAAAAATTTAGTCCATAATAGAGGAGGTGGGATTTTTGTGGAATATTTTAATTATGGGAAAAAGAATATAAGGGATATATTCAAGATTTCTTGGTGACCAAGAAAAGTCTTTTCCCACATTGAAAAATCACTAAAATTTCGACCACCCTCCCTCCTATAAATAGGGGATGATTAGTTCATTCCCAAGTACAATTCCATGTGCTGGAAATATTAGCAAATCCACATAAGTGGTGCAACAAAGTTTATTTTTTCCTTTTGTGAATTGTTCGCGAGTATCCTTCCACCGGATTGTCGAGCAAGGGCAAAGGGAATACTTGGGAAGTCCTTTTGGTTAGTCCGTCCCAACCCAAAGCCCTTTGCCATCCCGAGAGGTACGTTCACGTAAACCCGTAGATTCCGTCGATAGTAGGTTTTACGTGGCCTTTTTATATGCATGATATGTTGTTGCAATTATTATTTGAATTAATATAGGATTAATTCATGCTAGTAATAATTAATGAATTAAATTTGTATTTAAATATTCACCTGAATAGATCTGTGCGAATCATTCCCCAACAAGCGGTATCGAGCCCTTTGTTTTGGCTCAATTTTTTAAATTGTAATTTAATTAAATGGACATTAAATTTGAAATTGGATAGTAGAACTGTTAGATCTGTTTTGCGGTATCCAATTGTCATGGATTTTAATGTTTAATTTTGCATGCATATAAATGTGGTTTTTTAATTCTATTAGTTCGGATTTGTTTTTGCCTCGTGAGAAAATCCACGAGTAGACTAGGATTTGTTTGATTTGATCAATGTAATAGACTAGTCTAGATCTAGGTTTATTTATTTTTTGTAAATAAATTGTAACCGATCGGGAACAAAGAGACGAAGAATTAAAGGACGAAATCGAAACAGGGCGGGCGCTGCCGGCATGCTTTGGCGGCGCAGGCGCAGGCCTGGCGGCCGAGCGCACGCGAGGATGAAAACGCCACCTGCACGGGCGGTGGGCGCCCAGCCGAACGGACGGGCGGAAGCCGCGAAATAAGACGGGCGCGGAGACGCGCGCTGGGGTCCGGGTCGGCGGCGGGCGGGCGGAGGCGGCGGACTTCATCGATCGCTACAAGACGGACGCTGACGCGTCGTCGCTGTCGAGATCTGCCGACCTTTGCCGACAGATCTTAGAGGCACCTTTGGCGGGCAAAGCCCGCCCGTGATCTTTGAGGTCGCCGAGGTTGCCCTAGGCCAAGCGGCCGGCGGATCTTGACATCCCTACCATTCCGCCAAGCGTGGCGGTTCGAGACGAAGTATTTTTTCGAGACGAACGAGTGGGAGAAATTCGAGACGTGTTTCTTCAAAGATCAAGCCAAGAAAAATCAAACCATGACAATTGGATAATTTGTGCCCAATATGTTTATTTTTTCTGTTTTGCTTGATTTTATTTGTGCTATCTTATGCTTTATTTAATTTGTTTAAATGTGTTTGCATGAGGGTTGCCAAATTGAAAAATTTCAACTTCAAAATTACTAAGTATGTTTTAAATAATTAATTGACAATTTTATTCCGGATAATAAAATTGAATTAATTTTGACCTCCATGATTTATTTATTTGTGAATTCTTTTGGAGAAATTCCCCAACCGAACGGGTCAAAAGATAGGTTTCACATGAATGAATTCCAAACGGATGATTGTGGGTTATTACTAGTGGCGACGATGACCCTCCCAACGAGGCTCGATCAAAGCGAAATAGTAATCCTGTATTTAATCATGGTTATTACTTAGGTATAAAATTGATATGCATATACTTCTCCGAAGTCCTGTCCAATTTTATATTGGTCAAGTGAGCCAACTATTAACTGGATATTAAAGGTTTGTAATCGTTCTTGTTTGTAACTCGCCTTGAATGTGTTTAAATAATGACCCACCCAACGTGGCTTAATTAAACTGTTTTTGAGATGTTGGTCGTGCATGTTCATATTTTTTTTTTTAGATTTTAAAATATGATGAAATGTGATCGAACCTTGTGATATACTTGTCTTATTGATATAGTTGTTTATTTCGATTCAAAGATGTCGTTACCTTTTAATCCACTGTTATTATACTTAAAGTCAATACAATATGTATGGAAACTATATTGATTGGAAAATTATAATTGTCCTAACTGCACAAAAGCACAAGTGGATTTTGACACACAAAAATCAGATGAGCCAACTGACGAGTCAAAACATGCGGGACTCGTCAGATCACCTTGCGAGAGATGTCGTCGCTGAAAATGGTGGAGGAAAAACCCGTAAGGGATTACGTCCTCAAAATAGATGGCCCATCTGAACAAACTTGAGATTCTGAGTGCAGATTATGATCTAGAGACTCGGATGAATTTGGCACTTCATTCTCTGCCCCTGAAAAGGTTTTTGAGCATTTTGGCCTCGCTAGCTAATTTGTTGCAAACTTTTGGACTCGGCGAAAAATGATGATAAGGCACCAAACTCAAGCTTTGATTTGAAGTGGTCCGTCTTCATCTTCTAGGCCAAGGGTAGGCAAGATAAAGAAGAGGACCAAAGGCCATAAGCAATAAAACTCAATTGTTGCCAAGGGCAATGGTAAGATGAGGAATGCTTGTTGAGTCAAGGAAAATCCAAAGAGGAAGTGCATAAGTGCGGTGAGAGAGGGACAATGGAGGTTTTGCTGTTCCAACCCCAAAAAGGACGGAAAGAAAGGTAATTCTCACACACTAGTTGTTGAAACTTGTTTAGCGGCGTATACTTCTCATTCGTGGGTGGTTGATACGAGATCCACTAATCATGTTGGCTTCACGGGTTCTAAACGATCCGCAACGTGGTGGGAGTGAGATCCTCATCACACCGGGCAACGTTATTTAAAGTAGAAGACATTGCAATGCTACGTAAGTGGCGGATATTGCAATGCTACTTATAGTAACGATTATTGCAATACTACGCAAAGTAGCGTACATTGCAATGCTACATGAGTAGCAGTTAAAGCAGTGGGAGAAGTGCACCTATCTTTTGAAGATAAAGTTTTTTGAGATTATCTTTGTGTTCCCAGTTTTAGAAAGAATTCACTTTCAGTTTCTAAAATTCGATTAAAGGACACTAAGTTTCTTCTAATAAGAATGACATCATTTTTGAAATGATGAGTGTATCTGTTACGGGACATTGATGGAAAATCTCTATACAATTAACTGTGCACACCACTCACGAAATGTATCCTATAACACATCAACTGTTTCCGAGAAAAGAAAATGTTCATCAGACGTGAACGAGACACTTCTTTGGCATCTAAGATTAGGTCATATAAATCCAAAGAGGATCCAAAGGTTGGTGAAAGATGGTTCACTGGAGCGTCTCCAAGTTGAATCGATTCCAACCTGCGAATCATGTTTGGAGGGTAATATGACCAAGATGGCATTTGGAGCCAAGGGGAATGGGGCTAAAGAAGTGTTAGAGATCGTTCACATAGATGTATGTAGTCAAATGTCAACCAAAGCAAGAGGAGGTTATGAGTAATTTTATTGATGATTACTCAAGGTACATTTTCCTTATGAAGCATGAATCTGAGACCTTTGAGAAATTCTAAAGAATTTAAGGCTCAAGCAGAGAATCATATGGAAAAATGTATCAAGTCTCTACGATCTGATCGTGGAAGCGAATACATCAAATGATGAGTTTTTTTGTACTTATCCGATGAAGGGATTGTATCCCTCCATCGCACTTTTAACCCCTCAACAAAACGGGGTTTGCAGAGCTAAGCAACATAATTCTTTTGGAAATGGTTAGAGCAATGATGAGTTATACGGATCTTCCCGAGTCGTTCTGGGGTCATGCCTTGGAAAAACAGCGACTTACATTCTGAACTTGGTGCTATCCAAATCAGGTTCCCGAAACCCCAAAGAATTGTGGACCGGGCGCAAGTCTAGTATGAGACACATGAGAACTTTGGGATGTCCGCCTACGTGTTGGACAAAGGAAATCGTAAATTGGATCCTCGATCGAGTTAAAGGCTGTTTTGTAGGATACCCCGAGGAACAAAAAGGGTGAATGTTCTATAGTTCAAGATCAAAAGGTGGACATCCGCACCCACTTTAGATTTTGGAAGAAAACTATAGAACCAAAGAAAACCCGTATGAGATTACCTTAAATGAGCTTAGAGGGCAAACCTCAAATAACTCGTATCTTAGATGATATACCAAACGATACGTTTTCACAACCGAGCCTCGTTATAGTGGGAGGGTTGTTATACTGACCGAGAGATTCATGGAATAGGAGAGTCCTCGGACTTGATTCCCTAATCGACCCATGGACATATGACGAGACACTCCAAGATAAGGATGCAGATTCTTGGCAAACAGCAATGAAAGCCGAAGTGGGTTCTATATTTCATAATAGAGTGTGGGAGCTAGTCGAACCACTTAATGGGGTCAATTATGAGAAAAGAGGAAAAGAGGATCGGACGGGAAGGTTGAAACCTTTAAAGCAAGACTAGTGGCGAAAGGTTATACTCAGAAAGAAAGGGATCGATTATGAGAAAAATTTTCGCCTGTAGCCATGCTTAAGTCCATCCGTATTCTCTTATCGACTGCTGCGCACTTCGACCTTAAAATCTGGCAAATAGATGTCAAGACAACTTTCCTTAACGGAAGTCTTGATAAAGAGATCTATGTGAAACAACACCAAGGTTTCATTGAAACAGGCCAAGAACACCTAGTTTGTAAGCTCAAGAGGTCCATTTACGGACTCAAACAGGCATCCAGAGCTTGGAACCAAAGTTTTGATCATATTGTAAAGTCTTATGGGTTTGATCAAAACGAGTTTGAAAGTTATGTGTATAAAAAGTGTGTCGGAACTGCATTGGTATTCTTAGTACTATACGTAGATGACATTGTGATCATCGGGAACGATGTGAAGGTGTGATCAGACGTAAGGGCATTGTTTTTAAAACAGTTTGATATGAAAGATTTAGGGAAGCTGGACACAACCTTGGGATCAAGATCACAAGAAAAGGATGGTCGGGTTATCACAAGTTTCATACATAGACACTGGTTTTGAAACGATTCAGCATGCAAGATTCCAAGAAAGGATTCGTACCTTTCAGACTTGGAATCCATCTATCCAAGAAAATGTTCCCTAAGACGAAAAGGAGATAGATGACATGAAAGGTATTCCTTGTGCTTCGGTTGTCGGAAACCTTATGTATGCATTGTTGTGTACGAGACCGGATATCTGCTTTGCCGTAGGCATGGTAGCAAGATATCAAGGTAACCCAGGGAAAACGCATTGGACGACAGTTAAAAACATTCTGAAGTGTCTAAAAAGAACTCGGGATAGAATGTTGATTTATCAGTCAGATACTCAATCCCCATCGGCTACACGGACTCGGATTTCCAATCAGATTTAGATTCCAGAAATTATCTGCCTCAGTTAGTGTGTTTCCATTTGGGAAGTGTAGCCATCTAATGGACGAGTGTGAAGCAAAAATGTATCACTGACTCAACCATGGGACTCGGTAAGTAGCTGCTTGTGAAGCAGTGAAAGAACCGAAAGGGCTCTAGATCTTCTTAGTGGACTTGGATGGTGTTCTGAATTTGTCTAGCAATATATGCTAGGGGCAGTTGCAAATTCAAGAGAACCAAGAGTCCACGAGTCAAACAAACACATTAAAGGAAAGACATCTTATACGAGAAATCGTTAAGAGAGGAGATATATATGTGGCAAAGATAGGCGTGCGAGGACGACCCTAGCGATCCATTCACAAAGCGTCTGCCTCTTAATACATTCGAGAGACATGTGAGTGGAATGGGTGTCAAAGACCGTTTGCCAACTGCTTTGAGTATAAGTGGGAGAAATTATTAGGTTAGTGTAGGTGACATTAGATGTCACGGACTACGCGAGACGTGTTGTAGTATACTTAAAAAGAGACTTTGAGTATAAGTGGGAGATTGTTGGGATTATCTTTGAAAAGTATGCTTTTTACTTTGTATAATCGAAAACCTAATTTCCGGACTTATTTATTGAAATAAATTGTTTATCAATGATGCTTTAAATATGATTGAATGTTATATATATTTCTTGCATAACTGTTCAATAATTGTGATGTGTTACATTTGTAGTTAATTTAGTGATACCGGATCACGAAAGATTAAATTAACATCCCTTTGTAACTAAAAGTATGCCATTCCACGACCTAGATGGAAATGAACAACCATCGCGAAAGGTTGAGGTGTAAGGCTCGGATTAGTTTGTCTTGACCAAGAGATTACACTAGTGCATGACCGATCTTGTTGAATAGGACCCTCTGAGGAGGATAAATTCTTGAGGCCCGAACAAGGAAGAATTAGACCTCAGTGGTTCGTTGTTTCTTAACCTTCGTCCCTTAAATAGGATCACGTGGGATTGGTAACTATTGCTTTGACTTATCATGGGTAGCGAATCAGAGAGAGATTCAATACTTTTTATCTTGGGCAATATTATTGGTCACATGTGATTGCTAAGATTTAATCTGAAGAATCGTGTGCAAGAAATGCGCTTGCTTTGATTTGCCCCCTTGGGAGGTTCATAAGTTTTATCATACCAAATCTTGCAAGTGGAATTAGTTTCCGGTATAGATAATAATGTTGAACCGTTCCTCGACCAAGGACAAAAGATATTAATTAACGGAAAGCTATTTCAGTGGCTTGAATTAATTAATGGGCTAGATAATCTTAAACACGGAAAATAATGACCGGGAGCCATATTGACTGTAATATGGGTTAAGATGGATGGTGCAATATTAATTATGTAGTGGGATTAATTAATATTTATGGGCTTGAATTATATTGTGGCTCAATATTAGATATTCAAGATCCATTAGAAGGTCCAATCTTAATTCTCCTAAAGGCCCCCTGAGTAGCCCAACATATAGTCCAATAACTGAAAAGGTGATTAAAATAAAATAAATATTGTTGCTTAATATTTCCTCTAATTTTCGAAATATATGGATAAAAGAGGGAGAAAGATTTTCTTTGAATTTTGTTATGGAATGAAGATATGTATTCTTGGAATACAAGATTATCTCATTAAATTCAAGAAATCTCCCACTTGGTTATCTATATAGTAAATTTCGAAATTTTGAAAATATAATTAAAAGAAAAGATTTTCTTGATTTTCTTGAAAAGATATTATGGAAGATATGTATTTCTTGAAATACAAGAATATCTCATAAATTCAAGAAGATCCAAATCTTGGATTCTTGTGACACTTAATTTTCAAAAATTTAGTCCATAATAGAGGAGGTGGGATTTTTGTGGAATATTTTAATTATGGGAAAAAGAATATAAGGGATATATTCAAGATTTCTTGGTGACCAAGAAAAGTCTTTTCCCACATTGAAAAATCACTAAAATTTCGACCACCCTCCCTCCTATAAATAAGGGATGATTAGTTCATTCCCAAGTACAATTCCATGTGCTGGAAATATTAGCAAATCCACATAAGTGGTGCAACAAAGTTTATTTTTTCCTTTTCTTAATTGTTCGCGAGTATTCTTCCACCGGATTGTCGAGCAAGGGCAAAGGGAATACTTGGGAAGTCCTTTTGGTTAGTCCGTCCGACCAAAGCCACTGCCATCCCGAGAGGTACGTTCACGTAAACCCGTAGATTCCGCATGCGTAGGTTTTACGTGGCCTTTTATATGCATGATATGTTGTTGCAATTATTATTTGAATTAATATAGGATTAATTCATGCTAGTAATAATTAATGAATTAAATTTGTATTTAAATATTCACCCCGAATAGATCTGTGCGAATCATTCCCCAACACGGGCATACGCACAGGCGGACGTAGGCACCGGTCGCACGGGCGCTAGGCGCTGGGCGTGGATGCCAGGCGAGCGATAAGCGCGGGCACGTGGGCACGCTGGCGACGACGCTGGGACACGGGCGCGGCGGGCAACCTGGTGTTAGGTCTGCGTGGGCGTGGGCCCATGGTCGCCGCTCGGCAAGGGCGGCGGATGTGGGCGTGCATCCAGGCTGTGAGCTACTTGGCGTGGAATTTCGAGACGGAGTTCTTTTCGAGACATTCGAGTGGGAGAAATTCAAGACGGTGTTTCTTCAAGAATCAAGCCAAGAAAAATCAAACCATGACAATTAGATAATTTGTGCCCAATATGTTTATTTTTCTGCTTTGCTTGATTTATTGTTGTATTTTCTTATGCTTTATTTAATTTGTTTAAATGTGTTTGCATGAGAATTGCCCAACGAAAAATCTCAAATTCAAAAATTACTAAGTATGTTTTAATAATTAATTTGGTTTTGAATCGAATTAATTTTGACCTCCATGATTTATTTATTTGTGAAATCTTTTGGAGAAATTCCCCTAAGGGACGACCAAAAAAGAGTTTTCACATGAATAAATTCTCAAAAGGATAATTGTGAATTATTATTAGTGGCGACGATGACCCTCCCAAGAGGCTCGATCAAAACGAAGTAGTAATTCTGTATTTAATCATGGTTATTACTTAGGTATAAAATTGATATGCATATACTTCGCCGAAGTCCCTGTCAATTTTATATTGGTCAAGTGGGAGCTAACTATTAATTTTTTTTAAAATTAAAGGTTTGTAACTGTTCTTGTTTGTGACCTGCTTGAATGTGATTTAAATGATGACCCTCCCAAGAGGCTCATTTAAAACTGTTTTGAGATGTTGGCTGGTGCATGTTCATATTTTTTTGAGATTTCAATATGAATCATGTGATCGAATTATGTGATTTTTTTTGTGTTGATCTGGATATTAACACAAGATGTATGTTTATTTTCAGTATCATCATGTCGCAACCTTTTAATCTATTGAAATATATGCTCAAAGAAAACCAACTTACTGGTGAGAACTATGGAGTTTGGAAAAGAAATATGAAATTTGTCCTCATTGCACAACCACAACATTAGGTTCTTGGGGGATCCAAACCTGAAAAACTTACTGATGGGTCATCAAATGCGGAGAGATCCATGTATGAAATCTGGGAGCAGGCCAACAAATTTATGAAGCGTATGATCTTGACTCCATTGTCTGATGATTTGAAACACATTCATAAAGATGTTGAAACAGCTGCGGAAATCATGCAGAGCCTCGAAGAAATGTTTTCAACAGAAAGCCGCATGACTGAACAGTTTCATCATAATGGTGTGGCCAAGCTAAAGATGACAGAGGGAACATTTGTAAGGGATCATGTTCTCAAAGTTAGGCGCCAATTTGAGAAACTTGCTTACCTCGGTGCTAAGTATGATGACGGGGCTCAAATCGAATTCTTGTTCCTAACTCTTCCAAGATGTTTTAATGAGTTTTACTGTAGTTTTGTGATGAGTGATCACATGTTTACTATGGATACTCTACAAGAGGTCTTGGAGACGATAGAGAAATATTTAGGACAAGAAGACGAGGCTTTGGTGACTAAGAAACTTATTTCAAGATCTAGGCTAGTGTAATGCAAGGTCAAAGTGAAGATGATCAGTTGGAACCAAAGCAAAGCTCGTGCTAAGAAAGGCAAAGGTAAGGCGGTAAGTAGGTTAGGAATCCAAAAGAAACCAAAAGGGAAGTGTTTTAACTGCGGTGAAAAAGGACATTGGAGGTGGGCCTGTTCCAAACCCAGAGGGAATGGAAAGAAAGGTAATTCTCTCGCACTAGTTGTTGAAACTTGTTTAGCGGCGTATGCTACTCATTCGTGGGTAGTGGATACGGGATCCACTGATCATGTTTGTTTCACGTTACAGGGGTTCAAGCGGACCCGACAACTTAGTGAAAGAGAGATCCTCGTCACGTTGGGCGATGCTACGAGAGTGGCAGCTGAAGCAGTGGGAGACGTGCACCTGTCTTTTGAAGACAAGAGTTTAATTTTAAGAGATGTTCTTTATGTTCCTGTTTTTCGTAAAAACCTTATTTCAGTTTCAAAACTATTTGATGATGGATATTCTGTTCGTTTTAATAAGAATGTTACTATTTTTCGTAACGATGTGGTTATCTGTCATGGAACATTACGGAACAATCTCTACATTATTAACTGTGCACACCACACACACATGCATCCTATAACTCATCTACAATTTCAAGCAAAAGGAAACGTTCGACCAATATGAACGAGACACTTCTTTGGCACCTAAGATTATGACATATTAATCTAAAAAGTATTCAAATGTTGGTCTAAGATGGTTCATTGGAGTCTCTCCTGATTGAACCATTTCCAACTTGCGAATCATGTTTGGAGGGTAAGATGACCAAGAGGGCATTTGGAGCCAAGGGGCTTAGAGCTAAA
Organism: Stenogyne calaminthoides; assembly: GCA_037126765.1. Taxonomy (NCBI): domain Eukaryota; kingdom Viridiplantae; phylum Streptophyta; class Magnoliopsida; order Lamiales; family Lamiaceae; genus Stenogyne; species Stenogyne calaminthoides. The sequence continues at coordinate 18,493,627 of JBBCBC010000001.1, forward strand.
GCAGTGTTGGAGATCGTTCACACCGATGTATGTGGTCCAATGCAAATCAAAGCAAGAGACAACTACGAGTATTTCATTACGTTTATCGATGATTACTCACAGTATAGATACATTTTCCTAATAAAGCATAAATCTGAGACCTTTGATAAATTCAAAGAATTTAAGGCTCAAGCAGAGAATCATAAGGAAAAGAGTATCAAGTTTCTACGATCTGATCGTGGAAGCGAATACCTCAGCGATGAATTCTTGAACTACCTGTCGGAAGAAGGGATTGCATTCCAGTTGACTGCGCCCGGTACCCCTCAACAAAACGGGGTTGCAGAACGAAGAAACAAAATGCTTCTAGAAATGGTAAGATCAATGATGAGTTATGCGGATTTGCCAAAATCATTTTGGGGTTACGCCTTGCAAACAGCGGCTTATATTCTGAACTTAGTGCCATCCAAATCGGTTTCAAAAACCCCTATGCTGCATTTGTTTTGGGATTCACACGGATGGACTTAGGACTTTGCGCTCCCCAACTCATACGAGTTTGGGATTTAGAATCTGGTTTTCAAATCTCACATTCCATTCACACCTACAAATACCTATAAAATCTATTATTACATCTTGCCAATACATCACACTTTATACACTTTATTACTCTTCTCAATATAATATAATAATACAATATCAATCATTATTAAACACTGATTTGACATAAAGTTAAATCTCACCCTATTCAAATCTCAAAACAAACACATACATTTACTATTCATCAAGGATTCTAAATCCCTGGATTTTAAAACCTTGACTTGCTCCGCACACTTAAATCCCAAAACAAACGCAGCCCTAGGGAGTTGTGGACAGGGCGCAAGCCCAGCTTAGGACACATGAGGATCTGGGGGTGTCCGGCATAAGTGTTGGATAAGGAAGCATGTTCTATGGTCCCGAAGATCAAAAGGTCGTAATCAGTAAGCACTTTAGATTTTTGGAAGAAGACTATATGAACGATAAAAAGCCCAGAAGCGAGATTACCTTGGAAGAACTTAAGGGGCCAACTCCATTGCCAACTGTACAAGAAGATATACCACGCGTCACGCCTGCACAATCGGAACCTCGTCGTAGTGGGAGGGTTGTTCGACAACCCGAGCGATTCTTAGGGATCGGAGAGTCCTCAGACTTGATCTCGGGAGAAGAATCATATCCATGGTCCTACAACGAGGCGATCCAAGACAAGGATGCGACATCTTGGCAAACAACAATGGAAGCTGAGATGGGTTCAATGGATCACAATAAAGTGTGGGAGCTAGTCGAACCACTTAATGGGATAAAACCCATTGGATGCAAGTGTTGGAATTTAGAGGCATGTAAACACGTAATACATGCGCAGCGGAAATAAACAGTTCACCAACAACGAACACGTAATTGCATAATTGAATACGCGTAAACATAAAGAGAAATCTTACAGTAAATCGTACGCATATTTCTCTACTATGGTATCCACGTAATCCCCGTTCACAGACTTGCACAGATTTTCCAGCGTTGAATCTGAGACGGAATTTGCTAGGAAAATTCCTATTCTAGATTTTATGGAGAGAATTTGAACAACCGTATTATGGATTCCCAAGAGCTCATATATATAGGAGAGGCTTAGCTTAAATCTTAAGATAACCTGATTGGGAAATAAAATCCCTAATCTTTATTTAAATAAATCTCTAAGATTTATTTCCCACATATAAAATCTCTACGGATTTAATTCCCTTATATGAAAATCTCTACGATTTATTTCCATATACATTAAATTCTACAATTATATTCCAAATATAATTATTGGGAATTCCTATTTAATTAAATGTAATTTAATTAAATATTAATAATAATTAATTCCAAATTAATCTATTATTAATTAATTCTCCATAAATTAAATATTAAATTCAATTTAACATTTAATCAACCAACTATAATCCGTAAAAGGGAATTACTTGTTGTGTGACCCATAGGCCCTCATATATCGAGCGATTAGTCAAACTAACGGTCTTAATTGAACCGTAGACAATAAATCAGACATTCTCAATATATGAGGTACGTTGCGAGAAAAGTGCAACTACCTGTAATTGAAACATGGGTTATTACGATTTCCTCCTTTCATTCACGAATACTCAATTAAGTCTTGAACATGATGAAGTGTCTATTCAAATAACTTAATCATGTTATCTCCAATCACTAATTGGTCATGTATGTCACACTTAGCCACAAAGTCTAAGTTGACGTGCATCGGCCGATGACTTTGATCCAATTATGATGAGAAGATGAGTATTCTCTCTAAATCCACTTTGAGGAATGAATCCTATTCTTGGCTCAATTACCACGCACATGCACTTCGTGATGAACCCAATCCAAGCCGTATCTACCCATGGTTAGGGTGCAAGCATTGGTCATGGTCAAAGTTCATCATCCCACACATGTCGTGCTTATTGACCTCAAGTCAAAGGAGTATCGCATCGCTCCCACTAACCGAGACACCCGTAGACACATATTGTGATTACATCAAACGGTTTCTCGGATGGGTATACCAATACCCTCTAAGGTATTTGTGCATCCATCATGAGATACCTAGTATCTCGTAGTAAGTGAGATCTTACTACACTCTCTAAGAGTATGATGCAGATCGCACACCAATCTCCATTGTATCATCAATATCCCATTCTTGATGATCCTTGATCGGGGCTATTTGAGAATCATGCTTAAGTCATCTGAGTTCTCACAACCTCAATGACATCAATGACTCATGGGAACACTTGCATGAATAAATGCAAACAATCAAACACGATATTCAAACAAGTGTATCGCCATACATTAATATCAAGTGATCTATAATATTAAATCAAACTGAATATCATCGAGTATTATGTCCTTACAATAGATTGTCTCCAGGACACTAACACTAACAGCAAGTGGGTATACAAGAGGAAAAGGGGACCGAACTGGAAGGTTGAAACCTTTAAAGCAAGACTCGTGGCAAAAGGGTACACTCAGAAAGAAGGGATCAATTATGAGGAAACATTTTTGCCCGTATCCATGCTCAAGTCCATTCGAATTCTCTTGTCGATTGCTGCGCACTTAGATTTTGAGATCTGGCAGATGAATGTCAAGACAGCTTTCCTCAACGGAAGTCTTGACGAAGAAATCTATATGCAACAACCGGAAGGCTTCATTGAAAAAGGCCAAGAGCATCTGGTTTGCAAGCTGAAGAAGTCCATTTATGGGCTGAAGCAGGCATAGCGTGCTTGGAATCAATGTTTTGATCAAGTGATAAAATCCTACGGTTTTGATCAAAATAATTTCGAAAGTTGTGTGTATAAAAAGCGTGACGGATCTGCCTTGGTATTCTTGGTACTATACGTAGATAACATTCTGCTCATCGGGATCGATGTAAAGATATTGTCATACGTAAGGGCATGGCTGTCAAAACAGTTTGATATGAAGGACTTGGGAGAAGTCGATCACGTCCTAGAGATTAAGATTACTCGAGATCGCAAGAAAAGGATGATCGGGCTTTCGCAAGCTTCATACATAGATACCATTTTGAAGCGATTCAGCATGTAAGATTCCAAGAAAGGCTTTGTACCTTTCAGACACAAAATCCATCTATCCAAGGAAATGTGTCCCAAGACACAAAAGGAAATAGATGACATGAAAGACATTCCTTATGCTTCGGCTGTGGGAAGCCTTAAGTATGCAATGCTGTGCACGAGACCGGATATCTGCTTCGTCGTAGGAATGGTGGAAAGATATCAAAGTAACCCGGGGAAAGAGCATTGGACTGTGGTTAAGAACATTCTGAAGTATTTGAAAAGGACACGGGACAGAATGTTAGTTTATCAATCGGACAGTCTAATCCTCATCGGTTACACGGACTCAAATTTCCAATCAGACATAAACTCCAGAAAGTCAACCTCGGCTAGTGTGTTTTGCATGGAGGGAAGATCCATGACACGGAGAAGCGTTAAGCAGAAATGCATCGCCGATTCTACCATGGAAACCGAATATGTAGCTGCTTGTGAAGCATCGAAAGAAGCGGTTTGGCTCAAGAACTTCCTGGTGAACTTGGACGTCATTCTGAATTTGCCCAACACGATCACGGTTTACTGTGATAATGCCAAAGCAGTTGCAAATTCTAGGGAACCGAGAGCCCACAAGGCCAGCAAACACATAGAAAGAAAATACCATCTTATACGAGAAATCGTTAAGAGAGGAGATATAGAGGTGGCAAAGATTGCGTCTGAAGACAACCTACAGATCCATTCACAAAGGGTCTGACTCAGAGTACATTCGAGAGACATGTGGAAGGAATGGGTGTTGTTATAGCCAGAATCGACTAGACGTATGAACAATCACTCACAATGGAAAACAATAAGCACAAACAAGGAAAAAATGAGAAATTTGGTGACCCGGTTCGTCTAATCTGACTACGTCCGGGGGAAATACTGTTGTAAGGAGAAATAACCAGACCTAAGGAAGACCGAGAATTGGACCGTCTTATGTTTAGCTCATTATCCGACATCATCCAGCTGGAGCAGGATGGAGAGTGACTTCGGAGTCTCGGTAAGTCATTGGCGGCTTGGCGTAGCAAAGAGGTCGCAGAGCAACTTGAAGGAGCCGGAGGTCAGGGCCAAGTAGGTCACGACTTCGGTTGGAGATAAACATGGAAAAGATTCGGGTAGTTAGTGAGGCTGATTTCTCGGGATATAACTAGGGAATGTGTATCTGTGAGCGCGACTTACGGAACAAGAAAGGAAACCCTAGGTTGGTCCACGGGAAGAAGCCCACGAAGATTGTAACCCTAGTTCTGTGTCTATAAATATAACTTGTAATACACATTGTAAAGGATTGAAACCTTAGTATCCTAGGCATAAATAATACAGTAAATATCCTGGCTTGGTGCCCCCAGACGTAGTCTATTTCAAAGACGAACTGGGTAATCAATTTGTTTGTTGTTTACTGCTTTCGCCATTAGATTGATCAAGAACTTATCAAATTTACTTGTTTGTTCGCCGGTAATCAAACCGGGTACAACAATTGGCGCCGTCTGTGGGAATACAATTCCTGCAAAACCGTTCAAAGGAAAACCCATCTCATCTCAGATCAATTTTGATGGCAAGCAACCAAGTCAATCCTAATTGAGCGTGAGTCGGCGCCTTGATGGGCAAGAGACCTCTATGAGCTCTCGGCGACACCCGCCCAGCCTTGGCGCCCGGCCGGACCGGTGATGACCTCGGCGACCGTGGAATCTGGTGCGGACTCCGGAGGACGCGAAGGCTATGATGGCAGTCCTCAACAAGAAGGCTGTGATGGCAGTCCTCAACAAGAAGGACGAGGATGTGCGACCTCCCCCCAAGAAGGCTGCCCAGGAGGCCGGGCCATTGAAAAACAATGAAGCACGGGCCCAAAAGGGGCATCCGGCTGGCCTATGGTCCGGCCAGGCACACCTTGGTCTGAAATCGCCAGCTCCTTAGGAGGCCTACGGGGTCGAACAACGTGTTCGATCGACTTGGCGACCTTGGGGTTCAGAAAGCCTCGAGGATCGTGGAAGATGAGGCACTGTCGAGCCTCGTCCCGGCTGATCCAGTGGGAGCGACCTTGCCCTCTTCCTGAACCTCCACCACAATGACCCGCCTTAGGGTCAATCGGCCGTGCATTGTGACGACCCCCCAGTGGAAAAGGTGACCTCCGACCATCGCAATGCTCAGGTCGCAGCATTAACCCGGACGGTCAAACAACTTATGGAGTACATGGAGAGTCGAAACGGGCCAGCTGGGTCAGACCCTTTCCTCGCTGTCCCGGACTCCCCACTCGGAACTCTGGTCACCTTGGCGGCTACTCAAAGGAAGATTAATGTCACGACCTTGGATAACTACAGTGGGAACACTGACCTAAGGGTCCATGTAGCGAAATATAACTCGTACATGGCCTCTATGGACGCCACTGATGCGACCAAATGTCGGCTTTTTCTCGATCTGGCGACCGGGCTCATTAATGGTTCACCTCTCTGTCGCCCCTATCGGTGGACAACTTTCGGCGGTTAAGCTCGCTTTATTCTGATTCACTTCAACGCCTGGCGCCCGCGACCTGCGACGGCGACCGGCGCTGATGAACACCCGATGGGGATACATAATCTGATTGGTCCTATATTGAGAGGATCGACAAGCTGATCTTGGAAGGAGATCCCATTGGGGATGAAGCAAAACTACTAGGGGCTGTCTCCGGCCTCAAGAAGGGGACCAAACTCTGGCGGCGCATGATGGCCGAATACTCGACCAGCTATGCTGACTTTTGGAGGCGGGCTAGCGACCTGATACATACAGCGGAGCTCTTGGAATCCCGACTATCCGAGACTAAGGAGGTCGCAGAGCCCAATAAAAGTTCCAAAAAGTCCACCTCATAGTACAAGCCGCCCGGAAGTTTCAAGCCGTTTGAGGAAAGCATTCCGGTGAAGTTGATGGACGCCCTGGGCATGACCCCCAGAAACATCTTCACCCAGATTCGGGAGCGGGAACTGCTTCTCCCGCCCCGCCCAGTGAAGAATAAAGGCAGGCAGAACCCCAACAAGTATTGTCACTTTCACGAGCAGGCCGGACACTATACCAGTGAGTGCAAGGATCTACTGCCCCAACTATAGAGATTGTATGAAGACGGTTTGCTTAACGAGTTCGTCAAGCGACCTCAGAAGAATGGCGACCAGGCTCTGAGAGGCCGCTAACAAGGAGAGCGCACCCACAGGAACGACAACCAGGGAGCGAGGCAGGGGGAGCGACCTGCCCCGCCCATGCCAGAAAACGCGGGAGATTGCATGATACACACTTTCTCCCTTTGGACTGTCGGGGGGCTAGCCTCCAGCTCCTCCTCCAAACGGAAGATGAAAGCCAAAATAAGGGAGATAGAGAACGCCAGGAAGATGGTGTTACCTGTCCTCGCCTTGTGGGAAGAGTCCAACACTATTGAGTTCGGAGAAAAGGATAAGGCTGGGGTGGTCTATCCCAATGTCGATCCCTTGGTGATCCGGTCCAACATCATGGGGACTACGGTGTGCCGACTTCTGGTCGATGGGGGAGCTTTCTGCAACATTCTTTTCAAGAAGACCCTCGACCTGCTTGGGGACTACGACGCCTACATCACCCCATGCGACCACCTCGTGAAGGGTTTTGGGGATGCTACTGTGAGGCCCACCGGGATGATCCGACTGGCCGTTGAGCAGGTCTCTACACTGAATAGCGAAGTTAGGGCAACTAGGCTATTAGATTTTCTAGTAGTCGACCTCCTCAGCTTCTATAATGGTTTCCTGGGGATGCTTTTTGAACATGAATTCGAGGCTGCGTCCTCCACCTTCTATTTCTGTGTAAAATTCCCCACCAAGAGTGGGTTGGTCGGCACCGTTAAGGGCGACCAAGTCGATGCAAGAGGTTGTTTAATTTACTCTTCGTCTCCTTTCAATTCTGCACAAACATCTATCGAACAAACATTTGTAATAGATAGAAATGAACAAGATGAAGAATTAAGTGAGAAGAGGATAAACAGAAAAAGAACCTACAGCGACCTCGACCAGAGAATAGGGCACGAACTAATGAATTCCTAATCGAGGACGAAATTGACGACCCCCAACAGGATGGTCCAAGAGCCATCCTGGGGGAAAAACTTGAGAAAGTCAAAGTAGATCCAACCCGCCCGGATCTGGAAGTCATCATCGGCTCCAAGATACCGAGCGACCTGAAGGGGGAAGTCATTGACTTTCTCAAAAAGAACTTAGATGTCTTCGCCTGGTCGCACAAAGACATGGTAGGAATCGACCCAGAGACCGCATGTCACCGATTTCACATTGATCCATCTCGGAGGCCGGTTGCCCAGAAGAGGCAAAAATTTGGTCCTAAAAAGTATGCCGCTTTAGCGGAAGAGGTGAAGAAGCTGCTGGATAATGACCTGATCATGCAGGCCGACCAACCACAGTGGGTAGCCAACGCAGTGTTGGTGAAAAAGTCCAATGGAACCTGGCGGTTATGTATCGACTTCACCGACCTCAGTGAGGCCTACCCAAAAGATTTCTTTCCCATGCCGCATATCGACCACCTGATTGATAACACGGACAGACATGAGATGATGTCGTTTATGGATGCTTTCGCGGGCTATCACCAAATAGCCATGCACGAACCAGATCGACAACATACCTCGTTTCTGACCGAAAAGAACCTGTATTGCTGGAAGAGAATGTCATTCGGCCTGAAGAACGCAGGGGCAACCTACCAAAGGCTAGTCAATCATATGTTTGCCGACCATATCGGGAAGTCGGTAGAAGTTTATGTCGATGACATTGTCGTCAAAAGCTTAAAAAGAGAAGACCACCTGTTTCACCTCGCGCAGACATTCGACATCCTCAGAAAATTCAATATGAGACTCAACCCCAAGAAGTGTAACTTTGGAGTGGAGTCGGGGAAGTTCTTGGGACACCTTGTCAGTAGGAGGGACATCGAGGCGAACCCAGGGAAGGTTAAAGTTGTACTAGACATGGGGGAACCCCGAAATGTGAAAGAAGTTCAGAAACTCACGGGATGCTTGGCTGCACTAAGCAGGTTCATCTCCCAGATGGGGGACAAGTGCAAGCCGATGTTCGACACGATCCGTAAGAAGGCAAAGTTCAAATGGACACCCGAAAGCCAGGACGCTTTTGAAAAAATCAAAATTTACCTGGCGGATGTGAGCATATTGTCCAAACCTGTTCCGGGAGAGAAGTTGTTCTTGTATCTCGCGGCTTCGGAGACCGCCTTGAGCGCAGTACTGGTCCGAGCAGAAGGCCAGATCCACCTGCCCATTTACTTTGTCAGCCAGACATTGAATGAGACGGAGCAACGCTACCCCTCGCTAGAGAAACTGGCATACGCATTAGTCATGAGCGTGAGGAAGCTGAGACCTTATTTTTTCGACCACCAGGTCGAGGTTCTCACTTCCCTACCACTGCGGAATGTGCTCCACTATCCAGACACTTCAGGCCGATATCTCAAATGGGGCATTGAGGTTGGGCAGTACGGTGTAACCTACGCGCCACGACCTGCTATTAAGGCCCAGGCACTGGCCGATTTATTAGTGGAGCTTACATTCCCATCTGAAGCAGGGAGGTCAGGCAGTTTACCATGGGAGTTGTACATAGATGGGTCGGCGACCTCTCTCAAGTCGGGAGTCGGCATGGTTTTAATGAGTCCTGAGGGTATCTCATTCCAGAATGCCATTACCTTTGATTTTCCCACAACGAATAATGAGGCCGAATATGAGGCAATCATCAGCGGCCTGGAAATGGCAACAACCATGGGTGTCAAGAGATTGCAAGTTCATACCGACTCCCAGCTCGTTGCCTGCCAAGTTTCGGGGGAGTACGAGGCTAGGGATGACAGGATGACAACCTATCAGGAAATTGTAAAAACACTATGCCTGAAGTTCGCACAGATCCATGTCAAACTGATATCGAGAGAGCGGAACTCACGAGCCGATGCTTTAGCACGGCTGGCGACCTCCGAAGGATCACCAGATATGAAGGATGTCACCATCACGACACTTCCCCACCCACCGCGTAAGTAACCGTAAGAACTTTAGAAAACCCGGTGCCGAACTGGATGACACCCATCATGGAGTATTTGATAAGCGGCCTCTTGCCACCCGATCGCATCCAAGCTCGGTAGTTGCAGTTACAGGCCACCCGATACACAATGATCAATGGAGAGCTATACAAGCGAGGCTTCGACATACCCCTACTTCGATGTATCACACCCGAACAAGGTCAAGTCATCCTGCAAGAAATACACGATGCGGAAACCACACTGGGGGGAGTCGCTGGCCCACAAAACCACAAGGCAGGGATATTTTTTGGCCAACCTTAAGGGCAGATGCTATCGTCTTCGCCCGCAAATGCTATAAATGTCAGATCTACACTCCCTCCATCAAGGTCGCACCAGAAGAGCTCACAAGTATCCTCAGTCCTTGGCCTTTTGCAAATTGGGGGATAGACATCATTGGGCCACTCCCAATGGCCCCAGAATCGGTCAAGTATGCCCTGGTAGCGGTGGATTACTTCACAAAATGGGCCGAGGCTGAGGCGTTGGCAACCATTGACCAAGATCATGTCATCAAGTTCATTTGGCGGAACATTATCTGCAGGTTCGGACTACCTCAGGCGATCATATCAGACAATAGAAAGCAGTTCGACGGTACGAAAGTCGACGCCTTCTTCAGAAAGTGGAGGATCACAAAGTTATTCTCCACCCCATACCACCCCCAATCAAACGGTCAGGTCGAGGTCGTGAACAAAATCATAAAGCACGCTCAAGGCCAAGATCGAGGGGGGAAAAGGGAAATGGGCTAGCGAGCTCCCAGATGTGCTTTGGGCGTACATAACGACCTGTAGAAATTCAACGGGCGAAAACCCTTACTCACTAGCCTTTGGAACCGAGGCGGTGGTGCCCACGGAGGTCGATGTCCCGACTTTCCGATCCAGCCAGGTCACTTTCGATCGTAATGATGAGGCCCTGGAAAGGAATCTCGACCTACTCGAAGAAAAGCGATTGGAGGCTACCATGAGAAACACTAGATACAAGCAGAGGTCAAAGAAGTATTACAACTCTAAGGTGCGACTTCAACGTTTCAAGGTCGGGGACCTAGTGCTAAAAAAGATACTCGGGGACTCAAAGGGTGCCCTCGGTCCAAACTGGGAGGGCCCATTCCAGATATCAAAAGTCCTACCAAACGGGGCATACGAGCTCGAGAAAGCGGATGGGACCAAGGCCCAATACCCGTGGAATGCAACTCATCTGAAGAAGTACTATCAATAGATTTACACCTTTGTACTGATCACATCGTTGTAAACAAATGCTTTTGGCAACATTAATTCTCTGTTCTTTTTAAAGAAAGAAAAAATTCCTGTGTAGAAACCAAGATGGTCGCTCGAAAAACATATGATCGATGAAATGCATACCACATGAAAGACATGATCGATAATATGTAGGTCGCATGAAAGACATGATCGATAACATGCAGGTCGCATGAAAGACATGATTGATAACGTGCGAACCCGAGGTGTGACTTTAGAGATACTGGAGGCGAGATCACCACCCTAGCGGTGTGATTATCCCCCGACTTTATAAGACGACTGCACAAATGTCCAAGGAACAAGTCGAATAGAAAATAAGACGACAAGGACTAAGCAAAAGTCGCATAAGGAAATCGAGTCAACACAACAAAGGAATTAAAAATGAGAATTTCATTAATAAAGACCCGGAGGTCGGGGAGAACCCCATTACAATAGACCCGGAGGTCGGCAAGTAGAAGCATTCCAATACAATACATTTTTCATAAGCGAGCTAGCGACTTAGTCTATACTGCAGAGCTACTCGAGCTAATGACTTGGTCTGTACTGCGGAGCTGCTCGAGCTAGCGACTTGGTCTATACTTCCGGGCTGAGCAAGGAGGTCGCTCGGGAAGATGCTGCAAAACTATCAGAAAAGGATGTTACAACATCCATGAAGTGTCAGATGCTGCAATGAAACTTCTCGCGTCGAATAAACACAAGGGTCATGCATACGATGCGAAAAATTCAAGGGATTGTGAAGGGCATTTTGACATGATCGGATTCTCAATAAATCCATTCTACATGTCGGGAAATCGGCTCCGCCCGAGCAGCGCGTGGGCAGTACGCGAGTTCTGGTTGGTCAGATTTACGGCGCCCGACGTCACCAAATGCCCAGACCATCATTGCGAATCTATCAAATGTCACGCCGATTCGGAAAATCGAGGCGACTGTTCGCCTCCCCGAGGATGAGATTTCGGTGGAGGCACACCTCCCGAGTCCGACCTGTCAAAAGTCAATAAGTAATACGAGTTCAAGTCCAGGCCCCAAGACGAGCTTGCGACCTCGACTTGGGGGGGATGAAATATGGGTGGGAGTTTTATTTTATATAATAAGATAAACACCAGATGAAAAACGAAATAACAGCTTCCATTGATAAAGACCCGAAGGTCGGGAGGTAGTACATCGCAAATCAAAGCCCGAAGGCTAGTACAATGAAAAAAGAAAAATAAAAAGGGGTAGTAGAGCTGCAACTTCAATTCTTCTCGGCCGAGGCAGTAGAGGTCGGGGTGCTGACCGTCCCGAAAGGAGGCTCCTGTTGGGTAACCGCCGGCGGATCAACTTCCGAGCTTGGTATCTTCTCCACAACGGGCTAGGAAGGCATATCACCAGCTGGGGGAACGACCTCCGACCTCGGTATCTCATCCCCGATGGGCTCGGAAGGAGTGGCAGGATCGGGAGGAACAACCTCCTAGCTCGTCAACTCCCCCACAAGGGGCTCAGAAGATGTAGCATCTGGGAGGTCAACCACCGGAGAGTCGGGGAGAGGGCGCATGATCTGCCTTGGGTTTGGAAAGAACGAGAGATCAATGCCCATATCCTCCAAGTCTTGGATATCCAGTAGAACATCAGGGGCCAGAGGGTTGTCCTGGACGTATTCCTTGAGATCGGCGACTAGCCTAGTAAGGTCGCCAGAAGGGTTTGCTCGGTAACAGATTCGGACGGCACCCACAAAGGCCATCACGTACACGAAATTGGTGTTTACCACTTCGGCGACCTTGAACTGGGCCTCCCTGGTGTCCAGCTCCACTTTGGCTCCGACCAGCTCCTCCCTCAGACCGGCCTCCACTTCGGCCGCCCTCTTCTCCGCCTGGATCGTCTTCAGTTTCTCGGGGACCAGCGTAGTCTCCGCCCGGGCCGACCTGAGTCTCTCCTCAGCTAGCCCGCCCTCCAGCTCAGCCAGGCGACCCTCGAGGGTCGAGATCTCCAGAAGGTGCTCCGCATTGGTTTTCTCCAGCCCCTTCTGAGTCTCGACTGCAGCCAAGATCATCTTGGCCTGATCAGATACACGGGCCTGCGACTCGCGGAGATGTCAGAGCTCGGTTTCATCTTGGGCACTGGTCCTCTCCAAGTAGAAGGCCTCTTTGAGGGTATGGACCATAGCCGAGTACATGTTGCCCGTCATCTTCTGGCGGTGAGCGTTCTCGTGATCGGTGAGTGTCCACGCCCGGGGCAGGTTGTGCACTCTGCGGGAGATGTAGCTCGGCCACTTATTGGGGAGGTCGGCCGATTGAAGTGGAGGACTTCTAAGGAAGCTAACCACTTCTGGGTAAAAGTCGGTGGGGCCGAATTCAGGACTGTAAAAGAAAGCCAAGTCATCAGAGCACTTAAAATAATATGAAAAAGGTCATACAAATCGCGATGGGACTTACTCATTCACCCGCTCCTCCTCCCATCCTAAGAATGAGTCGTCCTCGTCATGTCGACCTCTCCTCGGGGCCGGCGAGGCAGGCCGCAAACTGAAGGGTGGCGAGGTCGGGGTCGAAGTAGCTGGCTGCGATCGGGGGTGGACCCGATCTGTCCTCCCCAGGCCTCTATTGATTTCCGACTAGTAGGTCGAAATCTCCTCCCTCACTTTCTTCTGAGCATGCCCGGAAGTCGGTGGAGTCGACCCCATGGCCTTCCTCTTGCCTTTGCCAACAGCAGAAGGACCAGTGGGGACCGAACTTGGAGGGGCGACCTCGGCAGGAGTCGGCCTCGGAGGGGCAGCCTCAGAGGTCACCAGTCGCCTCATGTTTCCCAGAACAGACTTCCTACGGGAGGCCATGACGTCCGTAGAAGGCTTATGGCGATAAACGGGGATGTTGGGAACTGCAGAAGTGTTGGAAGTAGAACCAATCAGTCAAGTCGACACCAAAAAGTGTAACAAGCACGGAGTAAGGGTACTTACAAGGGATGTTAAAGTGACGTGGATAAGTATACAGGCCGGCGTTGAGTCGGTCAAGCTCGGAGTTCAAAGCGTCCACGTCCCGCCAGCTAGGTGGAGTGTCGCGAGCAGTAACAAACGCCTCCTGGAAGTCCCAGTTAAGGTCGGCAGTGGTGGGTGTAAAGACTGCAAAATAAGAGGAGAATTAGATCAGTACAGACATCTAAGTCGGAAAGAAAGCGAACTCACCATGGGCAATCTGATTGACATAATCGGTTGGAATGCGGATGGGCAGTGTTGTACCCGGTTTGATTACCGACGAACAAACAAGTAAATTTGATAAGTTCTTGATCAATCTAATGGCGAAAGCAGTAAACAACAAACAAATTGATTACCCAGTTCGTCTTTGAAATAGACTACGTCTGGGGGCACCAAGCCAGGATATTTACTGTATTATTTCTGCCTAGGATACTAAGGTGGAATTGGACGTCGTTCCGGATTTACCCAGCACGATCACGGTTTACTGTGATAACGCCAAAACAGTTGCAAATTCTAGGGAACCGAGAGCCCACAAGGCCAGCAAACACATAGAAAGAAAATATCATCTTATACGAGAAATCGTTAAGAGAGGAGATATAGAGGTGCCAAAGATTATGTCTGAAGATAACCTAGCAGATCCATTCACAAAGGTCTGCCTCAGAGTACATTTGAGAGACATGTGGAAGGAATGTGTGTTGTTATAGCCAGAATCGACTGGACGTATGAACAATCACTCACAATGGAAAACAATAAGCACAAACAAGGAAAAAATGAGAAATTTGGTGACCCGATTCGTCTAATCTGACTACGTCCGGGGGCAATACCAAGCCAGGAATTTCACTAACATATATCTGCCTAAATACTAAGTTTTTCTCCCTTTTACAATGAGTGATACAATGTGTATTTATAGGCTACGAAGTAGGTTAGTCTTCTTCATGGGCCGGATAATCTCGGCCTTCTAGGGTTTCCCGCTCGTCGGATAACAGACTCCTCCCTTTTCGGCGCCAATCTCGTCTGCAGCTGGACTTTCCCTTGTTATGCCCTGAATATCCCTCTCCATAAATATCACGCGATCTCATGCCATAACTTAACCCGTTTCCTACGGGAAAGTCGCTGGGTAGGGGCGACCAGGCACGGATGGTCGCCCCCGGGTGGCTTGCTATAACTTGGTCACCACCTCTGGTGGTCGCCCTGGAGTGATCGCCTCATCGTGGCGAGGCCACAACAATTGCCCCCTAGGTCGCCAGCGAGATGGTAGCTGATCGACCTGGTCCGTACTTCACGGCACCTAGGGCGACATCCATTTGTGGGCCCGGGTAAGTTCAATCGTTGCCTCGAGAAGGCAGACGATGACGTAACTCCTGCAGGTAATGATGGCGCATGACCATCATGTCCCCGCTATTCTTAGGATTTAGCAGATTCACCCCTTTTTTTGAAAAAATATTTGCATTCGAACCCCTGCCCCTTCTTATAAATAGATCGCCTCGTTCTTAATTTCGGGACTTTGCTTCTTCGAGTGTTTTTCTGCAAGCCTTCATCCTCCGGTGCTTTCTACGGCCAACTAGTAAGCGCAATCCTTCTCTCTCTTCTCTTCTACTCCTAGAACAATATACATGTCCCCCGGTGGCCATCTGCGTCAGGTGGAGGGAGAACCCTCCTTCACTATTTCATCGGGGTCGGACTCCCCGGTGAGGGAGGTTTTATCGGCCGGGGCATCGAGCGGCGGGATTCACTCCAGTGACATAGGTCGTACTCATACGGTCGGGGGCAATTCTCCGATTGATTTGGAGGTATTTGGTTCCCTCGAGGATCTGGAGGTGCTTACGCCGGAGCGGGGAGTGGGAGCCTCTCGGGGCGGCCCTCCTGAAGAGCCAGAGACCTCTGCTCGCCGTGACCAAGATCACCCTGACTTTTTTGATTATCAAGCCTACCGGGCAAGGTTCCACCACCGTCGACCACTTTGTCCCGTAATCCGTTCTGCGACCAAGTCCAGATTTTTCATAAACGATGAGAAATATCGCTCCACAATGTCGGAGGCCGAACTGGACGCCGCTTATCACCAATTTGAGACCCCGTGCGATGTGTTTTTCTATCGCCCGGATGAGTCCGAGAGTGTCGACCAACCTCCAGAGGGCATGATCGCCATTCATGAGGTGGCCATAGATGTCAGACTTCGATTCCCACTCCACCCGATGATCTCTCATTTACTAGCCGCCTGGCACGTTGCCCCGGCACAACTTACTCCGAATGGGTGGAGTTACCTTCTGGCGACTCTGACGGTGCTTGGCCAGGCCGGTCTTTATCAGCTACCCACGCCAATGGAGGTGAACTACTTTTGGTCGCTGGTCGCCCAACATGGCCAGGAAGGTCAATATGCATTGAAGAATCGTCCTGGTCGGCGGATTGTGTGGGGGATAGTCAACAAGATCAAAAACTGGCACCCTCGGTGGTGGTTTATAGGGGGAGCTTTGCAAAGCGCCCCCCCGGGCTCAGTTTCAGAGATTCCAATACCCACCGACTTCCAAGAGCGGGCTCCTCGTAAGGTCCATTTCTGTGTTGGTGTCGAGCATCTCTGTACTGATCTAATTTCTCTTGTCTCTCTTGCAGGTTTATTCATTGCTGACGAGAGCCAGCTGAACTGGAACTTTGAGACTACTCGCAGAGTTGCTTTCGACCATCCCTAGGAGGACCGACACGTCGAGCTTTATAATTCTCCCTCCGAGAGGTTGTGGGGAGGGCTACAAACGTACCCTCGTGAGACCGGCCACCTTCGTGAGTATCTTCTGAGAATAAATTAGTTTGAACTCCCTTTAGGATTCCCCCTTCAAATACTAACCGCGCCTTTTTGCAGCTCCTTGTATACCCGTCCAAGCGATCGCCCCGTATGCTGCACAAATAACTTCTCGTTGGAATCCCGCACTCAACTTTTCTTGGACTGGGTCCGCGGCGTGGCCCACGTCTTCGTCCCTGGGGGCACGGTAGACGGGAGGGTCCTCCCGGGTGGATCGCTCGAAGGATAAAAGGAAAACGAATGAGGGGCGAGAAGGTGTCCGCTCGTCCCACTCGGAGGGCTCCCCCACTCGTAAGCGGGGCCGCACGGGCGACCACTCTCCTCGCGCCTCTGGAGGTGGGAATGCTTCTCAGCTGGAGTCCATCCTCGCCGCCCGTCCCCCGCCATCGACTCCCCCTCCACCGCCTGGCCGTCAGTTTTATGGGGCGTAAGTCTTCGCCCCCGATGTCGACGTGGTTCTCCCCGTGGCGGATTTGGCAGACTTTGGCATTGATTTGTCATTTCTGGCCCCGGATAGCAGGCTGGTGCGGCCGGGCAGTGGTTCCAACCACGGAGGGTCTTTCGGGGAGGTGCATGTCGACCTAGAGGCATCGCCCGTGCCCCCGGCGGAGACGGTTGTCGGCTATGGTGCGATGGTGGCCGCACCGGGTGGGAGGGTCGTTGGGAGCGAGGGTCAGACGGGCGACCAGGCTGCGACGGATAGGTCGGGGGATGGTATTTAGCCCCCCCCCCTTCTTATTTTGCTAGGTTATGGAGGATATTTTTCCTTTCTGTCTTTTTTAATTTCTGATGTACGCTGTTCGGCCCTTCGGGGTAAAATATTGTAACTGGCCCCTGTGCCTTTCTTTTATATCAATGAAGGGACTTATCATTTGAATTTGTCATTTCCGCGCATTTATGTACTTGTTTCTTACTTCATTTCTTAGAAAGTCGGTCCTGCAAACTTGGACATGCACTGGCGACTATGGGTCTTGCCAGTGTCCTAATCGCCATTTGGATACAGTGCGACGTCAATGGACTGTGTTTTGATCATCTTATTTTATGCGATGTGTTTAAACTTTGGCTTAGTCGTATTATAGGCTGTCTCTTAAAAAGACCGTCATGCCTTGGCTGGCGGCCAGTGCGATGACGACTTTGTGGACACGAGTTCCAAGTGATGCTTCCCGTCTGCTGCACAAATGGCTTCTCATCGGAATCCCGCACTCAACTTTTCTCTGACTGGGTCCATGGCGCGGCCCATGTCTTTGTCCCGCGGGGGCACGGTAGAGACGGTAGGGTCCTCCCGGGTGGATCGCTCGAAGGACAAAAGAAAAATGAAGGAGGGGCGAGAAGGTGCCCGCTCGTCCCACTCGTGGAGTGTCAGAAAGTGATGTTTCCCGTCGTAGGTGGTCGATTTGGCGACCATCCCAACGACTTGACCTTCATCGTCTATGTCGTTCCTGGGGTGGTTCTTCGACGACATATTCTAAAAACTTGCGAGGAAATCTAAAAATGTAACTTATTATAAAATATTTCGATTGAAAGCTACCGAGTTATTACAGAATTTTGATAGTCAAGCTAATAGATAGGCTCTTAGTTGGTCTTTACTGATAGTACTTCTTGAGGTGGGTCGCGTTCCATGGATATTGTGCTGGTGTGCCGTCCGGGTCTTCGATCTCGTATGCCCCATTTGTTAGGCATCTGGATATTCTGAATGGGCCCTCCCGTGGGGGGCCAAAAATCCCTTTGGGTACCCCTAGTATCTTTTTTAGGACGAGGTCGCCTTCTTTGAACTGTCAGAGCTTGACCTTTGAGTTGTAGTATTTTTCTGTTTGTCGTTTGTAGCAGGCGTTTCTTAGGTTAGCATCTATCATTTTCTCTTTCAGAAGGTCCAGACTAGTCGTCATAGCCATGTCGTTGCTGCTTGAGGCTCTGTTGCTTGTTCTGTGGCTTGGTATGGCGACTTTCGCTGGGATTACTACCTCCGCTCCGAATGTGAGGGAGTAGGGTGTTTCTCCTGTGGAAGTTCTGCAGGTTGTCCTGTATGACCACAATACTTCGGGAAGTTCGCTTGCCCACCTGCATTTTCCTCCTTCAAGCCGTTCTTTCAGTGTATGTTTGATAATTTTGTTGATCGCCTCGACCTGCCCGTTGGATTGAGGATGGTAAGGGGTGGAGAAGAGCTTTGCTATCTTCCATTTTCTGAAGAATGCGTTGACCTTAAGTCCGTCGAATTGCTTTCTGTTATCAGATACGATTGCTTGCGGGAGACCGAAACGACAAATGATGTTTTTCCATATGAATTTTATCACGATGTCCTGGTCGATCTTTGCGAGGGCCTCAGCTTCTGCCCATTTTGTGAAGTAATCGACTGCGACGAGGGTGGATCGTACGGTCCCTGGAGCAGTGGGTAGGGGCCCGATGATGTCGATTCCCCACTTTGCGAAGGGCCATGGGCTTAGGATGCTGGTTAATTCCTCTGGGTACACCTTGATAGAGGGGGCAAAGATTTGGCAACGGTGGCACGCCCTTGCATATTCGAGCGCGTCCTTCCTTAGGGTCGGCCAGAAATATCCTTGTCGGATGGTTTTGTGGGCCAGGGACTGGCCTCCAGTGTGATTTCCGCAGACGCCCTCGTGGATTTCTTTCAAGATGGTCTGTCCCTCTACTTTTGTCACACACCTAAGCAACGGAATGCTGAAACCTCGCTTGTATAAGTTATTGTCGACCATCACATACCTTGCTGCTCTCATCTGCAATCGCCGGGCATCGACCTTGCCATCAGGTAGGCCTCCTGTTCTCAAAAATTCGATTATGGGGGTCCTCCAATCCTCGCGGTCGATATCCATTGGGTCGGTAATGGCGACCAAGGGATGCACAGTGGACGGGAAGGTTATTTTAGTGATGGTGATGTCTTTCATGTCTGCCGATCCTTCTGATGTTGCTAACCTAGTCAAGTTGGGAGTTCGCATTCCTTGGTACCAGTTCTACGTAGACTTGGTCGAAACTTTTGAGCAGAACACGAACGACCTCCTGATAGGCGGTCATTCGATTGCATCAGACCTCATACTCCCCAGACACCTGACACGCGACCAGCTGTGAGTCGGTGTGTATTTTTAACCTTTTCACTCCCATTGTCATCGCCATTTCCAATCCTCCAATTAGAGCTTCGTACTCGGCCTCGTTATTAGTGGCTTGAAAGTCGAACACAATAGTCGTCTGCAAGGAATGCCCATCCGAGCTAGTCAGGAGTATGCCAGCCCCGGCTCGGGTCTGGGTTGCGGATCCATCCACATAGAGTTCCCATGGTGGGCCCATTGGTGCTCTTTGCGATGTTGTCGGGAAAGTGAGCTCCACCACGAAATCTGCTAAGGCCTGTGCTTTGATGGTCGTTCGTGGGGCGTATGTGATCCTGAATTGGCCGATCTCGATCGCCCATTTCATACAGCGACCAGCTATATCGGGGCATTGGAGCGCGTTCCTTAACGGCAGTGAGGTCAACACCTCCACCTGATGGTCGAAAAAATATGGTCGTAACTTTCTCACGCTCATTACTAGGGCATAGGCGAGCTTCTCTAGAGGGGGGTACCTTTGCTCGGCCTCGTTCAGCGCCTGGCTTACATAATAGATTGGTAAACATTCCTGCCCTTCAGTTCGAACCAGGACCGAGCTCAAGGCTGTTTCAGATGCGCCAAATAGAGGAAAAACTTTTCCTTGGGGACGGGCTTGGCCAATATTTTAGGGTCAGCGAGATACTTCTTGATCCCATCTAGAGCTGTCTGGGCCTCTCCCGTTCACTGGAAATTGGTTTTGGCTCTCTTGAGTATGTCGAAGAAAGGCTTGCACCTGTCTCCCATGCGAGATATAAATCTGCTAAGGGCTGCCAGGCTTCCTGCAAGCCTCTGGACCTCTTTCGGGTTCCGGGGGCTACCCATATCCAATATTGCCTTAATCTTTGTGGGGTTGTCCTCTATCCCCCGTTTGCCGACTAGGTGGCCGAGGAATTTACCTGACTCTACTCCGAAGTTGCACTTCTTCGGGTTCAGTTTCATGTTGAATTTCCTCAATATAGCGAACTCTCGGGCGAGGTCACCAAGGTGGTCTTCTTTCTTCAGACTCTTGACGACTATGTCATCTATATACACCTCCATGGATTTTCCAATTTACTCTGCGAACATTCGGTTTACTAAATCGCTGGTATGTTGCCTCGGCATTTTTGAGGCCGAATGGCATCCTCTTCCAACAGTATACGTTCTTCTCGATGAGGAAGGAGGTATGTTGTTGGTCGTCCCCATGCATGGATATTTGATGGTAACCCACAAATGCGTCCATGAAGGACATTATTTCGTGTCCGGCTGCGCTGTCGATCAAATGGTCGATATGAGGCATAGGGAAAAAATCTTTGGGGCATGCCTCATTCAGATCGGTGAAGTCGATGCACAGCCTCCATGCTCCATTAGCCTTCTTGACCAGGACGTCGTTGGATACCCACTAGACTAGTCGGCTTGCATGATCAGCTCGTTGTCGAGCAGCTTCTTCACTTCCCCGGCCAGTACATCATATTTTTTTGGTCCGAATTTCCTTCTTTTCTGCGCGACTAGTTTCCTACTGGGGTCAATATTAAGCCGGTGGCAGGCGACCTCAGGGCTGATTCCTACCATATCCCTATGAGACCAGGCGAACACGTCCAGGTTTTCTTTGAGGAAGTTGACCAGTTGCCTTCTTAGTTTGGGCGAGATTTTAGAGCCGATTATAACCTCCAGGTCTTGTTGGGTTGGATCTACATTAATCCTTTCAAGTTCCTCATCCGGTGTCGCGCGATTTTGGTCTCCCCTGGGGTCGTCGATTGTGCCTTGGATGATGAACTCGCTTGGTTCGGGTCCAAGTCTTGGATTGAACTCCTCGTTTCTTTGCTCATTTCGGTCGATTGCTATTGGAACAGTTTGGTTCTTTGTGATTTTTTGCATGCTATAATTTAAATGAGGCCGGATATAAATAGAACATCCTCTTGCATCAAGTTGATCGCCCTTAACGGTGCCGACCACCCCATCTAAATTGGGGAATTTTACACAGAAATAATAAGTGGAGGACGCAGCCTCGAATTCATGTTCGAAAGGACTGCCGAGGAACCCATTGAAGGTCGACGACAGGTCTATTACAAGGAAATCATAAAGTTTTGTGGCCCTAATGGCCCTATCTACGGTGGAGACCAGTTCTACCGCCAGACGTATGATCCCGAGGGGCCTTACGGTGGCGTCACCGAAGCCTTTCACCAGGTGCTCGCTCGGCTCGAGGTAGCTGTGGTAATCGTCGAGCTCGTCAAAAGTCTTCTTGAACAGTATGTTGCAAAATGCCCCGCTGTCAACAAGCAGTCGTTTGACCGTCACTGACTCTTCAAATGGTTTAAAATTGCCTGGGGTCTTGTATGGCCACGGTTTCTTGCCCGCTTTTGCCAATTTGCTTTGAGTATACGTGGGAGAAATATTATTAGGTTCGTGTGGGGTGACATTAGATGTCACATAGAACACGAGACATGTTGTAGTATACTTAAAAGCAGACTTTGAGTATAAGTGGGAGATTGTTGGGATTATACTGAGAAGTATGCTTTTACTTTGTATAACAAAACTGAATTTCTTATTTATTTTACTGAAATAAATTATTTATCACATGTTGCATTAAATATGAATGAATGTTATATATATTTACTGCATACCCGTTCGATAAAGTCAATACGTGTTACGTTGTAGTTAATTTGGTGATACCAGATCACAGAAGATCAAATTAACAGTTCCTCGTGACTAAGTACAAATTCACAACCCAGATGGAAATGAACAACCCATCATGAAAGGTTGAGGTGTAAAGCTCAGATTGACTTGTCTTGACCAAGGGATTATACTAGTGCATTATGATGCGCTGAAAAGGACCTTCAGGAGGATAAATTCTTCGGTACTGAATATACACGAATTAGACCTCAGTGGTTCGTTATTTCTTAATCTTCGTTCCTTAAATAGGATCGTGTGAAAGTAATAACTATTGCTTTGACTTATGATGGAAAGAGAATCAATGTGATTCGATACCTTGTATTTTGGGCAATATTATTAATTATATGACGATTGCTAAGATTTAATACGGAGAATCGCGTGCAAGTACGGCTTGCTTGATTTGTCCCCTTGGTGGGCACAGAATCTTTATCATACCAAATCTTGCAAGTGGAAATTTATTTCCGGTATGGATAATAATGTTGAACTGTCTTTACTCCAAGGACAAAGATGTTAATTAATATAAAGTCTGTTCAGTGGCTTAATTAATTAATAGACTAAGATAATCTTAAACGTGAGAAATAATAATCGGGAGCTATATTATTGTGAAGTCATAATGTGGGTTAAGATGGATAGTTCAATATTAATTTTATAGTGGAGTAAATTAATATTAATGGGCTTGAATAATATTTTGGCTAAATATTAAAGCTTCATAGCCCATTGAAGGTCCAATCTTAATTCTCCTAAAGGCCCCTCAAATAGCCCAAACTAAAGTCCAATTAATGAAAATGAGAAGAAAATATTTTGGCCTATTTTTTCTCTATTATTTTCGAAAAAATTGGGTAGGAAGAGAGAAAAGATTTTCTTGATTTTCTTGAAAAGATTTTATGGAATATGTATTCTTGGAATACAAGTTTATCCCATAAATTCAAGAAAAGTCAAAGATCTTATTTCTTTCCTAACTAGTTGATATTTTCGAAAATATCTATAATATAAGGAGGTGGGATTTTTGTGGAATATTTTATTATGGAGAAAAGAATATATTTGATATATTCAAGATTTCTTGGAGATCAAGAAAAAGATTTTCCCATCTTATTCCTAGGTCAAAAATTCGACCACCTCATGTATTATAAATAGGGGATGAATTTTTCATCCCCAAGTGCAATTCCATGTGTTGGAAAAATTAGAAATCCACAAAGGTGGTAGCCAAATATTTTTATTTTCTCCTTTAAGATTAAAATCGTTCGTTGATAATCCTCCCACCGGATTACGTTCGTGGACGTGAGACATATTTGAGAAGGTACTTTGTGTTGATCCAACGTCTCAGCGGTTGTCTCTACGAGGGGAGAGAAAAACAAAGGCTCACAACTTAGGAGAGGGAATCAAATGTTCTCAACCCAAAAAGATATAAACCAAATCTTCATTAATCATTAGAGATCATGAAAAAAAAAAGAACCAAACGTGAAAACAAGTCGCGATAAACATACAAAAATTAAAAAAAAAACATTACAAACAAAAAAGGCGAAAAATACATTAAAACAAAATAAAAAAATATCCTTTCATAGTTTCTTTGAAAATAAAAATATATAACTATTTTGATAATTAAATAAAAAAATTAACCATTTGATAGGGAAAAATAGATTTTATATTCATTTTCTAATGAAATGACTCATACACTCTTGTTATAAAAAAAAATTATTTACACTAAATTAATGGGTCACACCAGCTTAAAAAAAAAGTGTTTCTCACTATTTTTAAAACATGACATAAATATTTCAAAACACCCCCTTAATTTAATAAAAAAAAACGTTCAAAATTAATCATGCACACAATTTCATAAAATTATAATCAATTATTATTTATTGCAAACATGTACATAGGAATGTATTATCCCCATTCAACTCAATTCCCAAACCCGCAAAGAAACGCTACGGCCGCTGTCCGTCAGAATCTTCACCGTCTGCCGCCGTCGCTTTAGCGCCCTATAACTAGGTTTCCGCCAGTTTCTCCATCTATCAGTCTCTCTCGCAACTCGGTACTCTTTTTTAGCTTGTTTCCTTCTTGTTTATGATTTACCAACATATCGTGTTGCATATACTGATATACACTGTATTTTATCTACACTCAAAATTTCATTTTCTCCAGTATTTTTCAAGCTCTTCGGTATTGTGTATACCTGCTGAACCCAACTTTTGTATTAGGAGTAATTCCTTTGTTTTCCTTCCAATATGCGAGTACAATTACTCTTTTTTCCACTTGGCTCTAGGGGCGGATTCAGGATATTCAATTTGGGGATACGATTATAATTTAAATAGTATTCATTATGTTCCAAACTTGTTTACCCATATTCTCCAAACGATATGTCTCAAATTTTTTTACTCATTTTCTCCAAAAGATATATCTCAAACTTGTTTACCCCTCTCCATAAAAGAGAATAAAGTAACTACATTTTTTTAACTATTCATCTGAATTACATTTCATTACATTACTTTTACCCAAGGGTGCAGAAATCGGTAGGCGTCAGGCGGGCATTCCTAGGCCGCCTAGAATTTTTTTTTTCCAGATATTAATTTTACTTTGAAATTTTCAACATGAAAAATAAAAAATCACAACAATTAACATAAAATCATAGTCATAATTACAAAATAAGAACTCAAAAGTAGTGTTTTTAATTTTTAGATTTCTTTTAATTAAAAAAAAAAAAATCGGCCGCCTAGGCCCGCCCAGCCGCCTAGGCGCGAAAACGCCTAGAACGACCGATTTTGTGCGAAGCATTGCGGATGACCGGCGCCTAGGCGTGATTTTTACATCCTTGCTTTTACCCACAAAAAGTAATTTACTTTAATAATAAAACATAAAAGACTACAATGCCTCCAACCAAAAACAACTTTATCACTTTTAATACTAATAAATAATTCTCACATTAAAACTCGTGCTAAAAGCAAGTGGGTAAATAAATTTATAATGAAATTAGTATTAATTACTTAATATTTAAAATTTTAGAGATCGAAAAATATATAGTATTGAGATGATATTATAATTATTTATTTTCATTTTTTGACAGAGGAAATGACGCTTATAACTACACTTGATTCATTGAATCTAATTTTTTAGAAACCTTCTAAAATAATATTTTTAAAATTGGAGTACACTTAAACTTTTTTTAAGAAAAATACATATTAATTGTATTTTATAAAAGAAAAATTAAAAGCAAAGCCCCAAAATATTGATAAATGGGCTGGGCTGAAAAAAACCAAAAAAAAGGGCCCGGTTAAAAAATCCTAATCTTCTCTCTCCCTTCATTCTCCAGTTTCTTCTTCAATCGGAGCCGTCGCCCGCCAAGCCAACAACCATCTGACCACCTCTCACGCCACCCGCTCTCTTTCTTCCCCAGATATCAGATTATCAGGTAACTCTCTTCCCCCCTTTTTTAACCCAGAATCGAAATTTGTTAATTTCAACTGATTTTTGCCAAAAAAATATATGATGATTATCGATATATTTTTTAACCGGATAAGTAAGTGACGGCGGCAGATGCTGGTGACTGTAGGGATTGAATATATATTTTTAATATAAAATGATGAGGGGATTATTGGATTTTCATAATATTTTGTATTCACTTGGCCCGGAAATATAGAACATATAAATTTGGCCTTAAGCAAAACAAAATTCAGCTCAAGCAATTCCAGAGAATAGAGTTCATATATATAATTGCAGTTTTTCATATTTTGGGGATGCAAGTGTACCCCTTTGTGTTCTATGGTGGATCCGCCCCTGCTTGGCTCTATATCTGTTTTGCTTCTATTTTCGAGGATTTTATAGCTGTAATTTGTTTTTTTCTTGTATTTTTGTAGTTAGGGAGACCAAAATTCATGGGAAAAAAAGCAGGGAAGTAACTGGGATAAGCCGATAATACGCGCTAAAGACCAAAACAATGTTGGTGTTTTCCTTTAAATGTTGTTTTGCATTTTCCATGGTTTTATATTTATGAATCCTCACATTTTTAGTTTTCAAAATAATGCATTTGATATCTCCAGATCATAATAGTTTTTGGTTATCATGTGTTCTGCAGAATGGAGGATTCGTCGTTGCTCAACAAGATAATGCTTAATCTTCGTTCAACCTGCAAGTATGTTGTAAACCCACACCCTAATAAACACCTATTATAGATATTTCTACCTTTCTTCACACTTGAAAATTTTTCATATTCACAATTCATCAAGTATGTTAGCATAATAGCATTTGTTATTTGTTTAGTCATAATTTGGTTATTAGCCGAATCTCATTATTTTTCTGAGGTTCTAAAATACTATCATAATTTATGTTTTGAGATACTATACTGGCTACCCGAAGGATCTTGGACCACCAAAAGTACTTCATTTCACCTCTGAGCGTGAGTTTGTGCAGCTCCTTCATCAAGGTCACCCCGTTGTTGTTGCATTTACAATCAAGTAATGTGTAAACTTTCTCTCTCCATTTTGATTACAGCTTTAATTCACCAACTCATACGACATTAAAAATAATTCAGCAAGTCTCTTGTAAACCAGTTGTACGGGTAACAGTACACAACTAATATTATTCAGTGAAAACAACTAATACTGACAAACTAATAATATCTTTTAGTGAAACAACTAATATCATTTAAAAATGCACTTGAGTTGCATGGTGCATACAACAAGACTTTGTCTAAATTTTTTGACTGCTGCAGGTGTAATCTAACCAAGCGTCTGGACAAAGTTCTTGAGGAAGCTGCGGCAGAGTTTGATCCACATGTTAAATTTTTGCGTGTAAGTTATTAATGACATCCTAGACCCCAGACTTAGAAGCCTTGTTTATTCATCTTATATAAAAGAAAAAGCTACTTGTTTAGTTGGAATTTGATATCCCTAAACCATATTGCTTGATTATTTTGCATATGTGACATGGTGGAAGCCAGATTTAGAAATGCTCTGTATTCGTCTTTCATAAAAGAAAGCTATTTGTTATCACGTTGTGACACTGTATTCTCAAGTAGTTGGAATTTTATGCGGGATAATATCAATTTTGTCCCTAAAGTTTACCTTTTGCCAGTTTTGGCCCCCTCTTTCATTTACTAGTTTGGCCCTAAAAGTACTCTTTTACTCCCACATTTAGTCACATCGTTAGTTGACTGACGGAATCAACTATTTCCAGGTGCTAAATGTAACATTTTAATTTTTAATTTTTTTAATAATTACAGTTAAGTGGAAACTTTTAAATAATTACATTTGTCACCAGTCAAATAGTTGATTCCATCGGTCAACAGACGGTCAACTAACGATGATCCCAAATTGAGAGAGTAAAAGTGCACTTCCAGGACCAAATTTGATAGTTAGTGAAAGAGGGGACCGAAACTGGAAAAAGGCTAACTTTAGGGACCAAAAATGATATTAACCCAATTTAATGCCTTTAACATTACTATTCGATCCTTTTGCATCTCTCTTCTCCTCACTTTATTAATATAGTGCCTTGATTCGCCTAATCCATTTTCAACATATTCAACCTATTCATTCTTTGGTGCTGGCTCTTAGGTTGAGTGCCCAAAGTATCCTGGATTCTGCATAACTCGCCAGAAGACAGAATATCCATTTATAGAAATATTTCACAACCCTCAACAGGTAAACTTGGTTAGTCACTATATAAATTGTATAATAAATATGTGAGGGCCTCCTCACATAATTTAAATGATCATTGTCTGAATTGTTACTCAAGGGCATCTTGAAACCATTATGTTGTCATAATTCATTATTGTGACGATTCACCAGCTATTGAGTTTTGTTCAGCTTATTCTTGATTAGGATAATTTGTTTTACATTCTGATCTGAATTCTTGCATAAGAATATTTTGACCATAATCAGTAGAACTCTTTCCAGTCATGAGTAAAATACAAAGCTAAGTCAAAGTATTCAAAAGAGAAGTCAGTTTATATAACAAGTTATCTGCAAGATTTGAATCCTTTCACTCTTCAGAGCTTCTTCCATTATTGAACTGAGCTAATCTCTAATTTGCGTCCCACGTTGCTAATATATGAGTTTATTTGTATGGTCATATTCCTTAATTATAAACCCCTATTTAAACACGTTATTTAATTATTTCGGCCCCTAATTTATTTGCTTAAAATATGCAAAGCAATCAATCAAGTTTAGGTCCTTTGCTTTCCTTTGAGAGTAGTAGACTAAGGCAATTGCTTGATTTTTCTGCATAATCACTGGAAACAGTTTGGTGCGTTAAATAAGGAGATTGTCATTTATCAAAGATGCTTGAGTGCCTTAGATGGCGCTTGGTTCAAGTTCGTCAATGAAATTGGGAATAAAAATATTTAATTCCCCTATGCCGTCTGTGCTCTAAAAAGGACACAAAATGGATGTTGGTTGCGGAAAAGAGGAATGATTGAGGAGAAATGATTGTAAAATTGGAGGTGTTTAATCAAAATGCTAATAGTTAGCTTATTTAGGACTGGAAGTAGAGTCATTGTTCATCTTCTATTCTCATTAACCACCACAATTACCCTATACAAATTCTTATTCTCCTTCCCATTGAAGAATTTCCAATCAAGCGGCCCCTTATTTGTTTACACTTTACACTGAGCAAGAATTTTAAACGTAGTTATTACTCTCATATATCAAATTGAGTAAGAAACCAGTTTCCACTTTGTACCAAATTAGGATAGCAAAACAGGTTAGCTTTCATATACCATCTAGGTTTCTTTTGTAAAGTGAGTCCTTATTATTGCACCTTGT
The DNA here is from genome assembly GCA_037126765.1 of Stenogyne calaminthoides. Lineage (NCBI taxonomy): Eukaryota > Viridiplantae > Streptophyta > Magnoliopsida > Lamiales > Lamiaceae > Stenogyne > Stenogyne calaminthoides. Next base: position 18,522,743 of record JBBCBC010000001.1, read on the forward strand.
GCCAACACTAGTGGTATATTTTATCTCATATTCACTTTTCTTTGGATTTCAGATTTCTTCATGTCAATCATATCATAATTGTTTTTACTTTCATTATTGAGTAACGCTTGGGTGAACCAGTTGCACTGTGCAATTGTTGCACAACTAATAGTGTTCAATGAAAACAACTTATACTCTTCACTCTTCAGTGAAAACAACTAATACTGACCAACTAATATCTTCCAGTAAAACAACTAATACCATTTAAAAATGCACTTGACTTGCACAGCGCAACTGGTGCATAGAAGTATTTGCCTTCATTACTTAATTATTTTTGAATACTGAAACTTTACCTTCTGCCACTTATCTGCAAAACTTTACAGTGCTTTAAGAAATTTGTGGAATATTTTCTTCCATTATCTTTGCTTTCGTTCTACTGTTTTTAAATGTAATAAGCCACTGATACAGTGATACTGTTACACAGGCTAATGAAGGAAAGGTCGTTGATCCAAATATCACCAAATACGCTGTGAGAGTTTTACCTGTAAGTATTTGTAGTTGTTTGTCATGTCTGCCATGTTTCATTTCTTGCTTCAACGATCAACACAAGAGTCATCTGTAAGATTTGAACATTTTGGTTTCACGATACCCTTGTTTCTTTTCTCATATCCAACTTGTACAAATATACTGTTTGTTATAATAGTTACTCCTATATTCTAAAATTTGGCCTTAGTGTTGGTAATGCATCCATGATGAATCTTCCTTTCCTTTCTCCATCCTTAAGATAGGTTATTGAGGCTCCAATTCTCTAATGATTTTATTCAGAATTAGTAGACTGGTTATTTCAGTAGTATCATATGTAAATGGACTAATACTAGACCTCCATCAGGCCATATGATTTTTAACAAGTTCATTCATAATCTGAAAGCTTGCTTGACATCCCATTATCAAGTGTTTTAGAAACACTTCTGTTTTTTCCATCCAACAATACATTATACACATATTTATGTATTTTTATTTATTTATCTCCTCTCACAATGTTCACACCTTTCTACAAATGGGAGTAATATCTAATAAGGGAGGTCATGTACCACCCCACCTAGGTTTAATTAATTCATTATTCCAATAGTATTATTCTTGCAAGTGTTATAGAAGTCTTGCTTTGGTGGTTCATTTTCGGTTAAATTTGTTTATTGTGAGCCTCGGACTAATTTTGTCATAATCTCAATTTCTGAAGTCATTCTTGTGGTTTCACTTTTCAGTTCCACTTTGATGTCAGTGTGTACGGATTCAGAGAATTTTTCAAGCGCCATGGAATAAAGTCATCTGACCCAAATGAGTAAGAATGTTAATCTCGATTATTTGAGATTAACATACCAGCAGTTAAGACTTTCGTCGGGGGCAACTACCAATCTATTTCCATCGTCAAGAGTTCCATGGGCCTCTCTTGTTTTTGGTGTTCCGTTTGAAACTTGTCACAAGGGCATGGCCTAAATGCGGATAGGCATCTACAAATTCTAATTTGTGTCGCTTGGTTACATTGTTATGTTTGCAAATTCAAAGAGGGCCCATAACTATTTTTTCTTCTGTAAGTTGTTTACCTATTTTTGGTAAATAAAATTTTCTTTTATCTAATTTTATCGGAGAAGAAGTTTTATACTGATTTTATAGTGAAATGACTCCTATTTTGTACCAAAAAAAAAAAAAAAGAGTACCCACATAACTCACATTTCATACGTTTCAATAGGGACGTTTTTTTATAGTATTCACTATTCACTTTTAGGGTTATATCTATTTTAAAAGTAGATAGTGAGTAGTTTCATTTATTTTATAAGAGTAGGTAAAAGATTTTTTTATTACGAAAATAGTATTTTTTAACCTTCTTCACTAGTTTTTGGATTATAAGAGTGTTTTTACTGTTGAGTAGTGATTGCAATCATATATAAATAAAAGTTTATAAAAATTTTAAGTTGAGTACTATAGGCATCTAGAGAATGAAAAGTTGTATATTCACTTGGTATTTTTCATTTAAGTTCTTTCATTCAAATCATCTCCAAATCTAATTTTATTTGTTCCAATTCAACAATAATTCATTCTAGAGTGGGTCTTTATAATGCGATCTTAAGACTATAGTGCGATTTTAAAAGCGTCTTAACTATACAAAATAAAACGTCTGTTATTCCAAAATGAAGCGTTTAATTATATTTCTATATTAACAATTGATTTTTTTTACAGAAATAAAATCGACTTTTAGCATAAACAAATTGCACGCTTTAAAATCACTATAAGTCTTGTGATCTTGACCCGGAAATCTTATACAAGACGTAACCTTCATTCTCCTATTGTTCATATGCTTTAATACCACCACAAATCATATCATCGGCTACACTTTTTTTATATACTATAAACCCTATAAATTCAAAAAACAACTTATCTACCAATGATTAACGAGTGAAAAGTTTTTTCCTTTGAATGATCGATTTTAAGCCATGGTGTTCATTTAGATGAACCCACCTTCAATTTTGTTCAGAATCAAAATACAAACAATTGCTTTTAATTTTTTATTTTTTTATTTAGGGATGTTTTTTTCGTGGGCAGGTGGGAAAATCGAATTTCGTGTTTTGAGGGAGGGAGAAATAGGGCTTTTGGACAGTACGTTTTATATGGGTTGAAATTTAAATGGCTCAGGTTATTTGCACCGCCAACTTTGGGAAATACATCCCTTTCGAAATTTTAACAAAAATAATTACACATAAAAAGATTATATTACCCTTTAAAATTAAATCTTAATTTTTATTCATTTCCTCCCCGTCGATTGCAGCGACCACCGTCATACACATCTACCATCATTGTTGTTGTTCTGTAACTGAGAATAACATAGTGTAACCAAACTAAACTCAGATCCATATATCTAAATATACAAAAATTCGGAAAAAAAATTCAGAAAAAAAACTACCAAAAAGACGAGATTCTGTAACAAAAAACATTGTGAAATTTTTTCAGAATTTTTTTTCGAAAATAATGACAGAGTTTGACAACAAAATTCGAAAATATACCAAATTTCGAGAATATAAAAAAAAAAATCCGGAAATCGTACATTGTTTCAAAAAACGAGATTCGAAAAAAGAGAAAATAAAGAGAATAAGAAGAAATTAAAAGGAATATGAAATACCTTTTCAATGGGGGCGGCGTAAGGATAGAGTACATGGGGCTGAAAATGGTTGGGCAAGCGGGGATGATTTGTTGATGTGAGGTAGGAAATTGAAAAGTGCAGTGCAGCGGGTGGTGGGCTGGAAAATGGATGGAAGATTGGGGGAGGGATGCAACTTGCAACAAGAGGAGAGGAGAAATGGGGGCGTGGAAGATTAGGGAGTGTAGGGTATTTTGGGAAATTAATGGGATGGTGTACTAAGTGGTGTATTTATTAAGGAAGGAAGATAATAACACTATCAAGAAAAAATCTGTTCTCTCTGTTTCTGCTAATGAAGACATGATGGATGATGAAATTGATGCCTGTATGTGTACATTTATGTTCAAGCATATGATGCTTCACAATTTTTCTGCTTTAAAGTGTTTGGTGTTACGAATGACTAATCCTCTGTTCTTTTTTTTTCTGGGGCTGATTTCGTACTGATTCTGAAATGATTATCATACATTATACTTATTAATGGCATCATTCACTATGAATTTCGTTTTTCTCGTTGTTTAGTAGTTTATCCCCATGTTAATAGTATATCAACGATGGCTATTATGCTATGCCTGCAAAGGATATCCTTAAAATCCAAAGGAGCTGGTTCTCCGGTTTGATTCTGTTTAACTATCGACTTGTAAATTGAAATTATGCGTGTTTAGTTGCACATTTCTTGGTTTCTCCTCTTTACTTTAAATGTTTTTAGTTTAATTTAATTTTAGTGCATTTGTAGTTGCGAGGACACAAAGTTATTTGCGTACCAAGTTTGGTGGGGTTGACGATGAAATTCTTGATGACGCGGACGAAGAAGAAACTGAAAGGATTGTTTGGGGTAAAAAAAGTGTTATGCACGGTGCTGATGTTGACAATGAGGTATGCTTTATTGCACATTTCTATATCTCCTGATCTGATTCGTGATTTGATTTGTTTTGACATTTCTATATCTCCTTATCTTCAGATACAATCAAGTGATGATGAAGATGCAGCTGCAGAGTTGGATGAGGTTTTGAAACTGGAACGTGAAAAAACAAAAGGTTTGACAGAGGATGATTTTGGCCTTGGAGATACCAGTTCAGATGAGACTGATAGGGAGCCCACTTTTGAGGTAAATAATTGCTTAAAAATGACCTTTTGATATCCTCAATAGTCATGGCACAGAGGAGATCATTGGAATTTGAAAGACGGTTTGCTGATTCTTTATGATTTTTCACATTTCAGGAAATTTCGGGCCGTGTAAAACGATCATCAAAAGCTTCTCTTGACAAAGGAATCAAAGATGAAGATGAAATGAGAGTAGAGAAAGATGTAAATGCTTTGACAAAGGAAGAGCAGATGGATGTTGTGTACAGGTTCGTTGCTTTACAATATCTTTGTCTTCTTCTTATTCTTCTATGTATACAAAAGCATCTTATTTTCTCAATTACTGGTTTTCTCAAATATTTGCATATTTGTTTACATGAAGAGGGATATGAATATTAGGGAGAGGGTCATTTTAATTTAATTCAAAACTATACAAACTTTTGGCGATCAAAGCAATAACAATGTTCATGTGTGAACTTGTTTTGGTTGTATCATGCTTTAGATTCATTTATTGTGAATTTTCCTTGTGAAAAAGGTTACAAATATGGATAAATAATGCTTTATATAGTTAATGTGGTGTTACACTTATAATGAGAATACTTTTCTCTACAAAATATGGAACTTCCACCCGATAACTTTTTTGTATTCCTGTACCTAATCAGGGAAAGATTGTGACTTGGCATAATATACATATAACTGGGTGTCGTTGGCTGCATATATGATAGCACTTGCTTTAGTTTCTGAAAGATTTGCATATAAGAATTTATCTGCCTTTATTTGTTCACTTCTGGTGGTAGTGAAGGTTTAGCCTAATAACTGGTTTTACAGCTCTGCCCCGAATTATTTGGTCTTCTCTCGGAGCTGAATGATGCCCTTGAGCAACTTGAAAACAAAGTTAACCCACTTGTAGATAAGGTATGTTACGGATAATTTTTTAATTTCAATTTGAGTGGTGACCTTGAGTATTTCTTGTGGTGTAAATGTATAGTTGTACTTTCTTGGACAAGGTATGCAATGTGCTATTATATTAGTATGCAAGAGTTATCTTAGGGGGCGCTTGATTTAAAATTTTCAATGGTTTTTGTTTAATACCTTTTCCTTTTTCAATTATTGCGGTTCACTTTATGCTTATTGACCGAATGGATAATTAAGTACTTGTCTGTCAAATGGTTTCTGTTTCCTTCTTCCTCTTTTTTGTTGCATGTCATATGTTAGCCTAATTGTTTCAGGGATGTATTCGTGATATCATCTACTTTATATCAATATTTTTTCTGTAGAAGATAGAAGAGATTAGTTATATAAATCCAAATGTCATGACACTGTTTTTTAAGTCATCCAGATATTATGCTATATATAATGAATTTTGTTTTATTTGCTGGTTTAGATTGTATTCTATTAATCATTCCATTATGTGTAAAGATTAGAGGACAAGAAAGTGAAAAGAAGAGAGGGATGCACTATATGGAGGTCAAGCAGCTTCTATTGCAATCCTTTTGCCAGGCTATAACCTTTTATCTTCTCAAGTCTGAGGGGCTGCCTGTTCGTGATCATCCAGTTGTCGCTCGTCTAGTGGAGATTAAGAGTTTATTGGATAAGGTTTTTTTTTTCTTCTCAGTTTTGTGGTGAACTTAATTTTTGTTATGTGATCCCCCATAGATCTGAAAATCTAGTTCAATCGTTGGCATATCATTTTTGCCAAATGGGGTACATAAGATTTTTTCCTGTTCTAGTTCCTCTCTAGAGAAATATTGAATGCTCCATGTACAAGTTAGTTGAAGACTTGAAGTACATGATACTCTTGCTTTAATGTGTGAAATTCTTTAATGGCATAAACAGCATGTTAATTAGCCTTACACTGAAATAATAATTTAACTGTTCCTAATGGTATGGAAGCTTTAATTTTACCTAGTTTTCTGCTAAAGAATTATGAGTCAAGTAACAGAGGCCTTCGACATGAACTCTTTTCAGAGAAGAGTGAAAGGTTAAAATTGAAAATACGTGATTACTAGTATTTTGTTGCGTCTTTGAAATTGCCTTTATTTATCTTAAAATATGCATAAATTTGGTACAACTTTTCACTGACTGAGATATGCTTGAGCAGTTTTTTCGCCCTTCCTGGTGATTGTTAACCTTGTGTTTTTCTGTGGTGGCAGATAAGAGAAATGGATGATATCCTTCCTTTTGAGTTGGAAGACCTTCTGAATAAGGATGTGAATGACAGATCGGTTTTGAAGTTAATTGAGAAGTCAACTCCAATAGAATCAAATTCCTTAAATAATTGTCAGAAGCAGCCTACGGTGTCATCCACCAAACAACCAACAGTTGAGAATATCTTGAAAAGTTCGAAGAATAAAGAGTTGGTATGTCAACGTGTTTATTCTCCCAAATTACAAGTTCTAGTTACAGTTGTTTTATATGTTGGAAAACATGTGTTGACTGTAAATATATAATTGAACTATGTCAGGATAAACAAGTGGGCCCACAGAGCATGGAAATGTTAAAAATAAGGGCTTCCCTTGAGGAGAAATTGAGACAGAGAGGTATATTCAGTTCCATTACACCGAAAATTGGTAAGACTAGGGAACATTTGCAACCACTGAACAGGTATTCTTTTTAAATACAATTTTATGCATCCAGTTTTGTTTATAGTAATTAATACTATCATTTGATTCTGACTGTAATAAATGCTCTACTGTTTTTCGTAGGCAACTTGAGACATTGGATGATTTTGTTGATGAGGCTATGGAAGTAGATGATGTGACAAATGGCAAGAGTAATGGGGTCACAAATCTATCACATAAATTGACTCTTCGCTCGAATAAACGCAAGGTATTGAGAATTCAATATTTCCTTGTTTGTGTACAAAAATTATAAGAGATTACTTCACATAGTTTAGTACTTGTGAACTATACAACCATTTTAGAAGATTGTTGTAGCGAGATTTTGATGATAATTTCTATTTTGATTTATATTCTGGGGTCTTCAAAAAACTTTGTGTATCATGTGACTGTTGAAATCCTAGGTCATCAAATTTTAGAATTACTCTCTTGTTTTTGCTTCTTGATGAGTTGTCCCTGGAACTAAATCATGTATTTGATAGTTTTCTGGTGATGATGATCTACCAAAACGAGATGATATTGGAGAAAGGCGAAGAAAGCATGAGCTACGAGTTCTGGCAGGAGCTGGAATTAAATCTGGTGATTATGTTGACGATGAGTCTGGAAACTTTTCAAGTGATGGAGATGCAGATGTTGATGAAGAAAATGATGGTGATTCTGATTTGGAATATTATAAACAAGTGGAACAACAGCGTGCTGCAAAGATTGCTACAAAATCTGACAAGTACTCCAGGTATAAAAACAAATGTTATACTTTAATCAAAGATGATGTCGAGGTGAGATTCGTAGACCTAACCCCACATTAGTTGGGTAAAATACTTGGTATGCGCTCGGTTTAAATTTTTCAATGGGAATGGTAATGAGAATCATTGAATAGTGAATTATAATGAGAATGGTGGTTACATTGTTAGTGTTTTGCTCTAATCTTTGAATAAGTGGGGATAAAATTTGATTGTTTGTTGAAGAATAGTGGAATTATTGAGGAGAAATGATTATAGGAGGAGAGGCGGTTCATCAAAATGGGGTAATGAACAATTTATTTTGAGTCTTGTCAACCCGAATAAAGTATGATAAAAATGAATTAATTAACTTTTAATCTCATTAATCACCACAATAATCTTAACTCATTCTCATTGAAGAATTTTGAACCAAACGTCCCCTTGGTTTGATGTTTAAATGCACTTCATGACTTTGGGTTGGTGGACTTGAGAGACTCTCTGTATTCGTTTGGCCAAATGGGTGTTTATTTTTCATTTTTGGGTACCTGCTTTCCTTATATTATTTTATGGCATTATTTTCTGGGCCGGCTAACCCGATTTGATATATACAGAACTCCAGAAGTTCCATTGTTGCTAGAAACAGCTGATGGAAAACGCTATATCACGAGCCAGGTATAGGAAATTTTGGCACATACAGATTATTACACTTAACTTCTACGTAAACAAAAAAAAAAAAAACTTGTGCTCCACTTAACTCGATTTTTGGATCTTGTTTGTATTTTTCTCCAGATATTAAAGAACAGGGGCTTAACTCGTGCTCGCAATAAGCTGACCAAAAATCCTAGGAAGAAGTACAAGGTATTTGATTGAAGTTGTCTAATAAACCCTTCCCTGTTACTCTCTCTTCCTAAATTGTTTAATTCATTGAAAACAACTAATACCTTTTAATAAAACGACTAATACTATTTAAAAATGCACTTGAGTTGTGCACCATGCATAGAAGTATTTACCTTGTTTAACTCTTATTAAACTGAGTGGCATCACTGACTCTCTCTCTCTCCCCCTCTCAGTTGAAGCACAAGAAGGCAGAAACGCTCAGAAAAAGGCAGGTTAGGGACATCAGAAAGCCAACAGGGAGCTATGGAGGTGAAGCGACTGGTATTAATGCAGGCATCAACCGGAGTATCAGATTCAAGAATTACTACTTCTCCTCTTGTTTACTGTCTTCCCATCCACGTTTTTACAAGTAGTACCGTCTGCTTAAAGTATTGCACATTTTTCGATTCGCTTAAATTATCCTGTTATATGTTGTACCGGTGCTGTATCAGGCACAGTCAATTTTGGCTAGCCTCTATATTTATGTAGGGAGTGTGATTTGCATTAGTTATATATATTGCATTTTGTTCAGCTGGTATGTGAAATGTTGATTAATTTTATTATTTAATGTGTGTTGAGAAAACTGAAACAAATATGTACTGAAACTAAAGCAGAAAATGCACATTAAAGTTTGAGGAGGCTATCTCGTATGAATTTAGAGAGAGTTTTATGTGCATGAAGTGTCTCCTTACATTTCATAATGTGTTTTAGAAATTTGCAATTTGTTATACTAAAATTTGTGATTTGTTACACTAAATGTGCAATCTGTGTTAGTAAAATATAGTTGAATGTTTTTGTGTAATAAGTTGCAAGTTTCGATATAATAAGTTGTAAAATTTTAAAATATATTATACAATGTACTGTGCACTTGGTGTGAAGTTAGCTTAAATTTATGCCACTATCATCCCTTTATGTTGTTTTATGAAGAATCCTTTATTATATAAAATGCCTGAATTTGAATTGTTTACTTGATTTTTTTATTTGTTTTTAAAATTTACACTTCCTTACAATCTTATTTATGATTCCGTTGGAAGTTTTGTTAGCATACCTGGCTCCTACAAATGAATACGATGATAAATTACTTCTTAAAAAATTGAATGCACAAAGACAATGTTCAATTTTAAATCTACATGGACAACAAATAATTTGAATTATAAAGTACAAAAACAATATGCATTAAGTTCTCACTGAAATCCGTTTTTTTTTATTAAAAAAAAGACACACACTAATTTAACTAAGCAGAGTGGCACTGTTGCTTTATAATTTATAGATGGATGATTTGAACAAATGTCAAATAATACTAGTAAGAAATAAGAATTTATTAAAATGTTGATATATAGTAAAAAAAATAAATAAATAGTGCATGTGTGTTTATTTATAATCATTAATCCAGTGCTTTTTCATTTAGTTCTATTAAATACCGGGAGATATACACTTGTATGAGACGATCTCATTCACGGTGAGACAAAATATAATTTGAGTTTGATGCTTTAATATTTTGAAAATGATGAGAATTGGATAGTACTAGTTTATAACTCGTCTCATTGATGAGTCTCATACGAATTTTTATCATGCCCGAAAATAGGAAATAAGATTTTAAAAATGAAGTATTTCACATGAGACTATGTTTTGTATGCACCAAGTGCACCGCACACTCCATAATATATTTAAAAATTATGTAATTTATTATATTAAAATATATAATTTATTTATACTAAAATGTATAATTTTATAGTATATTTTAAAATTATATAATTTATTATATTAAAACATGTAATTTATTTACAATAAAATATATAATTTGATCCATGGGACCCACCGTCAAATGAAGTTAAAAAGGTGATTGGTTATTTTGTAGAGAGCGACAAAAAATATTAAAAGAAAAGCACTTTATTTTTGGGTCATCAACCTCCAACTGCATACCTGCACGGCTACACTACACTCGCACAAAATCTCAACAGCGGATTCCCCGAGGAAAACCCACAAAATCCTCCCCCCATTTTCTTCTTAATCTTACTGCCCCTCAATTTTCCTTCAATCCGTTTCGCTTCATCTCTCGAATTACACTCTGCTTGAAAGTTAGTTTTTGGGAGTGGATAAATTGCCTAATGATGTGGATACTGATATCGATTCGACGGCCAATGGTCCAGTTTCGCGCAGCCTCGCCGGCGGCGGCTAATTTCTCGTCGTCTGCGGCGGCGTTGGAGGCGTATAGGTCCGTAAGAGAAGGGGCGAGGAATGATTGGAGGAAAGAGGAGATTAAGTCCATCTACGATTCCCCTATCCTTGATCTGCTATTTCATGCTGTATGTTGTTTGCAATTTCTATTTTTTATGCAGAACATAGTGTTTTTCAATTATCTTTATCAGTTAGGTATTGTGCATTTGTGTTGGCGTTCTTTAATTGTACATTTTCTGGTTTTTTTTTTTTTTGTCTTATTTATGTTTATGATGGAAATCGCTAAGTTAAGTGTACTTGCATATTTATATGAAGCTATTTGAATCATGACTGCTTAAACTGAAACCTCCTTTATAGCTTGGAAGAGTTCCTGTTTTAGGAAACTTATAATTTGTTTCTTATCCATCATGCACTCCAATTGTTCTTTCAGTGTGTTGGGTAATTGTTTTCTTTATTGAATTGGATTTTTTTATTATTCTTTTCTTTGGTTTTAATTGCTGTGGGGTGTTGTACTTTTGCAGGCTCAAGTTCATAGACATGCTCATAATTTCAGGGAAGTGCAGCAGTGTACACTTCTATCGATTAAGACAGGCGGATGCAGTGAAGATTGTTCATATTGCCCTCAGTCTTCCAGATACAGCACTGGCCTCAAAGCACAAAAGCTTATGAATAAAGATGTAGTCTTAGAGGCAGCTAAAAAGGTGAAGTCCTTAAAATGTCCATGCAATTTGCGTTCCTTGATAAGATATTTACTCTATTAAGCTATCGTGTATGCCAAGTTGAGTCATATAAAATGGGTCCTTCTCAAGTCGAGTTTCAATGGTCTCAACTCTAAAATGAGATCTATCTGTGCAGATTTCTCCTGTCATGCCATTATTGTTTTATGAAACTTATTAATTTATCTGTTCTTTGCTTTTATTTTAGAGGCACACTTGCATGAAATGGTCTCACGGTGAGACGGAGTATAATTTGGATATTGACGCTTAACACTTTGGAAGGGGTGGGTGTTGATTTGTGTCAATTTATGAATAGCTTGAGATTCAAGCTAGATATCTCCTATATATATGAGCTCTTGGGAATTCATAATACGGGACTTCATATTTTCTCCATAAAATCTCTAAGTTAGAATTTTCCTAGCAAATTCACCTCGGGGATTCAACGCTGGCAGATCTGAGCAGATTGGTAAACGACTATTACGTGGATACCATAGTTGAGGAATCCGTGTACGAATCGCTGTAAGGATTCTGTTTACGTTTACTTGAATTTAATTATGCAATTAACTGTTCGTTGTTGGTGAACTTTAAATTCCGCTGCGCATGTATTACGTGTTTACGTGCCTCTAAATTCCAACAGTGGTATTAGAGCATCAGACTCTTGTTTTAATTGCATTAAAATCTGATTTTTAAAATTATTTTTTTTAAAAAAAATCAATGGGACACGGTTTCTTATTAACCGCACCCCTTATTTGTTTTTGTCCTGGGTCGCTCGTCTCCTTCGTCTTCGCCCAAAAACAAGAATTAGGGTTTCCCCCCTCTTTCGCCGCCGCACTGCTCCTCGCGCTTTACCCTCGGCCGACGGCGCTACGCCGCATCGCCAAAGGCCGGTGCTAGGCACCGCGCCTCACGACGCGTGCGGGAGCCCGCGGCGCGACTCCCGAAGCGCCCCGATCCCGTCTTGGAGGCGTCGATCTTCTCTGCCTCGATTCATGGCGAATCGCCGCCGATTCTCTCCGATTCCAACGCTAGTCTCTTGAACGCACTCGGGGCTTGGCCGGCGTGCCCGTCTCGACGCGTTTCAAGATGGCACATCACCGGATTCGGGAAGGGTCAGTGGCGACGTGCCGCCGACTCGTCGCTTGCCTGTGTTTGTCGATCTGGTTTCGAACCAGAAATTGATCAGGGGTGCGGCACCGCGCTTACCCCTCCATTCCGTCTGCATCGACGATGGGTCAACCGCACGCTAGGCGTGGCATTGGCGACCCGCGTCGGATCGCTGGCCGAACCTCGTCGCGTCGCCTTGCCGATTCTGTTCGTCTTTGTTTGGAACCTGGACTGTTTCGATTGTTTTGGTTCCTTGGTTGGATTGAATGGAAATTAATTGTGATGCAATTTTGATTCTGAATTTTTGGGTTCATTGGGTGTTTGGATTTCGAATTGGATTCGATTTGGTTCGGTGATGATGTAGGAGGGCTGTTTTGCAAATTCGATTTGAGACAGGCCCTCGCGTGCAAATATTAGAAATTGCACCTGAGCCCCAGGAATAAAATAAAAAAAAATTAAATTTTGGAATTTTATTGGATATAATTATGAGATTAGAATTTCGGTTGGACCGAGACGATTAATTGGATTAATCAATTTTAATAATCATAAAATGAATCTTTAATTAAATTTAAATTCATTTTTAAAAGGATTTATTAAAAACCCACTGTTAACTTGTTTGAACGTTTTAAATTAGTTAACATTTAAGTCCGCATTATAATTGTTTGGGTAAGAGGCCATACCAATAAATGTCGGATAGTGTTAAATCTTTGGATAGACGGCTACCAAATATTTGTTAAATCAGATATGTCATGTTTTTTTGTAAGGCCATGCCGTAATTGCTCAAATGTGACTTAGATATCATGATGGATCTCGATTAAACAATTAATCTCTCCTTTAAAACGCGTTCACTAAAAAATATGATTTTATCATCGGTTTGATAAGATGTCTTCCATCAAAATTAAAAAAAGAAACCTGGGATTTCGTTCGATGAGTATTTAAGACCAAAGTCTTTTTGCTTTCGGATCTACATTCAACGAGACTTTTATAGGGACACGTAAGATAAATAAACGATGGTTGTAAACCAATTTAACTTTGTTTTACCAAATAAAAGCAAGAAAACGAAAGTTAGGGACATCCGATTGAACCGGTTTCAATCAACTAGGAGTTGCGCTTTTGCAATTGGTTTGAGACCTACCAGTTATCTTATTGTGATATTCACCAAAGGCGAGATCATGATAGTAGGAATGTGATCCTAAATCATTTCTGATTTATATTTGATATAAATTGCATTTTTTTCCGATGAGGTAGATTAAGTATCTTGAAAATAATGGAAATAAAATAAATTTAAAGGCCATATTTATTTTGATTCTTTGAATATTGATCATAAGAATTATGTGTTTTAATTCCCGTTTTATTTTATTTCTCTAGGATTATTGAAATGAATAACTTGTCATTGAGAAGCATTTTGGAAATGAACAAATTGGTTGGGCCAAATTTTCTCGACCGCACCAAACGTTAGTTTGGTGCTCGGGCAAAAAAATTTAAAGACGCGTGTTGGACACGCTAATCCTCGCTACCCCGGAGAGGTCTTTGAAGAAGCCGAGGCGTTTGACATCGAGGCTCGGAAGAAGCATCAATAGGATGCTTCCTGGCTCGATGTGTTATCTTCTTCGGGATGACTCCCGAGTTCTGCAAAGGCAATATGAAGATGCTTCCTTGAGATGATTAAGCATCTGAAGGATCTCTTTGATTCTGAATCTCGTTCCAAAATTTATGAAGTGATGAGAGATCTGTTTAGATGTCGATTGTCTGAGGGAGAGAAGGTTCCTCCTCATGTGTTGAAGATGATTGGGCTAATCGAGAAACTTGGTCGTCTGGGCATTGAGCTCAAGACCAATGTTGTTGTTTATGCCATTCTTCAGTCACTTCTCGATTCATATTCGAGTTTTGTAGTAAACTTTAATATGAATAAGACGAATCGACTATGCCCGAAAATTTGCGTAACATCTTTAAGACCTTTTGAGTCTTCCAACGCTAAGGAAAAAACCGTTGCTCATGGTGAAGTGAGGCCTCTACTTTTACCTTTCGAAAGGAAAAGAAGAAGCGAAAGGGCAAGACAAAGAAAGGCTCAAAGCCAAGCTTCCTTAAGCTAAAGGTGGAATTCAAAAGAAGGAGATAGTGGACAACGATGATGTATCTCCACCGTAAGCGAAGGGCATTGGAAGAAGGATCGCAAGGTTCTAGGTGAAAAAAAAGACCTGAAGGTGTCTCGGCCGGCTCGAAACAGTATGTTTGTTATTGAGATAAACATGTCCACAAATGATCTTGTTGGGATATTTTAGTTTTGATAAATTATGCTGAAAACATTATCAACTTGTGTTATTTAAATTAATCTACGGATAACAAGTTGAGGAACGAGAGAACAAGTTAAGAAGAAGAAATCGGAAATCGAAAAAGAAATCGAAATCGAAATCGAAGAAGAAGAAATCGGTTTACGAATCATCGCATTTACGAATCTATTTGTCGCGATTCCGATCTCGATATCTTTGAATCGATTCAAGATATATCTTGAATCGATTCAAGATCGATCTTTGGCGATTCAAAGATCGATATCTTTGGTCGATTCGATCTCGATCGATCTTGATCGATTGAGTCGAATCGATCAAGATCTTTCCGAACTAATGCAAAGATCGATATATCTTTGATTCAAGATCGATCTTGAATCTTTGAAGATCGATGCGATCTTTGGCTCGATGAAGATTGATATATCTTGAATCGATGCAAAGATCGATATCTTCGATGCAAGATCGATCGCCGAATCGATCTTTGTCTCGAGATCTTGAATCGATTCAAGATCGACAAGCCGAATCGATGCAAGATCGAGAGTCTTTGCCGATTCAAGATCGATCGAATCGATCAAGATTGACGTCGAATCGATGTCTGATCGAGATATCTTCGATGCAAAGATCGATGTTTAATAATGCAAGATTAATGCCGAATCGATGCAAAGATCGATATCGTCGAATCGATCAGAATCGACGTCACCGTAAATCTGCGGATATGCATATATGCATACCGGAATAAATGATTAGATCCGGATTAGACACAAAAAGCAAATTTGGACAATAAGAAGATAATAACACATATATGAATGTGACATAAAGCCGCAAACAACAAAGTCTAGACAAAGAAAATCGAAGATTATTAGTATGGATTTGAATATTACTCAAATCTGTAATATTCAAATCCACACTATAAATACATTGCACTATCTTCAAAAGAAGAAAAATGGAGGATCTGCAAAGTGAAATTAAAGCCAAATATTCAAGCAACTCCATTCATAGAACACGAAAGCAAAAATACACACATATATTCAAAAGTGTTCTACCCTAGATCTAAGACAAATGCTATATCCTAGCTTTTAGAGAGATTTTCCCATCCCAAGATTGAGGCTTAACAAATGTAAGGGAAAATCTCAACCTGATTGGAAACCAAACAAACCTTACCCAAATCGGTCGGTTAAGTTTGTAGGTGAGTGTGAACTTCGGTAAACATCTAAGCAATCCCGAAAGGGGGGTAGGCGATCCCATGGGGTGATAAGTCCCGTTTGAGTGAGAACTCGGTAAACATCTAAGCAATCCCGAATGGGAGGGTAAAGCGATCCTTAGAGGGTGATAAGTCCCGCTTTGAGTGAGAACTTCGTAAACATTTGTTGGTTAAGTTGGTGCCCCATGAAGGGAAGAGTGGATGTAGGATGAGTTGTCCGAACCACTATAAAAATACGTGTGTTCTTATTTGCTTTCATATTAACTGTCATACATACTTTAGCAAATCTGCATAACACATTAAAAAAAAAAATTAAGTCACCTCCCATTGAGATTTTACGAGTTTTAAATCGGGTTTTTTTTGACCAACAATTGGTATCGAGCCGGTGCTCAAAAGATTACTTTTTTCAATGTGATCGCTTGGGCAGATCTATTTTTTAAAACTTGTCTCTGATCTGATACCAACAATTGGTATCAGAGCAGGGGTTCAAAAGTTCACTAGATTTTAATGTGAACACCTGAACTGATCTTTTTTGTTAAAACTCATTTAGTTTAAAATGCATAAATTTTAAAATTCATGGAGGTTGACAATCATCTTCTTTTTTTTTTAAATCAAATGTTCTTCATCATTTCACTTGTTTAACTAACATTGTTTTTCTCGTATTTTTTTTATTGTTAGTTAGTTTTGGCATCATTATCAAAAAAAAAGGGAAATTGTTGGGATATTTTAGTTTTGATAAATTATGCTAAAACATTATCAACTTGTGTTATTTAAATTAATCTCTGAGATAACAAGTTGAGGGGAACGAGAGAACAAGTTAAGAAGAAGAAATCGAAAAAAAGAAGAAAGAAATGAATCGGAAGCTGAATCATGCGATTTAAATGCGCATGCGGTTTACGAATCGATATATCTTGAATTGATTCAAGATCGATCTTTGAATCGATTGAAGATCTTTGCCGAATCGATCAAAGATCGAGATCTTTGAATCGATTCAAGATTTGATATCGAATCGGCTTATCAGATCTTTGACGAATCGATCGATCCGAATCTTTGAAGATTGAGTTGATATCTTTCGATTCAAGATCGGGATCTTTGAAAAGCGACAAGATCGATCTTTGAATCGATGTCCCGATCTTGATATCTTTGCATCGATGCTGAGATCGATGATGAAGGAATCGATCAAGATCGAAAGATCTTTCGAAGCAAGATCGAGATCTTGATATCTTTGAATCGATTGATCTTGATCTTTGAATCGATCTCGATCTTGATCTTTGATCGATGCAAGATTATTCTTTAACGATCAAAGATCTTGATATGATGAATCGATCGCACCGGACAGCACCGAAATCTGCAGACGAAATATGCATACCAGATCTGAATAGCGGATCAGATCCGTTAGATACACAAAAGCAAATTTGGACAATAAGAAGATAACAACACATATATGAATGTGACATAAAGTTGCAAACAACAAAAGAATAAGACAAAAGAAAAGTTGAAGATTATTAGTATGAATTTGAATATTACTCTCCAAAGGTAATATTCAAATCCACACTATAAATACATTGCACTATCTTCAAAAAGAAGAAAATTGAGGATCCGCAAAGTGAAATTAAAGCCAAATATTCAAGCAACTTCATTCATAGAACCGCGAGAGCAAGAAAATACACACATATATTCAAAAGTGTTCTACCCTAGATCTAAGCACAAATGCTATATCCTAAGCTTAGAGAGATTTTCCCATCCTTAGCATTGAGGCTAAAAATGTAATGTAAGGAAAATCTCAACCTAGTTGAAATCAAACAAACCTTACCCAAATCGATCGGTTAAGTTTGTAGGTGAGTATGAACTTTCGGTAAACATCTAGCAATCCCGAAAGGGAGGGTAGGCGATCCCGTGAGGGTGATAAGTCCCATTTGAGTGAGAACTTCGGTAAACATCTAAGCAATCCCGAAAGGGAGGGTAAAGCGATCCTTAGAGGGTGATAAGTCCCGTTTGAGTGAGAACTCGGTAAACATCTGTTGGTTAAGTTGGTGCCCCATGAAGGGAAGAGTGGATGTAGGACGAGTTGTTCGAACCACAATAAAAATACGTGTGTTCTTATTTGCTTTCATATTAACTGTCATACATACTTTAGCAAATCTGCATAACACATTAAAAATAAATAAAAATTTAAGTCACCTCCCATTGAGATTTTACGAGTTTTAAATCGGGTTTTTCGGGACCAACATATACTAACTGCTGGGTATTAGATATCAGTTGT
Organism: Stenogyne calaminthoides; assembly: GCA_037126765.1. NCBI lineage: Eukaryota > Viridiplantae > Streptophyta > Magnoliopsida > Lamiales > Lamiaceae > Stenogyne > Stenogyne calaminthoides. Next base: position 18,540,952 of record JBBCBC010000001.1, read on the forward strand.
GGCTCACACATTTGTACAAATGTGCAGGGTCTCGAGGATAGCAGGGCAGTTAGACCGGGTGATGTTGGGAAATAAGGGGTGCCCGGATCTATTCGAGATGAATTTAAATACATATTTAAATTAATCAATTAATTACTAGCATGAATTAATCCTAAATCAATTCAACATAATAATTAAACAAGCAAATAAGCAACATGCGTACACGTAATCCACGTAAATCCTAAGCATGCAGAATCTAGGAGTTACGTAATTACTTACCTCTTGTAGAGACAACCGTTGAGACGATGGATCAACCCAAAGTGCCTTCCCAAATATGTCCCACGTCCACGAACGTAATCCGGTGGAAGGATTCTCAACGAACGATTTTAATTTAAAGGAGAAAAATAAAAATATTTTGCTACCACCTTTGTGGATTTCTAATTTTTCCAACACATGGAATTGCATTGGGGATGAAAAATTCATCCCCTATATATAGGACAAGGAGAGGGACGAAAATTTAGGTTAATTGGGCATTGAGAAATTTGCTTGCTTCTTCCTCAAGATACAATCTAGAATATATCCAATATATTCTATTTCCCAAAATATCTCCCAACAAAATCTTCTCCTCCTTCTTGCCTTGCATTATTTTCGAAAAAATTGATGAAATAGAAAAAAAAAAATCTTTGACTTTTCTTGAATTTATGGGATAAACTTGTAGCTCAAGAATACTTATTCCATAAAATCTTTCCAAGAAAATCAAGAAAATCTTCTCTCTCCTACTCAAAATTTTCGAAAATATCATGGAAAAATAGGCAATAATATTTTCTTCTCCTTTTCATTAATTGAACTTTAATTTGGGCTATTTGAGGGGCCTTTAGGAGAATTAAAATTGGACCTCCAATGAGCTATGAAACTTTAATATTTAGCCAAAATATTATTCAAGCCCATTAATATTAATTTATTCCACTATAAAATTAATATTGCACTATCCATCTTAACCCACATTACGACTTCACAATAATATGGCTCCCGGTCATTATTTACCGTGTTTAAGATTATCTTAGTCCACTAATTAATTAAGCCACTGAATAGGCTTTATATTAATTAATATCTTTGTCCTTGGAGTAAAGATAGCTCAACATTATTATCCATACCGGAAATAAATTTCCATTTGCAAGATTTGGTATGATAAAGATTCTGAGCCCACCAAGGAGACAAATCAAGCAAGACGTGCTTGCACACGATTCTCCGCATTAAATCTTAGCAATCGTCGTGTAACTAATAATATTGCCCAAGATATAAAGTATCGAATCGCATTGATTCTCTTCCCATCATAAGTCAAAGCAATAGTTATTAATTTCACACGATCCTATTTAAGGAACGGAGATTAAGAAATAACGCACCACTGAGGTCTAATTCTTGTATGTTCAACACGAAGAATTTATCCTCCTGTAGGTCCTATTCAGTGCATCGATATGCACTAGTGTAATCTCTTGGTCAAGACAAGTCAATCTGAGCCTTACACTTCAACCTTTCATGATGGATTATTCATTTCCATCTAGGTTGTGAATTTGTACTTAATCACGAGGGATTGTTAATTTGATCTTCTGTGATCTGGTATCACCAAATTAACTTCAACGTGATGCGTACTTACTTATTGAACGGGTTTGCAATAAATATATATAACATTCATTCATATTCAGTGCAACAGTGATAAATAATTTATTTCAGTAGATAAATAAGAAATTCGGTTTGATTATACAAAGTAAAAAACATACTTTTCAATATAACCCCAACAGGTGAAGTCGCCCTACACGTTGGAAATGGAGCAAGAGTTGTTGTTGAACGTGTTGGCGTTTATGTTTTAGACTTGCCCTCTGGTTTTAGACTTGAACTGAATAATTGTTATTTCGTTCCTTCTATTACCCGCAACATTATTTCTATTCCTATGTTAAACTTTGAAGGTTTTTCCTTCCATTTTGAAAACAATAATTGTTATTTTTCGCTTAATGGTGATGTTTATGGAAATGCTCCTTTATCGAATGGTTTATGTTTGTTGCATTGTGGACATAATATTCTTAATATACAAAACAAACGATTCAAACTTAGTAATCATGAAAACCCAACTTACTTGTGGCATTGTAGGCTTGGTCATGCAAATGAGAACAGGATAGCAAGGTTAAGGAAGTTAGACTACTTAATCCCATTGGACTTTGAGTCTTATGAAAATTGTGATTCCTGTTTCAAGGGCAAGATGACCAACAAACCCTTCTCTGGGAAAGGGGTTTGTGCCAAAGAAGTTCTAGAATTGATTCACAGTGATGTCTGTGGACCATTTCCCACTCTAGCTAGGGGTCACTTTGCCTACTTCATCACTTTTACTAACGATTTCTCAAGATATGAATATGTGTATCTTATGAAGCACAAATTCGAATCTTTTGAGAAATTCAAGGAGTTCAAAGCTGAAGTAGAAAAGCAACTTGGTAAGAGTATCAAGACTCTTCGATCGGATCGAGGAGGTGAATACCTTAGCCATGAGTTCATGGATTACTTAAAGTTACATGGAATCCAGTCAAAATGGACTCCTCCCTGAACACCTCAGATGAACGGTGTGTCTGAAAGGAGAAACCGAACCCTGTTAGACATGGTGAGGTCCATGATGAGCTTCTCCTCCCTTCCGACATTCTTATGGGGATACGCGTTACAAACCTCAATATATATTCTGAATAGGATTCCATCCAAATCGGTTGAGCATATACCATATGAATTATGGTGTGGCAAGAAGCCAACTTTTACACATATCAGAACATGGGGTTGCCCCGTGATTGTGAAAAAGATGCTTACCGACAAGTTAGAATCCAAAGGTGAAAAAATTTATTTTGTGGGATATCCTAAGGAAACTAAAGGATATTACTTCTATCTTCCTGAGAAACAAACAATAATTGTTTCTAGGCAGGCCAAATTCCTTGAAGAAGACTACGTCTTCAAGGAACTGTTGGGGTTATACTGAAAAGTATGTTTTTATTTTGTATAACCAAATTGGATTTCTTATTTATTTTACTGAAATAAATTATTTATCACATGTTGCATTAAATATGAATGAATTTTATATATATTTACTGCATACCCGTTCGATAAGTCAGTACGTGTTACGTTATAGTTAGTTTGGTGATACCAGATCACAGAAGATCAAATTAACAGTTCCTCGTGACTAAGTACAAATTCACAACCCAGATGGAAATGAACAACCCATCATGAAAGGTTGAATTGTAAGGCTCAGATTGACTTGTCTTGACCAAGGGATTACACTAGTTCATTATGATGCGCTGAATAGGACCTACAGGAGGATAAATTCTTCGGTACTGAATATACAAGAATTAGACCTCAGTGGTTCGTTATTTCTTAATCTTTGTCCCTTAAATAGGATCGTGTGAAATTAATAACTATTGTTTTGATTTATGATGGGAAGAGAATCAATGCGATTCGATACCTTGTATCTTGGACAATATTATTAATTACATGACGATTGCTAAGATTTAATACGGAGAATCGCGTGCAAGTACGGCTTGCTTGATTTGTCCCCTTGGTGGACTCAGAATCTTTATCATACCAAATCTTGCAAGTGGAAATTTATTTCCGGTATGGATAATAATGTTGAGTTGTCTTTATTCCAAGGACAAAGATATTAAATAATATAAAGTCTGTTCAGTGGCTTAATTAATTAGTGGACTAAGATAATCTTAAAAGCGGGAAATAATAACAGGGAGCCATATTATTGTGAAGTCGTAATGTGGGTTAAGATGGATAGTTCAATATTAATTTTATAGTGAAGTAAATTAATATTAATGGGCTTGATTAATATTTTGGCTAAATATTAAAGCTTCATAGCCCATTGGAGGTCCAATCTTAATTCTCCTAAAGGCCCCTCAAATAGCCCAAACTAAAGTCCAATTAATGAAAATGAGAAGAAAATATTTTGGCTTATTTTTCCTCATTAATTTTGGAAAATAATGGATAGGAAGAGAGAAAAGATTTTCTTGATTTTCTTGAAAATATTTTATGGAATATGTATTCTTGGAATACAAGTTTATCCCATAAATTCAAGAAAAGTCAAATATCCTATTTCTTTCCTATTTAGTTGAAATTTTCGAAAATATCCTTAATATTAGGAGGTGGGATTTTTGTGGAATATTTTAATTATGGAGAAAAGAATATATTGGATATATTCAAGATTTCTTGGAGATCAAGAAAAAGATTTTCTCATCTTATTCCTAGGTCAAATTTTCGACCACCCTAGTATTATAAATAGGGGATGAATTTTTCATCCCCAAGTGTAATTCCATGTGTAGGAAAAATTAGAAATTCACAAAGGTGGTGGCCAAATATTTTATTTTCTCCTTTAAGATTAAAATTGTTCGTTGATAATCCTCCCACCGGATTACGTTTGTGGACGTGGGACATATTTGAGAAGGTACTTTGGATTGATCCATCGTCTCAGCGGTTGTCTCTACGAGAGGTTAATATTTACGTAATTCCTAGATTCCACATGCTTAGGATTTGCGTGAAATACATGTACGCATGATGCTTATTTGCTTATTAATTATTATGTTGAATTGGTTTAGGATTAATTCATGTTAGTAATTAATTGATTAATTTAAATATGTATTTAAATTCAACTCGAATAGATCCGGGCACCCCTAATTTTCCAACAGGAACAAGGTCGTAAGACGATAGAACTTGAAGAAATTCAAGAACCACAAATTAACAAGGAGACTGATGTCTTGTCAAATCAACATGACGAAGAATCGGTGGGAGCATTCAGCAGCTCACATGGTAGAAGTTTATTACTAAGTGATCATCTTTCAGCCAGTGGAAGCGTAATTGGAGTTGCATTGCCCGAGCAACGAACTCCAAGTAGGCTGAATGAGAACAACATAGTTCAAACTCCTGCTCAAGAGGCATCCGGAAGTGCTCAAGGAGCATCTGGAAGCGTCGCTCTTGAGGCCTCCCCGGTCGCGATGAAATCGCTGTACCACAAAATTTTCACAATCAGAATGTGTAGTCTGAACAACCACAACTCTGTAAGTCCACTAGAGTTCGTAATCCGATCACCAGATATTATGGTTTCCTCGTGGAAGAACATGATGACGTGGAGATCCTGGATAAAGACGAACCTAGAACTTACACTGAGGCAACATTAGATGTTGACTCAAAGAAGTGACATGAAGCCATGAAATCCGAGATGGACTCGATGTACGTCAATCAAGTTTAGGACTTGGTTGAGTTGCCAAAAGGGGGTTAGACCCATAGGTTGCAAATGGGTCTTCAAGCGTAAGACTGATGCAAATGACAAAATACAAACCTACAAGGCTAGGTTGGTGGCGAAAGGTTATAGTTAGCGCGAAGGCATTGACTATGATGAGACTTTCTCACCAGTTGCTAAGATCAAGTCCATTCAAATTTTACTTGCGGTAGCAGCACACCTAGATTATGAGATTTGACAGATGGACGTCAAAACAACTTTCCCCAATGGGAACATTGATAAGGAAGTGTTTATGACTCAACCTGAAGGTTTTATATCAAAGCCAAAATCTAATCTTGTGTGCAAGCTTAAACGATCCATTTATGGATTGAAGCAAGCTTCTAGGAGTTGGAATATCCGATTTGATGAGGCTGTCAAATCATTTGACTTCATTAGAAACTCGGAAGATCCGTGCATCTATCGGAAATGCAATGAGAAGAATGTTGTCTTCATAGTTGTGTATATCGATGACATACTCATTATGGGAAACAATATCCCACTCATGCAGTCCGTGAAAGAATGGTTGTCAAGGACCTTCATGATGAAGGATCTTGGTGAAGCCTACTACATCTTAGGGATCAAGATCCATAGGGATAGATCCAAGAGGATGTTGGGGCTGTCACAGTCAACCTACGTAGATAAGGTGTTAAAGCGATTTGCGATGGAGAACTCTAAGAGAGGTTCTTTACCGGAGTGTTATGGGATAAAGCTGTCTAAGAAGGATTGTCCTTCTACGGAAACTAATATCCAGCGCATGAAGGATATACCATATGCATCTGCAATTGGCTCCATCATGTACGCCATGACTTGCACAAGACCAGATGTGGCCTTCGCTGTTAACACCACTTGCACAAGGCCAGATGTGGCCTTCGCTGTTAGCACCACTGGTAGATACCAACAGAATCCAGGTGAACCTCACTGAATTGCTGTCAAGAACATTCTTAAGTACCTTAGACGTACCAAAGATTGCTTCTTGGTCTATGGAGGACAGTCAGAGCTAGTTGCAGTTGGCTATGCTGATGCAAGTTTCTAATCCGACTGTGATGATTAAAAGTCACAGTCGGACTATGTTTTCACTCTCAATGGTGGGGCGGTTAGTTGGAATAGTTCCAAACAAGATACTACCGCGGATTCGACAACCGAAGTTGAGTACATTGCTGCGGCAGAGGCTGCCAAGGAGGCTGTCTGGATAAAACAGTTCTTAAGTGAACTAGGAGTAGTTTTGAGTGTCAGCAGTCCAATAAAGTTGTATTGTGACAATACTGGTGTGGTTGCGCAAGCTAAGGAACCGAGATCCAATAACAGAAACAAGCATGTACCGAGGCGTTATCACTTAATAAGAGAGATAATCGCTAGAGGAGAGATAGAGTTAGAACGTGTCCCCACAGAGGATAACCTTGCTGATCCTTTCACCAAGACTTTGAGTGTTCATGTACACACTAGACATTTTGATGGTCTAGTGGTTAGACATGTAGGTGATTGGCTCTAGTTCAAGTGGGAGATTGTTAGTATTAGTGTCCTAGAGACAATCCATTGTAAGGACAAAATGCTCAGATAATATTCAATATTGATTTAATATTATTGTTTACTTAATATTAAATATATGGCGTTGCACTTATTAGAATATTATGTTTGATTGTTTGCATTTGTTCTTATCTGTGTTCCCTTGAGTCAATGCTGTCATTGAGTAAGTGAGAACTCAGATGACCTAAGCATAATTCTCAAATAGCCCAAATTGAGGATCATCGAGAATGAGATATTGATGATGCAATGGAGATTGGTGTGCGATTTGCATCATACTCTTAGAGAGTGTAGTGAGATCTCACTTACTACGAGATACTAGGTATCTCATGATGGATGCACAAATACCTTAGAGGGTATTGGTATACCCATCCGAGAAACCGTTTGATGTAGTTTCACTATATGTGTCTACGGATGTCTCGGTTAGTGGGAGCGATGCGATACTCCTTTGACTTGAGGTCAATACGCACGACATGTGTGGAGTGATGAACTTTGACCATGACCAACGCTTACACCCTTCCATGGGTAGATACGACTTGGATTGGGTTCATCACGAAGTGTATGTGCGTGGTAGTTGAGCCAAGAAAAGGATTCATTCCTCATCTTCTCATCATGATTGGATCAAAGTCATTGGCCAATGCACGTCAACTTGGACTTTGTGGCCAAGTATGACATGAATGATCAATTAGTGATTAGAGATAAATTGATTAAGTTATTTGAATAGACACTTCATCATGTTCAAGGCTTAATCGAGTATTCGCGAATGAAAGGAGGAAATCGTAATAGTCCATGTTTCAGTTACAGGTAGTTGCGCGTTTCCTTGCAACATACCTCATATATTGAGAATGTCTGATTTATTGTCTAGGGTTCAATTAAGATCGTTAGTTTGACTAATCACTCGGTATATGAGGGCCTATGGGTCACACAACAAGTAAAGGTTGTTTATTAAATTATAGTTGGTTGATTAAATGTTAAATTAGATTTAATATTTAATTTATGGTGAAGTAATTAATAATAGATTAATTTGGAATTAATTATTATTAATATTTAATTAAATTAGATTTAATTAAATAAGAATTCCCAATAATAATATTTGAAATATTATTGTAGGATTTAATATATATGGAAATAAATCGTAGAGATTTGTCATTTATGGAATTTAAATCCGTAGAGATTTTATATGTGGGAATAAATCTAAGAGATTTATTTAAATATAGATTATGGATCTTATTTCCCAATCAGGATAGCTTGAGATTCAAGTTAGACCTCTCCTATATATATGAGCTCTTGGGAATTCATAATACGAGACTTCATATTTTCTCCATAAAATCTCTAAGTTAGAATTTTCCTAGCAAATTCACATCGGGGATTCAACGACAACAACAAATCTGAAAGCATTAGTAAACGATTTACGTGGATACCATAGTTAAGAAATCCGTATGCGAATCATTTGTAAGGATTCTCATTTACGCCACTTGAATTTAATTATGCAATTAACTGTTCGTTGTTGGTGAACTTTAAATTCCGTTGCGCATGTATTACGTGTTTACGTGTCTCTAAATTCCAACAAGAAGAAAATGGGCAGTGCACAGGATCTGAAATGGCCTTGGGCCTAACCCGTGAAAAATAAATATATCTCATATTTGGGCTAATTGCACATAAATCACACTATGCAATATTGCATACAAGTTTTTGTGAACTCTATAATAGAGTTTTGCACTATCTTGAAGCTTTCCAACACCATATATAGAGTACCAATAGTGTAGCACTATGTTTACTTTTTTTTTTTTTTTTTTTTATTTTTTTATACTTTATTGGTAGTACATTTTTTTTAGTCATGTAAAATATTATGCAACATTAGTAATCAAATTATTTATTTAACATTATAAATTTCAACTTATATTTTTTCTTCTCAATTAGTAAAAATTAAATTAGTATTGTAGTTTTAAATTATAAAGTAATTTAAAAAATAATGTGCAATAAATTAAAATAATATACTTTAATAAAAAGATAACGTAAAATTGCATAATAAAATGATACAAACATTACAATAATAAGTACGATTACATGAAATCACTACATAGATAAAATTACTTAAAAATAATACTAACATAACTAATAGATAATAAAAACATACAATAATAAGAAGCATTAATACAACTAATATATCATCACGTTTTTTGAGTAAAAGTGATTTGCAGGATATAATGACTGCATGCATAATATGATAATCGAGGATGAACGTGACCTTGATGCTCCAATTGAAGAAGCACGAGAACTGTTATCTACGAACCTCGAATTTGTTAACGAATCCGCCGGTTTAAACAAAGTAGAGATGCAGATGCCCATTTCGCACTCCGGAATGCACTAATTGATCATATCATATGTGGGAAGAATATTCCAACACAGAATAATTAGTGTATGTTGTTTCGTTATTTATATTTTTGTTGTAATTTAAATTTCCGTCGTAATTTGAATTTCCATTGTAATTTAATTTCCCTTGTAATATTATGATGAATTTTCAACTTTAATTTGCATGAATATTTATGATCTCCCTATATACTAATAGAGTGTTTTTTTTATGATGTGTCACATTGTGGTTAATTTGGATGATGTGTCATCTTAAGATTAATTTGGATGAGAGGTTACATTTTATTGTATTGATGTGTTATTTTTTTTATTGATTTGTAGTAATATGTGGCATCCATGTGACATTTTAGATAACCAAAGTTTGAACCATGCACATCTTAGATTGCAATAACTAAAGTTTGAACCATGCACATCTTAAATTATATTTATGTTACTTAGAAACTAAGTTAATCTATAAATTTTTAAATATCTTGAATATTTATTTTATTGATAGCTTCTTTGTATTAACCTTTATTTTAAATCTAATTTTTTTTTTATCATACATCGATTTTTAACACATCCCTCAACCAACTAATATGAAATTTCTACTTATGTGCCGCATTATTGTGAATTTCGATGGTGTGTTGTTTAATTAAGAAACGAGAATTATGTAAAAAGTAAATAATGAATTTGATTTGTAGATAATGATGACATGTCACAATATAATTATTTTCTAATTATTTAGGTATTTAAAGTATGTGTGAATGTTATAAAATGTTTAACTAATATTTATTATTTTATATTTTATTTATTTAACTTTATTATATACTTCATTTATTTTTGTTTAGTTAATTTTTATTTTGACTTAATTTAATATAAGTAAATCATTAATCTAAATGTATTTATGTTAATGTAAATTATATTTAATTATTAATTCTTTAATAATTAATTTTATTTTATTATTGCTCTTATGTATATTTTAATTTATTTTATGTAACAAAATATTTTATATTATAATTCATTCACTTTAATTTTTTTATTAATACATATTAATTAATATATTAATATTTTTTAAGTGTTGTTTTGTTTTTAAAATACAAAAAATTTAATCAATTTATTTGTTTTAATTTATAGATTTCAACTTCATATTAAAAGGAATGATTAATATTTGACATAATAATTTTATTCCAAGATTTAAGCAAGATTGTTAATATACACTCTACATTAATTCATATTTAATATATTTATGTATATATTTATATATTTAATTATCAAATATATTATTTAATGGAAATGTTTTTTTTTTTAATTAAAGAACCGCGTAATACGCGGACATTAAGCTAGTGGATACATATTTTTTAAATTTAGTCAAAACTTTAAATATAAAAAAATTGTTACTTTAATATTTATATTAAAATTAGTGTAAAAGTATATTATAATTATAAATAATTATAGCATAATAATAAAAATATCATTTAATAGGCTAGGTCTTGTATGCATCCGGGTGCACCGTGTACTCATAATGCATTTTAGAAGCGTGCAACTTGTTATGCTGAAAAATGCGATTTATTTACACAGAAAAATGCAAATGTTAATATGGTAACATGGTTGCATGCTTCTGTTTGGAATAATTGCACGTTTGTATTTTGTATAGTTGCACACTTCTAAAATGCTCTATGAGTGCACGGTGCACCTGGGTGCACATGAGACTCACCCAGAAGAATGAATCTTTATGAAATATTATGTTTTAATGCAAAAAGTTGTGCAAACTGCTGAAGAGATGATGATGATTGTATAATAAAGTAATGTTGAATTGATTTCAAAATAACACTAACTGCCGAAGATGGTCTTAAGTCTATTAATTTGATAATTTTAATTGTTCATTCTTCATACTACAACCTCATTTCATGACCATATTCTTCTCAATCAAAATGTGGTTATTTTTTAGTGAATCGAAAGTCATGTCATAAATTAAATTATTCATCGCTACGCACCCAGCCATTTTGATATGTGAACTCACCCTTCATTTCCCAGAAAAACAGTTGAAAATTGGTCCCAAAAGCACCATATCACTCTTTTTTTTTTATATACCATATCACTCTTTTTATTATATACCATATCACTCTTTTAATTTACATAAATCTAGGCCATTTTGCGATTATCATTTTACTATTTTCAGGTAAATAAAAAAAATAATTATCATTTTACTATTTTCAGGTAAATAAAAAAAAAAGAAGAAGAGCCATATGTCAAAATGATAGACTTAGAGATGAACAATTTAATACTATAATTTAGGCTTGGCCAACTATTTTTAGACAGATCGTTATGGAAATAGTGTTGGCAAATTAACTATTTAATTGATATGTTACATCTGAAAATTATAGTAGGTGGTTTCACCTACCGTCGCCCGATGAAGTGGGTTGGACTGAGATAATTGAGCTCGCCATGTCTCTTTCAATTTTACAATGCAGCACAAAAATATCTACTCAATTCAACAAGGGACTAGTTTGACTAAATCGGAGAATTTATGCTTTGATTAAATGTTCATAAATTGAGTAGATATTCGGTGAAGTTGATATAAAATATTTATTAGTTGATAGTTGATAGTTGATACAATGACATTTATAAATTGAGATCATGACTTAAATGCGATATATATTAATTTATAAGAGCAATAATACTAATTAATGAGTGTAATAATATCAATTTCATGATATGAATAAATTTCACAGTAAAATATGTGTCTTAAATTTTATTGTTGAGTCAAATAATACGGACATATGTAACGCTACATATATTCTTTTTGGTTAACTTTTGGAGAGTTTGACGCATGTTGCTTACGAATACACCCTTGATGCCCTATGACTTGCTTCTTGTTAAGCGAACAAATAAATAACTGATTCAACTGGGAAGTCTATTTAAATAGAGTAAAATAGAGTAGGTCTTGACGTTTTAATGTTTTGGAATTGATAGTTTCAATTTATACTTACTCCTTTACAATAAGTTTATATTTTATTACTTTTAATGTCACAATTTAAGTTTTACGGTTTTTTTTCGACAAATTGTGATCCTATTTTTTTAACCGCTGAAATTGTTTTTATTGTAAATTTTGTAATTATATTAAAAAAAATTGTTGACAATTCTTTGTTATTGTCATCGTTTCAAGAATTTGGCACATCAATCAGTCGATCACACAATGCATATATATATTTTTGGATTTATATGCGACAAATCATATCAATTCATACGCAATTGAGAAAATATAAAATTTAGAGTAGGTCTAGTGTAAAAAATTTCATGCATGAAAAATTATAAAACACCCTAAATCATGATTTATTCGGGCTGGGTGAACCATCTACACCACACCCTAAACACTAAATAATGAATCCTAAATCATGATCTATTCGAGTCTGGTAAACCATGAACCACTCGGGTCGAGTGAACCATGAACCACTCGGGCCGAGTGAACCATGAACCACTCGACTTTGTCTTACCTTCACCATATACAGAATTTGTTTATAAATAATTTTTTTTTCATGTATACAAATTTTCATACTAAACTTTGTCTAAAAATTAATCAGAATCCAAAAAATGGTCATAGTTTTTGGCATTAGTGGTGCGACTGACCATGTCATATGACTCATATCTCACCAAATATATAAAGTAAGCATTGTCGAAAAAATTTAGCTTAACAACTATTGCCAGACTGGCTTCAAATAACATTTGCCAGCTATGAATTCTAGTGATCATCCATTCAATTTAAAATAATACAAGTGAGCACTAATATTCATTATTAAAAAGGTATAAGACTAATATATATAATGCAATTTGCAATATACTATATATCTTCATGTCTTGCACTTTTGCGATAACGTGCTGGAATAGCCTGGGTTTACAGGATAATGGAGTAATTGTTATGAATAAGGTAAGTTGCATATAAATATATCAAATTAAATTGTTTCAAATATTACCAAGAATTCTCCATGTACACATGCATGTTAGTTCCATGATGATTATATTTCATAACCAATGTTATATACTTGTAAATAATTTTATTTTCTTTGATGTAACATCCCAATACATAATACAGTATCTGTGTATATATCACTTGTTTTGATTTTTTTTCTATGCGATAATTTATAGTTTGAATCCTCTCAAGTATACATTAATATATATAGGTAATTCTATTTTAAATGATGGATCTCAGATCAGAAAAGGAACTCAATTATGACCAGACAAGTTTGAACAAGATTGCTAAATCAACGAGATATGATTTTCATTAATCAACCTTCCTTAATTACAGCTACAAAATAGCAAACCATAATTGAATAACTATATTACATATACAAAATTATAAATTTCTGGCACATCCACACTCTCTAAATATTAACAATCGGTAAAAATGTATTCGACATTTTGATCCGTTTCAATAAGAAAACAAACACAAAAAACCGATGAAGAAGCTCAAATGGAAAAATTCATCATGTTCATTGCTAGGTTCTCCATCATCAAGGCTTCTACTTCTCCACTGCAATATTGCATGTTTCCTGCAAAACATCAATCATATTAGGT